>VZSC01001139.1:532612-636267 GCA_013398225.1 Steatornis caripensis | reverse complement strand
GAACAGTTTTCTGCTGGCTGTCTCAGTTCAAGAGCTGTTTAATGCCAGTGCTGGCAGTTTAAAGGGCAGTACCATGAAATTGTAAAGAGTAGGCAGTTACAGGGAAGCCTAACTCTNTGGACTGTCCACAAGATGTGATCCAACAGTAATTTATGTAATAATGTTTGCCAGGGACTTATGAGAGCTGTAAGCAATCACTGCTAAGGCAGTTTGAGTCTCCAAATGTGTGTCCTCATTTGAGGTATTTACTTGTTCTGTCATAATTACTTGAATGTCACATTTAAATGTTTCATCTTTTTAAAGGCCTTAAGAAAGCAGAGTGATTGCAGTGGCAACAGCAGTTATCTGCAGGGACAGATTCTGAATTACCACCTACGCTACAGCGTTTTCCACCTTAGCTATCCCTCAGTCTTGCTAAAAGTTCAGATAAATCAGCATGCTCGCATGTACTGGACAAATTTCAATAAGAAGTTACTTTAGTTTGTATACATGTATATACACACAAGTAAATCAGAAATTTATCAGCAAGACACCCAAAGTGGTCGTTCTTGTCTGCCTTGTGCTGGTAAGGCCTCCTGAGATTGCTGCTGTGTTTTGGGGGTTGTATTTCAAGACCGGAAATGAATCAATTTGTGAAAGTCCAAAGGAAGCAGGAGGAGATGAGCAAAAGTCTGGAAACCGTTTCTTGTTCAGAGAATTTGCTGGAATCTGAATGGTTTAAGGAAAAGAAACTATGTTAGAAACTGTTCAACATGGATCTAAGCTAAGAGTTTCTACAAAAACTGTTCATGTATCAGTTGTTTTGCAGCTTGGGTACTGCATATAAGCAACGGTGAAGTTGAGGTTGTTAATTAAAGCCAAGCGGGAAGGAGAAAAAGGTCAGTAATTCTTTATTAATAGGAACCTGGGAAGCAAAAGCAGCCTTCAGTGATCCAGAGCTGAGGTTACCTGAGAAGGATCACTCCTGGGATTTAGTTCCATCACAGAGCGGGCCATGTCTTCCTGCTGCCCCTTTCAGTGGTGCTGAACTGCTCGCTCATAGTACGGACCTACATCTAAACTCTGCAAAAAGTGAACAGTTTTCTGCTGGCTGTCTCAGTTCAAGAGCTGTTTAATGCCAGTGCTGGCAGTTTAAAGGGCAGTACCATGAAATTGTAAAGAGTAGGCAGTTACAGGGAAGCCTAACTCTTCCTTGAAGAAGTGACTTGCTCCAGCTAAGCCTGTCAGTGGCAGTTTGCCATGGAATTTGTGCTAGCTCTCACCAGACAACCTGGTGAGCCAGTTAAGGAAGGTAGTAACTTCTCCATCGGGTTAGTTACCACTGACTGAACTCCTGACCTGGCTCCCTGGGGTGTCGGAGACATGCCAGTCTGTTAAGAAAGGAGCAGGAGATCCAACAATACCATTGCTGTAGGATGCACCTGGCTGGTGTACCACGTCAGGTCTCCATGCAAGCAGAGGGCCCAGAGACAGCATAGTGTAGCTTCTCTATTTTGGACACAGCGGACAGCGATTTTCAGGTGTCTCTGTGGTGCTATGATGCAATCATCGCTGCTTGCGTGGAAGTCGTTAGGGCTGNACTTTAGTTTGTATACATGTATATACACACAAGTAAATCAGAAATTTATCAGCAAGACACCCAAAGTGGTCGTTCTTGTCTGCCTTGTGCTGGTAAGGCCTCCTGAGATTGCTGCTGTGTTTTGGGGGTTGTATTTCAAGACCGGAAATGAATCAATTTGTGAAAGTCCAAAGGAAGCAGGAGGAGATGAGCAAAAGTCTGGAAACCGTTTCTTGTTCAGAGAATTTGCTGGAATCTGAATGGTTTAAGGAAAAGAAACTATGTTAGAAACTGTTCAACATGGATCTAAGCTAAGAGTTTCTACAAAAACTGTTCATGTATCAGTTGTTTTGCAGCTTGGGTACTGCATATAAGCAACGGTGAAGTTGAGGTTGTTAATTAAAGCCAAGCGGGAAGGAGAAAAAGGTCAGTAATTCTTTATTAATAGGAACCTGGGAAGCAAAAGCAGCCTTCAGTGATCCAGAGCTGAGGTTACCTGAGAAGGATCACTCCTGGGATTTAGTTCCATCACAGAGCGGGCCATGTCTTCCTGCTGCCCCTTTCAGTGGTGCTGAACTGCTCGCTCATAGTACGGACCTACATCTAAACTCTGCAAAAAGTGAACAGTTTTCTGCTGGCTGTCTCAGTTCAAGAGCTGTTTAATGCCAGTGCTGGCAGTTTAAAGGGCAGTACCATGAAATTGTAAAGAGTAGGCAGTTACAGGGAAGCCTAACTCTTCCTTGAAGAAGTGACTTGCTCCAGCTAAGCCTGTCAGTGGCAGTTTGCCATGGAATTTGTGCTAGCTCTCACCAGACAACCTGGTGAGCCAGTTAAGGAAGGTAGTAACTTCTCCATCGGGTTAGTTACCACTGACTGAACTCCTGACCTGGCTCCCTGGGGTGTCGGAGACATGCCAGTCTGTTAAGAAAGGAGCAGGAGATCCAACAATACCATTGCTGTAGGATGCACCTGGCTGGTGTACCACGTCAGGTCTCCATGCAAGCAGAGGGCCCAGAGACAGCATAGTGTAGCTTCTCTATTTTGGACACAGCGGACAGCGATTTTCAGGTGTCTGTGTGGTGCTATGATGCAATCATCGCTGCTTGCGTGGAAGTCGTTAGGGCTGCAGAACAAGACTGTGGAACCCAGACTTTGACTGACTTAATGTGCTGTGGAGGAGTAATAATATCTCACTGGTGTAAAGAACTGAACTCAAGCTTAACCTGATACTTTGTTGATCCAATGGGTTTTTAAATGTGCGGTCAGAAGAGTCATGACCTTGGCTTGAGAATTCACAGGGATAAATGGAAACCAGTTTAAATTTTAAATGTAGGGCAAATAGCCTGAGTACAGGCCATGGCAAGAGTATGTGCATGCTCAGGTTTGCACACGGACGGGGATATATTCTTGCCAGCCTTTCTAATGTTTTAAATCCTTGAGTANTGGATCTAAGCTAAGAGTTTCTACAAAAACTGTTCATGTATCAGTTGTTTTGCAGCTTGGGTACTGCATATAAGCAACGGTGAAGTTGAGGTTGTTAATTAAAGCCAAGCGGGAAGGAGAAAAAGGTCAGTAATTCTTTATTAATAGGAACCTGGGAAGCAAAAGCAGCCTTCAGTGATCCAGAGCTGAGGTTACCTGAGAAGGATCACTCCTGGGATTTAGTTCCATCACAGAGCGGGCCATGTCTTCCTGCTGCCCCTTTCAGTGGTGCTGAACTGCTCGCTCATAGTACGGACCTACATCTAAACTCTGCAAAAAGTGAACAGTTTTCTGCTGGCTGTCTCAGTTCAAGAGCTGTTTAATGCCAGTGCTGGCAGTTTAAAGGGCAGTACCATGAAATTGTAAAGAGTAGGCAGTTACAGGGAAGCCTAACTCTTCCTTGAAGAAGTGACTTGCTCCAGCTAAGCCTGTCAGTGGCAGTTTGCCATGGAATTTGTGCTAGCTCTCACCAGACAACCTGGTGAGCCAGTTAAGGAAGGTAGTAACTTCTCCATCGGGTTAGTTACCACTGACTGAACTCCTGACCTGGCTCCCTGGGGTGTCGGAGACATGCCAGTCTGTTAAGAAAGGAGCAGGAGATCCAACAATACCATTGCTGTAGGATGCACCTGGCTGGTGTACCACGTCAGGTCTCCATGCAAGCAGAGGGCCCAGAGACAGCATAGTGTAGCTTCTCTATTTTGGACACAGCGGACAGCGATTTTCAGGTGTCTCTGTGGTGCTATGATGCAATCATCGCTGCTTGCGTGGAAGTCGTTAGGGCTGCAGAACAAGACTGTGGAACCCAGACTTTGACTGACTTAATGTGCTGTGGAGGAGTAATAATATCTCACTGGTGTAAAGAACTGAACTCAAGCTTAACCTGATACTTTGTTGATCCAATGGGTTTTTAAATGTGCGGTCAGAAGAGTCATGACCTTGGCTTGAGAATTCACAGGGATAAATGGAAACCAGTTTAAATTTTAAATGTAGGGCAAATAGCCTGAGTACAGGCCATGGCAAGAGTATGTGCATGCTCAGGTTTGCACACGGACGGGGATATATTCTTGCCAGCCTTTCTAATGTTTTAAATCCTTGAGTAATCAATTTCAAAGTTCCACATAGTGTAGTGAGTTGATAGACTTGCTTTTTTAAATAAATGGAAGTGAAAGTACTGGTTTTGTTAACTGTGTTTTCAACTGGGTCATAAAAATAGATCAGTTACTATATGTATCATAGTGCCAAAACCCTGAAGCTATTGAAGGGAAGCCTTAAAGATGTAGCTTTATGTTTGCTAGGACAACTCAGTGCTATTAATGTAAGGCTGGCGAGAGATAAATATCTGTTCATCAATATTTCATTGAGACAAATGTATTTTGATGTTTTCAGAAACACCTGTCCTTAAATATATTCCCCAAACTCAATTGAAGTGTCTTTGCGCTCTGTCCTTAATCTAGCACCCTGCAAACCTCCAAGTATAGGAGTAAGTAGATGTTTACATAGTACATTAGGTCCAAATATTGATTTCATTCTTTGCTTGACAGCTATTCAATCAACTGTTACTCGATCTTATGGGATGTATTGAATATTTTTCTTTGTTTAGGGTGGAGGAAGGAAAGGGAGAGAAGCAGTAACTCATAACGGTGTAGTTCTGCACTATACTTACCACGCTCCAACAGCAAGGTGCTGGCAGAAATAGTTTGTGCTTTCCATGTGGCATTGAATGTAGTGATGATGGAGTCAGCTGACATGGTGCACCAACTTGTCCTGCAGCATCCTGATCTCTAGAGCTGGCTTAAAGGGGCGGAGGGAGGCAAGAACCCATTGGCTTCTCTTTCAATGCAGCTGGCCCCTGCGGCGGGTTAGTTGTGGTAAAATTAAAAGCTGTACCTTGAGTTGTGAGAGGGAAAACAAGGACTGAAGTGAGCTGACACTCAGCTTCCCAGTACAGTCTGGGGAGTGTGACTGTCAGGAGTAACACACACAGGTGCTCCATGGGCAGGAGCCAAGTGTTGCCAAGTGGCACAGCGGGAAAGAAACTTTTCACTGGAGTCTGAAGTTTTTTTCTGGTGGATGGTCATAAGCAGAATACCCTCGTGTGTAGCAAGTCTTGGAGAAACATGTTGGTATACCCAGAGTGCCAGGAGAACATGTTTTGTGCTGGTACAGACCTTCCTCGGGAGGGAATGCTGCAAGTATGGTCCTAGAAAGCCATGCTGCAGATGTTGAGTGCTGCTGAGGGATGCAACTAGTGACACACTAGCAGATGACAGCCCACGTTCTTGACGATGTAGTCAGTAATGTAAATACCTTAAGAATGATTCCATTTCTGTTATGGGCAACTGTCGAAGGTCGGGGATGGTGACATAATTCTTTCTGAGAAATGTAAACATTAAAAGTTCTTCTCTGAAGTGTGGTGCTTAAAAAAACAATCTTTACACACCATCAGGCAGAAAAAAAAAGGAAAAAAGAGCATGCACAGTATTATTTGTGGTAAGGAAGAATAAATGAAGAAGATAAAGTATCAGAAGGAGGGAAAACTTTCATAGGGATACTGCAATTGAAATTCAGTCGTATCAAGAGCATTGCTTTTCCTCTCAAAATGGTATAGAAGTCTAAATTAGCATATACAAACAGAAATAGTCCATGCCTGGATTATAGGTGGTATTACCAAAGCACGATCTGTATGAACATTTTCGTTTTACCATTTTGCAGAATTACCACTCAATTCGTAGCTTTTGGAAAAATGTAGCAGTAGTTCTACATGTTAATTAGGTACTCATTGAAGATAAAATGCTGTAATATATTTTACAACCCTGAAGGGAGCAATGAATTGATATCTTAATATTGCTATTTTTGCTTTTTCAGTGTCATTGCCCTCTAATGCTGTATATGTACCTGTAATGTCACTCACTGTTTTGAGGATTGTTCTGGAATGTCTGCTTTCTTTCTGTAGCTGCTTTTTCTTTTTTTTACATCACCGCATGATTTAGCAGTGAGGCTTCTGAATTCATTATCAGAAAACCTGTTTTCTGGCCTCATGCTTCCACTGATGGTATTATCTCGCCTAGGTCATTTTTCCTTTGTGTACCTTGGTTGCCTTGTTTGCCATTTATTGAAGTGCTTTGAATTCTCTGAATGTCAAGAATTATTATTTGTTAGGAAAATGTACTGTCTTTTTTTTTGTTAATATTTGCATAAAATATTTAAATTTGCCATACGGCATTATTGATTTATACCAGTTTCATGGTGTTAACAGGTACGATGGCTTTGTGTTAACATTTCAAAGTAAAAATGAGTGTTCATAATACAAAAGCCGTTAGCTAATCAGATTTTTATTTTTATAATTTTAAATAGGTAATTTTAAAGCTCTTATTTATCCTTACCTAGCTTGAAAAGTAATACAGTGAGATTCTTAGTGGATCATAAATTGGCATAGTTTAAATGCCATTGCTCTTAACTTTATATTACAACCTGTGCCAGGTTATTTGAACAAATTGGAACTTCTCTCAGAACAAAACCAAGAAGACTCAGGGTTCTGAAAAGGACAGTATTTTTAACAATCCAGGAACAGAAAGATCAAGAATATGCTTTTTGTTCCTTCTGTTTGAACTGGAACATTTATCAGAGATTTACATACTTTAACCTAAGCACGTTTTGGCAGGGTGGTTTTTCTGTTGTTGTTGTTTTGGGTTGGGGTTTTATTTGGGGGGTAGGGGGCAGTTCATGGCACTACATTTTGAATACTTTGCAATATGGTTTGTTATTTTCTGCCTCATAGGTAAAATATTTTCTAGTAAATCTAGAAGATTTTCATCTGAAAGTACATTCTGTGGCGCTGAGATTAGGTCAAGTTAATACCGATTTCCGAAACAGAATTCATCTATTCTTACAGAAAAATGAGAGCAGGTTTCTAAAAACTGGTTTTATTCTAAGATTACTGCCTATGTGGCTTTGGATGCTTACTTTTTGAAGTTTTTCATTACTTAATGAGCTGTTTCATAGCAAAACAAAAAAAATGCAAATTTTTCTCCAGTAAGTGCATGTGCAGAAATAACTTCTGCATTATTCCCCAAAATGCTCCATTGACATTTGTGACACCCATCACTTGATTTAGCATGAATCACAGTTGCAAGCACATGTGGAGAATTATATAATGTTGTTTAGAAGAGTTGCATTTTTGTGTGTGCTGTTATTTTACTGAAGATGTATGGGAGCATGGCATGGAACCATAATACAGCTTGTTCAGCTTTACCATGTTATGATAGGATTAATTTCTACTGGAGTCAATGCTGTTATGATTAATACATCACAAAATATGGGCCAGCTGGACAGCAACCTACCCCATGAGCCTTATGGGGTTTCCAAATCCATCATTCTTGGTATGTAATGTGTCTCATTTTCCCTGTGAGCTGCTATAACCTACTACTCTGTAGCAAGGTTGAGCTTCTGAAATATCAGACTTCAATGAAAATGTGAAATATAACTCGAAAGGACGGAATTTGCTTGTAAGCATTGAGTCCTACTGTCTTTTGTTATGGATGATTGGTCAATTGGCTTGCAATTTTGCATTCTGCTCTTCTGTTGGATTTGATGTAAGGTGTGTCGTTTTCTTTCTGTAACATATCAGCAAAATAAACCAGCATATTAATTAAAGTCTTTCTGATTGCAGGTAGACACCTTTTTGGGTTACTTTGTAAAGATTTCAGGACAGTAGGTTTAATTTCGCAAGCCATTTTGTGGTGGTATTTTGGATTTCTTTTTCCTCCTGAAGTGTAGAAGGATTCATTGTCTCCAAACACGCCCAACTCAGATGACACCTTCCTTGACTAGTCCGTGATACTATTACTCTAGTAAAATGCAAGCGCTGTAAAACCTGAAGTCTGCACTTACAACTTATTGCCAGCTTCCTTCCAAGAAGACATTCTATAGAGAACAGTAGAGGGTTTGGTCCCAAGGAAAGTACGGTTTATTATGAGAAAGAAAATTATTTATATCTGTGTATTTCAAAAAGATTTTGTTGTAGTACGTTTCTTAATGTAACAGACAATTTAGTGAGAAATACAGCATTTGCTTGAAATACTATCCCCCAAAAAGTGTCCTGTTTCATTAGAACAAGTGGTGACTCCAAAATTGACCTCTGCAACAGCATTGTTGGGGATAAAGAAAATGCAGAATGCTGTGGAAGGCAGCAAACGCCTATTTCTCTTTCTTCACTTGCCTTCGTAGTTCGCTATTGCCTTTGCAAAGGATCTCTACTTTTTCAGTGTGATACAGATCCCATGGTGCAGAACATGAGCTCCATTGTGAAAGTGAGCCTGCAAGCTGCAAGCAAACCATTTTGCTGAGGCAGAAGGCTGCTTCAATTGTGGGAGATGTGCTGAATGATAGATAACAGGAGATCTCTTAGTAAGAGGCCCCTAGTGACAGTGCTAGAAATGGTGATATCCAAAACGAGCTTGGGCTGGTTTACATCTTGTGTGTCTCTTGCTGTGCTCAGTGGTGGAGGATTGATAAGTACCATACTAGTTAGTCCTTTGGGTGTCTGATCAAGTTTGGGGTTTTAATTTTAACTTAATTGTGAAAATTGTCTTTTCTTAAGGAAAAAAAAATAGTTTTTTTTTAAAAAGCATTGCCATCTTGTGTCAGTGTCTTTCAAAAGTCTAATTCTGTTATTAAAACATATGCAAAAAATTGATGTGCTAACGTGAGTGCAAGCCTCAACAATAAGTGGTACATAACTAATTTCTATATCATCTTTACAGAAGTATTAATTCCTATAAAGTGGGTTTAGTTACTTTTCTCTGCTGATTTACAGTGTTACCAGAACAAGCTGAAAATACAGACAAAAATGTGGTTTTGTGTTTAATTATTTGGAAGAGGCAAGGTATAATAGTATCAGTTAACTGTATATTGACAGTACAAAATTTGTTTTGCAGAAAAACTGATATATTTCATGGCTGTCTTCAAGTTTGTACGTCTACAAATGCACTATAAATTTATGCCGGGATACGGCATCATTAATGTTTAATAGAGAAATAAATCTAGGTATCATCAGCATAACAATGCTATAATCTTTGGATCTGAGTAATGTGTCTCATGTGGGTGGGCATGAATGGCAGGTAAGATGGGATAAAATATGCAGCTTTATGTAAGGCAATGTGGGGGATTGGTGAAGATCTGAATACTATTCCTGAAACACAGGATAGTAATGTCCTATAAAATCAGAGTTACGGCATAAAAGAGACAGCAATATTAACGTGAAGTAAAAGGAAATAAATTTTTACTTCTAATTTAAAAAAAAACTACAATGATAGAACACTATAAACGGACAACAGCTTGAACTTAGTGTGATTTTCTATGCTACAGTAATTTGTTTACTTAGATCCAGTAACTTGTATTCTATAAGGAGAAAGGCAAACGTTTAACTGTTTGACCATATGAAAAGACAGCAATTTTGATGCCTGCTTGTTGGTATTAGATCTGTAGATTGTGTGGAGATGGATGAGAGTAGTTCACTCACAGGAACGCCACTGAAATCCTACTCAATAGGGCAGCATAAGCAGCAGCAGCAGAGTTTTAATTGAAGCTGCATTAACTGATGATACCAATATAAATTTTTGTTGGTGGTAGGAATTTGAGGGCTAAACTACTGGTCTGTGCTGGCTGTTTTTTGTTTGACTGTACTCTCTGAGTCTTGAGGCACCCCAGAGACTGACAATCACAAGACGGTCTGTCTGAGTAAGTTAGAGGTGAACTGGAGCAGCCAATGCTTTTCTGAACTTTTTTCCTTTAGGCAGCTTGTGAAATACTACCAAATTTTGTAGGGAAGCTTTTCAATATATTCCATGCTATAAACGGGGGAGCAGTCTCTGCTATAGAGCATCACCTTACTTTTCAGTTTTCGGAATTGCTTTTGTGGACTTGCAGTTTTTTATGTTTAGGAGGGAGGGTGGTTAGCTATCAGTTCCATTTTCAGTCTTAGATCTTTCCGTGCATTGTTAATGCTACTTTGCATTTATATAGAAACATAAATCTAATGCCTTTTGTACATGTAAAGTTTAGCTTATCTTCCTTCAAGGTGCTAAGTAGCATTTTTTAAATTCTCATTTTGGTAATTCTTATCAACATAGGCCCACTTTTTCTTTTCATCTGACTAGCACTTAACGACCTTCCCACGTATTGCATCATTTGCAGATTTAATTAATGACTTCCTCATTTTATGACTGGCTTCTAGAAGTCTGATGAAATTTTAACACTCTCCAGCCACTACTGGAGTAGGCTTTTCTTCTACACTACATGGAATTGTGTTATGATCAATTTTACTTATGATTTGTCACTGGTTGTGATTCACCTAGTGATACTTTCAAGCCAAGTTAGTTTAAACTTCCTATCGTGATTTACCCATCACATTGTATTGCTTATTAAATGTAGTAAGATGTCGCAGATCAAGAACATGAGTAGTTCCAGAGATTTTTACATCTTTTTAACTGACTTGTGAAAATTAAAACATTTTATAAGCATCCAGTTGGACAGAAAGCAATTACGAAAATCTGTTTTTGAAGACAGAAGTCTTCAGACAAACAAAGTCTAAGGTCCATTGACCCTGAACACTGCCTCAGGATTATTCAAAGTATATATATCCCAATTTATCTGGTATAAACGTACTATGAAGAAAAGCAGTGTTGTCTTCTGTATTAAGCGGCAAAAGTAATGCTGGAGAAAGAAGAGCGCATAAGTTCCTTGACTGTGTCTGTGAAGGCCTTATGTATTTATATACTTCTAAAATTCTTTGTGGTTGTCATTAACTCGAAAGTTTCAAGTAATGAGAAGACTTAATGGTCTAAATTGGTTTATTTTTAGCTTGATTAATAAAGATATTAAATGTAATAGACAAGTGGACTCTGGTTTGGCCATCTGTAAAATTTTCCAGTCTGTTTTTGCTGTCTTAACACTAATAACCCAAGTATTTACCTAAGAAAAAACAAGAAGATGAAGAACCTCACTCAAATGCTTATTTTCTCTCTAAGTATTGTGCCTTGGTGCAGCCTAACCAAGTTCTCAGAATAGGTAGAGCCTTTTTTCTCCTCTGAATAAAAGAAATCTGAGTGATTAAAACAAATAGATCACATTGATCCTGCATCTATGTATGGATCCTCTACTTAGTTGTTGTTAGAATATTTTTCTGTCCTCTGCCTTTTTTAACAGCTGCAGCTTTCTAAATTTGAAACAGTTAACAATATTTCTCCATCTAGATATGTGTTAACATAGGTATATGTTAAATGTTTGTCATTCTCTAAGAAATTTGATTATTCAGTTGTGTATGTAGGAAAACTTACATGAGTTGAGGGTGTACACGTATCCCTGCTCATTAAGGTAAGCTCTTAAGAAGCCCAGAGAGGTAGGAGAGGTCTCTGAGAAACAGAGTCTGTAATTCAATAACGTATTAGTACATTTGTAAGCTGCGCTCATTCGGTAGAAACATAAGCTAGACAGAAGTGCAGACACCCTTTGGAGTTTTGTTGAGTTGGATTGAAGACACTAAACTGTCCGTCCTAAGGCAAGAAGGGAAATTTGTAGCAGAGCTAGAAATCTGGCCATAATACTTTAAAATGTTATCCTGGCTCTTAAGAGATAGCTATCATCCATCCCATTTACTTTATTTGATAATCAACCAAGATGCATTGTCCAAAGGAAAGAAAAGATCTATTATTTTATTTCAGACACTACATCTTTTTACCTTCCATTTGCGTACTGTGAGCNCCATAATACTTTAAAATGTTATCCTGGCTCTTAAGAGATAGCTATCATCCATCCCATTTACTTTATTTGATAATCAACCAAGATGCATTGTCCAAAGGAAAGAAAAGATCTATTATTTTATTTCAGACACTACATCTTTTTAGCTTCCATTTGCGTACTGTGAGCTTCTGTCCCCAAAATACAGTTGGATATGAAATACCTAGCTTTGGCCGTACCGTTCTTAGAGATCTGCACCAAAAGTAGATGATTTGGGATTTGCCAGTGAAGAAATTTCATGAATTACATATATATTTCTTACTGCCTGTATTCTCTTCAATGTACTGAAACGGTAGTAGCTGTTCAAACACTCAGTGTAAAACCACTGCGTCCTCCCGGCCTTACAATCCGTAAGTGTAAAGCATTGCTAGTGTGATAGCCTGAGACTACAATGGAAATTCTGTATGTGACTTTTAAAAAATTCAAGTAATTTAAAAAAAAACAAAAACAAACAAGCAGTAAATATAGTGACTGGTCAAAATTTTTAATTTTGCCTCAGTTGTACCTGAATGTGAAAGAATTTAAAACTGTGTAAGTATTTTCTGGGTTAATACCTATCATAAAGTTCCAAAGGCTATTAAACAGAATGAAACTCTCCTCTTTGAAGTAAGAAGCCATGGTTTTGCACTCCCGTTAGCTGGAAGGTATGCGTAATAAAGAGTATAGTTTATTGGGCAGTAATGATGAAGGTAGAAGATACTTAGTTTCCGGGAAAAAATGTTCAAGTGTGTTTTTGGCTTATAGCCAGAGCCCAGCTCGTATGAACCCGAGCTCTGATCAGGGTCCCTTCCCAGTGCTATTGCTGTTTCTACGATTTCCTTGTCACATCTTTTCCTTAGGGAGGGGTGGCCTGGATTTATCACCACGGCATATTCCACAAAACCTCGCACAGATGAAGGGCTTGCTGCAATTATTGACATCACCTTCTAGTGGACTAGTAAGCATGCTGTGGTGCAGAGTTACAGCACAGTCTTTTAGTGTGGTGCATCTTGCATCCAAACAGCATGCTCAATAATAACTGCATGTCCACATCTGTCCTTTTAATGTACCGTGAAATATGTCAGCAGTGGTGTGTCAAGCATAAGAACTCATGAAAGTGGCATGCCTTCAGCATGATATTGGAAAGGGGTCTTTATTTCATTACGTTTTGTCCCCTTTCATGAATAGATTTAAAAGGAAAAAGCAGAATAAAATACAAGGTAACCGTAAGAGAAGGCTTTGAAGTGAACTGAAAGTCTTTTACTTTTGTTGGGGGGGAAAAGAGTGGTGCTTCTTTAATGTTTGCATTTGAGCTACAAATTCTTCAGAAACTACAAAATATCTTACAAAAAAAATTACCACACGTAAGCACTGCTTATAGATATCATTTATTTATTTCTTTAAATGCTTTTCACTACAGAAACCACATTTGGCAGTATAATGGTATAAAATGGTTTTTTGTTTGTTTGTGTTCTCCGTGCATGTAAATAGTTCTCTGAGTATTTATATGTGCACCGAAAATGAAGGCAGAAAGCTCCAATCCTGGTGAATGCAATGTGTATTGTCTCCCAAAAGATCTGAAAATTATATTATTAGCTCTGGAAAGGTGGAGTTTGATCTAGGAGGAGTGCTTTTAAAGTATCACATCAAATCATTTAAGCATCTAAGAGTTTTTAATATACGTTAGAAATGTGTTAGAAACAATTATTAGCTTAAGCAATAGGAAGATGATAAAGATCCAGACGCAACAGTAACTCAGGGTGAGCGTTGCTTTCCAGTTACTTTAGAACAGAAAAAATTGAAATGTAATATTTTTAAAAGCAGAAAGACTTAATTACTTGAATTGTGTGCCATGCAACTAAAGGAATGATCATACGATTAGTATGTTCTGCGGGAAGGCTGGGCATTTTTTTTTTTTTTGTAATTTGTTTGAATTCGGAATTTATTGATGAATGGCATTAAAATAACTATTTATTCGTTCCATTCATTTTCTCCAGGGTCTTTTTTTTTTTTCAGATCATATAGTGCTAGCAGTTGAAAACCTTACCCAGTGCTCCATCTCATCCTACTTTACATACTGCAATGTTGTTAAAATTTAATGTGGTCGTTGGGTGGCAAGATGTTTATAACATTTGTGCTTGAGCTCTAAACATGCAGAAATAATGTACAAGCAGTGGAGGTGGAGAAGGGCTGAATTTTTCAAATCACGAGCATGGGAATGACAATTAAAACTCTGAACAGAAAAAAGAACTGAAGAGCGGGAGGTCAGGTATGAATCTGTGTTGCTCTGTTACAGACAGTAACGCGGTGCCGGTCTCTGCCAGGTAATGCTCCGTCGCTGACTGCAAGGGAAGGACGAGGACAGAAGCATGTGAGGAACCATAAAACTGTCCTTCACTTATAGGGATGTCATGGAAATTCCCTATTTTTTTAACTACGTGAGACTTTCCAGTATGAGATTATTATCCTGTCATTTTTGCTCAAGTTTCTTCTGTCTGTGTCTGCCCTAACGTCAGCTTGTTTCTGTTGGGGTGTGGGCGTATATTGCGCGCGCGTGCCTGTGTGTGCATCCATCCTGTTGGGTGAGAGGGGAGGTAGATCTGCAAGAAATTTTGTCGATAAGCACATGAATATTCCCTGCATCATGAATACCGTGTGTTTGTAAAGGACAATTGCATCACCCAAAGTTGAAAATTATAGTTTAGAAGGCAAATGAGGCAATTATTTCATTTCAGACCTGTTTCCAAATAAATTGACACATACTAGTTGTGAGCTAGAAAACATTCTTTTTGTTCTTCGAGATGTGTTGCAACACGGAAACAAAAATAAGCCTCAGTCTTGAGGAGGGAGCACTTCACAGACTATTGATTGCCAACCTTGTTCTGCTTGAAGATGGCAGTGTAAACTGCTGCGTAAACGTTTTTCTTTGCAAAGTACATCATACTTTTGCATCTCATTTATCTCCATTTGAGGACTGAAGCCTCAAGTCCGTACGCATGATAGACGCGATGTCATTAACTGAATACTTTATTTTTGTTAATTAATGCTGTATTAACACGCTGGATTCTATGGCACACCATTGGATTGAATTGATGCTTGACCATCTAACTAACAGAAGGTGTGAAAAAAAAGAGGTGCCTGTTCTCAGAGGTTTTTAGCCAAGGTACAACAGTTCAGAAAAGCATTAAAGTAATAGTTTGAGTGACTTGATCCTTTCCTAATTCTCTTCTTAAGTAAGGCAAGTTTGAGGACATGTTTAACTAGGGAAATGATTTGATAAATTCCTCTGAATTTTTACATTTTTCATTCAAGTAGAAGACAAAAATTATTTTTTCCAGCGTTTTTAAGATATTTTGTCAATTTTAATAGTGTATAGGAGGAAATCAATTCGAAGATGGGTCTCCAAATAATGTGAAGCAAAACATTGAAGGGATTTCCAAAACTACGGGTTGCATGAAAAGAAATCTTTGAATGTGAAACAGACAAACATTATTACAGATGGGTAAGTACTTGTAGAGATAAAGTAAATTACTCATCCTAGATCAATGACAGATGAAGAGGGTACAGTAGTCTTTATTTCTAACAAGTTCTTATCTCTAGCCTATGCATCGTGTGATGTTCTCTACTTCACATCCTGTAATCAAAATAGTCTTTCATAAGCATGTAATGAAAGCTTAATGAAAGTTATATACATTTCATTTAATCTGGTGGAGAAATCAGGATTCTTTAGAAAAGGAACGTTTATTATAAATTGCTAATGGGGTTGGCTGTGAGTCAGATTACCACTTAGAGTACATGATCCATACTGAGAGCTTTAAAAAAGAAAGTGTGAAAAAGAGGTATTTAGCTGTCTGTGAAACAAAGACTGTGTTACTATAGTTCAAGTAACTTCAATGCTTGCTTTGATTTTCCTTGATGACATACACTTAAACTTCCCATGAATGATAGTGTATAGCGAGACTAAATCTTTTCAAAATTGTATTCTTTTTTCTCTCATTAAAAATACAAGTTATGTTGTGCCAAGCTAAATAACGATTGTGACACACATCAGAAATAATTAGAAATAAAAAATAAAAGAGTTTTTGCACTTTTTTTTGGAGTCTGACTGTGCAGAAGAGGGTAATCCCATCTGTGTTATTCAATCTTCCTAAGTGCAGATAATTCTCTTGTAAGATCATGAATCTATTCATGAGCTGTGGATATTTTTAGTGCAGAATGCTGCCGTCTGTACATATTTCTTTACTATTTCTATTTTGTTTTAAATTAAAGTAGTGCCATAATACAACCAAATGCCGTCTCTCGTACCACTGTCCCATAGGAAATTTTGCCACTTAACAATAGCAGATGTGAAGCAATTCAGAAGAACACTAGATTTTCGTTTAAATATCAGTCAAAGCAGCCTGCTAAAGAAAGGCCGATATATATGTTACAGAAAGAAATTTATTAGACTTATTTTCTGATACGCATATGCAATTGTAAATTTTAACAACCTCCCTTTTCCTCTTAACTAAATGAAGTCTAACTCGTGAGTGGCGATATATAGTATCACATAGATGTTTTTGACTTCGTATTCTGTTCCTGAAAAAAATAGTAATGTATGGACCTTATACTAATTCTTTAAATATTTTGTGTATCGATGGATATCTACTTCAGGAAAGAATTGCTGAAGCTGCGTAGCTGAGGTGCCATTTATAGAATCTCATGATATAACTCAAGCTGTTTTTCTGTTATAGCTGCTTTTTTTTATACCTGTTCTTTTATGAAGATGCTGATGGTACTGAATTTTACACTGGCTTTATGTGAGGGTGATTGGCACAAGCAAGGTTATGAGGCTAAAGCACACCTATATTACAAGCACACATGGTGAGTGAGGAATACACAAGTGTCCCTGAAAATCTTCATCTTCTGAGTGGATGGTGTTTTGTTTAAGTGTTTATGTAGCAATACTAAGTGGGATAGTTCACTTATGGCTTGGTGGAGGGGTTTTTTAAATCAGTTCTGGCAAAATAATTCTAGGATAATAAGGAAGGTTAAATTGTCTGACTTTTTGCCGGAGTCAGGTGAATGAATCCTGCTTCTGTGTCTGATAGAGGTGTTCTGAAGAGAGAGTGTTGTTACAGGTCCTTCATCAAAGAACCCAGCAATGAGTTAGGAGAAGCAATATTTCCCCTGTTTTGTCTATTGTGTTTTGGATTAAGAGAATCCCACAAACCAAAGGCGAGGCGCAGAGTTCGAGACCCAATGATGAGTGAAACATTTGTTCTGTTAGATACTCTAATTACATTAACATCAGAGCAAGAAAGAGCATTGGAGGGAACATCAAAGATGAGGTGTCAGAGTGGTGGCACACTGGAGTGAAGATGGCTGTAGGTGCTGATGGCTCTTAATGTAAGAATGAATTTAGATGGTGCGTCTGATTTTTGAGGTCTGATTCTTTTTCTGTACTGTGACTTGTTCTTTGTGCTATGCAAAGACATTCAAAGATGTTAGCTCTTGTGTCGGGGGGGAATACCAGTGAGAGGATGTATAAAAGGATGAGGACTAGAAATTCAAATGCAAGGCAGAGGGATCCATTAATGTGACTCAGGGTTTCATTGCGTACAGATTGTATTGTTCTAGTACTGAACAAAGGAATATAAATTGGTTACTTTTAAATTGCATTTAAGAATTAGAGCTGCTGAATTGTTTGGAAAGATGGGAGAGTTCCTTTCAGTTGTGTTTGCAGTTATCTCTAAAAGCCTGGTGAAGGAATTTGCCTTTCAACACTTTACAGTTCCTCTCAGCAGCTTTCACTGTTACGGTCCATGTACTATCCATTTTTGCTTGATGTTCTTGTGTCTTTTGTGTCCAGAGCTCCCTAGAATCACTGAAAAAATAACTTGGGAAGGAACCTGTGAAGGTCACCTGGTTGTTGGTGACTTACAGATCCAAGCAGAAAGCTTGGAAAGCTGATGGCTGCTCTATGCACAGGTGGGTTGCTCTTTGCTTGCTGTAAATTTAGCTTTCGCATTTCTTATGTGGAGGTTTCCTGTGCAGATGAGCTCTGCTATTCTTTCACGTTAGGATGAATCCTTATGTTGTTCATTGTATTTTCAATTTGTTTACCTCTAAGTTACTAAAACCCAGATAAATGTTCTTCTTCAATAATCTTAATAGCCCTGCTAAAGAGAACTTTAAAGCTCTTGCATATTTTTGCATTGTATCAAGTTAGACACAACTAGACAAAAAAGGAAAAAACCCTATATTTTCGGTTCTCAGAAATATCTTATTCAGAACAGTATGTACTTTCCCAGCTTTTAGGTCCTGCTTTTACATTGAGTGACTTAGGCAAATTTGACTATGATTTTGGAATCTGTGTGAGTACTTGCATGTGTTGTGCATGCTTGTCAGTTTGCCTGAGCAGAAAGGGACATAGTCCAAGAATAACGGGAAAATACAAGAGCGCTCTTTAACACTTCTATTTCCGTCTATATTATTACCAAGCCAGCTAGCTGTGTTTCTACAATGGCTTTGAGGATACATGTCTTTGTAATTCTCGTAGTAAATTATCAAACTGCTACTGGTATCACTGTTTAACTGGTCCAAAGTTTGGCTGTAAGAAAGAAGTAGGAGAACAAATGGATATAGCAATTATAGATCTGACTATCAGCATTTATTTTTGCTAGCTCTGCTAGCTGTTGTATTAATACTTTTAGAAATGCTGTTACCTCTTTGTTTTCTTCATGGTATTTTATAAAGGTTGCTATCGAAGAAAAATAGATTTTTTTTTTGTTTCATATGTACAAGGTTGGGGTTTTTTGTGCAAAGCTTGCGAAGAGAGGGAGCGCTGAAAGTGCTTTGGTGTTTTAAATTCCTAAGAAACATAGCATGAGAGTATTTGAAGTGTAGTCATCTCAAAAATAAAACACTGTCCATTTATGGTTGCTTTTTCTTCTTTATACACCTAGAGTCAGAATCCACAGTACTTGTTTCTTAGACGAATGAAGTTAAGTGATTTAATGATACTTTCTACTTTAATAACTAATAAACCTGTATGAGGTTGTTATCTGGTATTTTTCTCAGACCTAGAACACTTAAAGGATGGCAGCTTTCTGCTACTAGCCGACAATAGAGCTGATGTAGTACAAATGTTAGAAAAGTGTGAGTTGCTGCTGGTGATTCTAGTGATCAACTCATGCAGAGCTGGGGGTGGGGAATAGCAAGATAAAGAGTAAAAATTTCAAAGTTAAGACTCCAAGAAATTTAAAAAATAACATAAAATGTACCATCAAACACTTGAGTGTCACTTACTTCTGGTAGCCTAAATTCTGGAGAATTTCTCTTGTATTCTGTGACCAGGAAAGTCCTATATGTTTTTAAAATGAAAAAAAGGGAGATTATTTTTTTGAGGCAAGAAGCTCTAGGTAGGAATATATTCTTAAATAGCTTTTGTGAACTTTGTAAACACAAAAATTGAGGGTTGTAGGAGACAGATTTTTTCAAGAATTGCAAGCATCTGACTCAATAGAGTAATTTCTCTACTGCATTTGTTATTGGATGGAAATCCAGAATGCTTTAATAGTGGGGCAATAGTTGCCTGGTATTTATATAAAATTGTGAGCAGTAGACTGTTGCAGAGCTCTTCCAGGAGGAGCAGAAGGCTTGAACTGACGAGTTTTCATGTCGTTATGCAAGAAGTCCCTAGGTATGGAGGGTGCCGTGGGCTGAAATACATTATTTTGACATGACAGCTACCAGGTGTTCCGTTTCCATTTGTTTTTATAGAAAAAAAAAATAAATCTGTGGGTCTATCACAAATGAAGCAGAACTGATGCTGCCAGCATAAAATTTCTGTTTAGAAAAGTAAATCCCAGCTGCTGTGTAGCTAAGGGTTAGATAATTTGCTTCAGTACAGAGGAAATATAACATAGGTTGAAAATGTTTTTTTTTTAATAAAAGTATGTTGCATCTGCTCACTAACAACAGAGAAATTCAGCTAAGTTCCTGAAAGTGAAGTGATTCAGTTAATAAAAATAAGCAGCTTAGTGGAATGTACTTTAGATAAAAATACAGTATATTCATGAAATAGATGTCTAATGCAATATTTTAAGTACGTAAGATGTGGATTTTTTTTTTTCCGAGTGAACCTTTGTGTGCTTCCTAGAACAAGTAAATAATTTAACATTTCTTTTGTTCCCTAATTTTGTATCCCTGCAAATGCACAGGCAGAGTTTTTACTGGCTTTTAATAAGCCTCATACATAGAGAAGCCGCGTCATACATTCGTATTTATTTTTTAAATGCTTACCACAAAATGAATACTAAAATATCACCGATTATGGAATGTCTTGTTATAGTACAATGTCAGTGTGGTATGCATATTCCTAGCTATACTGTATTTTATTTTTCATGGATGTAGGAGAAGAAAAATTGAATTACATTATTTGAAACTAAGCTCACTGTATTGGTGTCTAAAATTACCTGCTTTATGCAAACTGCGTAGTACAGTTCTTCTAGAATCTATTTCATGCCTTGCATTATTTCCTCTTCCAGAAACCACGCACACCTACACAGATACTTCTCATAAAATTGTGTTTGTTAGTTGATAAGGTTGTGATTATAAAATTTCCTCGAGGCTTTTTGCCTTTTGACTTTCAGCTGCATAAATTGTGGGGCTTTTCCTATTCTGGACTTGGATTTTAGCATGCAAACTGGGCTGTTTGTTTCTACTGGAGGAATTCTAAAAAGCCAGTGCAGGCTGCCGCAGCCTCCCCAGACCCCTCTTCCTGTAGGCCAGCACATACAATGAATTCTCTGTGTGGTTCCAGCTTCTAAAATTATTCTACTGAGCACTTGTTCTTGGATTTCTTGGATTATTGTATTTTAAAGTTGAGCATCAGTCTCCTTTAGTTTACACCAGTTCCATGCTGTTGTGACTTCATTAACCTTGGTGAAGACCTACCAGCCCATAGCTGTTATACCAGGAGGTGTCAGGCTACTATCGGATTTTTTAAGGGGGTTTTACATAATATGGTATTATTATAGTTTATTAAGCAGAAGCCTTAATTGCCAGGTTGTGAGACTGAGATGCATGAAAAACAAAGCACGCTGAATAACAAAATGCGTGTGCATCTGCGTGGATTTGTGATCTCTGGGAGAACATGANATACCAGGAGGTGTCAGGCTACTATCGGATTTTTTAAGGGGGTTTTACATAATATGGTATTATTATAGTTTATTAAGCAGAAGCCTTAATTGCCAGGTTGTGAGACTGAGATGCATGAAAAACAAAGCACGCTGAATAACAAAATGCGTGTGCGTCTGCGTGTATTTGTGATCTCTGGGAGAACATGGTACACACCTGCCCAGCTCTGCTTGTGTTTTTTCGTTGGTTTGTTTTGGGTTTCTTTTCTCCCTCCTGTGTGGTACAGAACCTACCCGAACCAAACTCTTCTGATACTTGCCAAAAGCAAATGCCATCAAACTGAAAAAATTTGACCCTGACTCATAAGATATTTTAGCAGAGAAATACTCGTCTTTTCAAACAGCTTCATTTTAGGACTGTGGCAATGGCTGCATGAATGTGATTGCTTGCATTTGTTTGTATGAAAGCTTTGCATGGAGCTGTAGCAGCAACCTGCGTAACCCTCATCTTGTTTAACAGCGCTACAGTTTTTCTGCTGGAGCCTGCCGTCTCTAAAGCAAGATAAAATCACAGCTCTATGGACATCTATTGTTTCATTCCCCCGAAAGCAATAAACAACACATGGAGATGAACAGTTTGCTATCAAAATAAGGGTTGCTTAAAGTCATAGTTTTTGATTTTTAGGTTTTGTTGCTGACATGGGCCTGAAGAGTTACTTACCTAGCTGCTTCTGTGACCTTTTTGTGTTGAGGTTTGTAACGTTGATGATATAAACAGGCACGAAGCAAATAAAGCCGTTGTAGAGACTTGTGCTGGGGGTCATAATCCTGTGAGCCTAACAGAGCAGCAATGGCAATGTGCAATTATCAGGAGACACATCCCTGCTCTGAGCTCGCTGGCTTTACTAGGGCTGAGGAGCACAAACCAGCTCGTTCGCAGCTGCTGTCAGCACCTGCAGCTGTCTCATCCTTGGAGACTTCTGGAGAGAGGCAGGTGATGTCCTGTGCTGTCCCTGTGTTCTGATTTTTGTGGACTCATACTATGTTTCCACCATGAGCAATTGGCAGACTTGCCTTCTCTTGATTGTTGGTAATTGTCTGACTCTAACAAGGATTTTAATAAAGGATGCTGATTAGAATTATGATCCCCTAATACTATTTTTATTTAAATCTATTACAGTAATTACCATGTGATTAATAAAATATGTTAGTGCATTCATTGAAATCACCACTCTGCTATATCACACAGTATGGTAGTTAAACACAGTAAATAGTTCTAATTAGTTAGTAATTGAATAACATGCATTGATTTTTATTATATCACCCATAGGACGTTTAATAGTATAGTTGGCTATTAGCTGCTGTGAAATATAGGGGAAGAGTTAAGTTATATAGCTATCACAATTCAGGCATTTTATAGGAAAGGCTTTGACCAACTGTTTTGAACAGACAAAATCCTCCTCCACTCTACTTGGCCTATATTGAAAGTATTCTAGGACAGGCTCTCTTAAAATTAAGTTAGAAACCTAATTATTTTGTGCATAATAATAACGTCAGCTGTATGTAAATATTTTGTTGTTAAATTGAGTCTCGCTTTTAAAACCTGTGTTTAAAGTTGACTAAAGCTACAAAAAATATTTCCTGGATGGTTTCGTGTGTGCTCAGGTGTATGGAAGTGTTTGTTTGTAAGCATGTCGCACACACTGAACTGAGATGCACACTGAGGAAAGTGTGTAATGTGAAGTATTTCTGACCACTCTTCTGAGTTTTTATGGTTATTAAAGCAAAAACATACTCACCTGGTTTGAAAAGAACAATTTCCAGGGCAATATTTTTTAATTACTTTTTTTTTTTCCTCCTATGGCCAGGTGCATTCTTGAACCCCTGACATCTTCCTGTTTTTATACAAATATAACAGAATTCTAAACTGACTCTTTGTAGCTGTGTAGAGGTACAGACAGAATTGGGTTGCTAATTTCCTAAGTGCTGTTTAAAATCCTTTGCTTCTAGTTGATTTTACAAAATACTGAAAATGAAATGGTGTCCTGAGTTAAACATCCCCAAGTCAGCAGTTTGAAGCTATTCTCTGACTTCTTATGTCATAAGAAGTAGTAAACCTTTCACTACTTCCCAGCCCCAAACATCAAAGTGGAATATTTTCATTACCTAAACTTACCTAAACATAAATTAAAGTTCAGATTTTTAATATCTAAAATACGTTTTCTGTACTTTTAGAAGGCACATTTATGGTTCTGTAAAGTGTCTGACTCTATGTGGAACAGCAAATAGCTGGGAGCGTAAGGAGATACATGTAACGGACCTGCAGAGCATGAGTTTGTCATGGGCAGATAACGTTAATAATTCAGCAGCCAACAGTTTATACTGAAGAACTTTTCTATTACAGCATCATTATTTTTTGCATGTTTCTCTCTCTTTCTTCACCCCCATTCCAGGCATAGGCTAGTTTTTTGTTACATGTGTGATTTAAAAGAAATTCAGTTTATCAAATTTCACATAACTTTTAGGTCCCCAAAGATCACATGAAAGGAAGGGTGCTGGGTTTTTCTTTTGGAGGTGTGTTGTTTTCCTCCAAAGACTTGAAATTTCTTGTATTAAGTGTAAGAGGAAGATTATAATGTAATCTTACCAATATCATAATGGTGTCAGTATCGTATGCTAATTTCCGGAGTTCATTCTTGTACATCGATGGTCACAACAGACCGAAGGGGCTTGGGGAGGTTTTTTTATCACTGTGGCTGATTTTTCTATATCCCAGAATCTTCATTAATGTTAGATCGTTATAGTGAAGTTATAGGTATTTGGGAGTGTCGTTAGCATTGGCAAAACCCTTTTGTACCGCGGCTGGAATAAGAAGTTAATAGAATGTGTAACAGCTGTATAGTTTAAAAAGAAAAAAAAATTGCTCTCCCTATTCTAGAAAAGGTCATTGGAAAAGTTGGACTTGTGATTCTGATGTGCTGAGTTGAGTATATCATAGAATTCGTCTGAGATTTTGTGTATTATTTGGTGTATTTTGATGATATACAAACACAGGCAGGAAAGCTGAAAGATGATGGGCAGTGCTCTCGCCCACAGAAACAGTTTGAACTGTAAACAGCACCAGCAGGAGCCAGCAAGTCCACTTTCAACTGCGGCCTGTTACTGCATTTTGATATACCAGTGGGGTGGCGAGGCAGGGGGACAACTCAGAAGCTGAGGCATCAAAGCATTCTTTACACTTGAGAAACAGCAGGAAAGAGTTCTCTTTTGACCATTTGTCCTTTCACCTTCTCCATTATCTTTCACATAAACCAGAAAAATTAGGACAGCTGGTTGCTGTGAGAATCCCCAGTTACCAGTTTCCAGCTTGGTGATACATCAAAGCAATTCCATCTCACTGTCTCTGATTTTTCACAAGCAAAGATTTTAAGAATATTTTTTAAAGGCAAATATTAACGCAAAAAAAAGAAAAAAGGAGTAACGACTATATAACTTTAGATACTCTGATACTTTCTGGAGACGAAAAGGAGAGTAAAAACAGTGCTGAGAGCAGAGAAGGGACTTTGTTTTGAATTACTTACTTAAAAAAAGTAAAAATTGGTAATTGGCTGGGAACGTCCAGGGATGGAAGGAAGCTGTCAACATGCTGAGTGTCGATTGCGTGGGAGAGGAATATCTTCCGAGAGTCTTTTATGCTCAGCACGGTGCTAGGTCCAGCTCTACGGTTGAAATAAATGTTAGCAGGCAAACAAGGGAAGAGTCGGTTCCAAAGAACATCCGCCAGCTTCTGGTATCATTTGTAGGCAGATCCGTAGCTTTTTAAGACCCTTTATCCCATCTGCAGACTCTTAGAGGCTGACAGAGTCTAGCCACCACTCCCCAGTCACACAGGTAATTTCTAAGATGTAAAGGTCATCTAGTGGATTGTCTGTTCTTGTCATCCCCAATCCTCTCTGATTTTTGTGTTTGATGTTGAGATATACTCGGTTCAGTGGCTGGTGTCAGTAAAGACCACTTTATTCAGAACCAGGAGACTCAAGATACAGCTATGAGATCCTTGCTTCCAGTAGCGCCGTCAGGAAAAATCCTGTTGATTTCAGAAAAGCTCTGTTTCTTCTTGGACTTAAATGAGTGCTGATAATATTGATCAAAAATCCCCAAACAAAGAAACAAACCCCCCACTGATCTGATTATGGGAAGGTCTTACAGCTCTTCTATTTTTTAAGCAAGGAAGAGTTTTTTAAGATGTTTTAAAAATATGTTTCTTTATGTTCAAAGTGATCTATGAAAACACTACTGTGGAGCTGTACAGAATATTTACAGAGAAAATTACTTCCCCCCCAAATTCTCATTTGCTTACTGCCAATTTTAGTTGCTGAGATTAATTATTTTTTTCCTTTGTACACATCCCAGTTCTGAAAGTTTTTTCTTTCTCTTGCACCACTTTTCATTGGAATATAAGAGTATACAGGGGTACAAACTTAGCTGACAAAATTTTCTTCAGCTGTTCCCGAGTAGGGCACATTGCAGAAGTTTGGGTTGTTGGGGTTTTTTTTAGTTACAGTTTTCCATATTATATTCTTCCTACAATCTCCGCCTATCTTAGCAAGAACTAATTATCTGAAGGCTTAAAGACTGCTGCTGCCAAATGGTCTCACAGTTAGTGACTGGGTATAGAAATGACACAGAACACTAAACCTTGGGGATTCACCTGGCCTCCTTTGCAAGCCAGGTTGGTTCCCACAGTGTCGAATAACAATTAAAGGAATTCAAGTTTGAAGGTGGCTCTTTAGAGGTCAAACTACAAAACAAGTTTCAATGTCTAAAGTCCCATGCCTTAGCATAGAAAAAGAAAGAGCATAATGCAAAAAAGGAAAAGCAGAGCAAAAGTGTTAGTACACAGGGTGATGTTTAAAAGTTTACATCCTCATATACAAGATGTTTGCTTATTACTTAAGAGGTAATTTAGTTGTTAATACTTGTTTGGTTTAGTTTCCCTACGGTCATGTGTGTGCATGCTTAACTTCATGCCTGTCAGAAGGACTCCAAGATGAGAAACTTCTTTCCGTTTTGGTAAACGTGTAATATATATGTTGTCTCATGCTGAACTTCCTACCTGTCAGAATGGCTCCAAGAAGAGAACCTTCTTTCCGTTTTTGTAGATATGTAATACGTATGTTGGCTCATTACACAAAAAGGGTCGTTTACGTTTATGCATCAGTGTAACGAACGCAAATGTCCCCTTTCATCTTCCATCAAAATATCTCAAACCATTCTTGCATCTGTGGGTTATCAGCCCTTAACTGAAAAATTCAGAGGTTCGTATCCTTAGATAACAAATATTTAACAGCTTAGATGGTCTGCACCTGTGCCAACAGTAGCTGATAGACAGATGCTTAATGTAAAATCTCACGTGTGACCTAGGAGCCCGGAAGGGAGATCCACAAAAGGCATGAGGTGTTTAAAAGCTGCTTTGGACTTTGGAGTTTCAGGGTTATCGTCAAAACCCTGTTTAGCTGTTGTTGTTTCCTGGGGGGGCTACATACATTTCTGAAACTACTTATTGTGCGGTGCAGTTCTGAAGTGCCTGGTGCTTATTTCATTCTTGCTCTTTTTCATGCGCCATGAGTTAGGCAGTGGTTTTCAGTCACTCTTGCAACAACCACTGCAGAGGTCCTTCTTGCAGCACATGCATTGAATCGTAACTCCCTTTTTCACGGTCTACTGCTATCTCTTCCAGGAAATAGAGCTGGCCCCCAGGTTTCAGGAAACCAAGTATCTGTGCACCTTTCTGCTTGAGGAGGTGAGGGTGCCCATCACTTACCTCCCTGAAGGTGACCTACCCACCAGCCTATTGGATGTCTGCGATGCTCCCAGCCAGTCACTCTGTTGAAGCTGTTGTATTTTTTTCATAACATTTTCAAGACTTGCTTGACCAGTAAGGAGACTTTGTGGAATTTCAGACTGGATATAAGAAAGAAACTTTTTACAATAAGGGTGGTGAAACACTGGAACAGATTGCTCAGAGCGACGGTAGGTGCTCCATCCCTGAAAACATTCAAGATCAGGTCAGACANGGCGTGGGTCCCAGGTAAGACTGGTCAGAGCCATTAAGACCTGTTAGTGTACTCAAGACCCTGACATAGTTCACCTTTTCTTAGAAAAAGAACAGAGAAAGAGATGCCATTTATGATTATGAGGTTGCAGATGCTCCATCCCCAGAAATATTCAAGACCAGGTTGGACAGGGCTCTGAACAACCTGATCTAGTTGAAGATGTCCCTGCTCACTGCAGGGGGGTTGGACTAGATGGCCTTTAAAGGTCCCGTCCAACCCAAACTGGTCTACGATTCTGTGAATTTAGCCATTGAGACACATGCCTGGGAGAGGAAGTGAGAGATCTGCTCTATGCGTTAATGCATTTCAGGTGTACTGAGCAGCCATTGGGGCAAGGGAAGGAACTCTTGTCTCTCTGCTCAGTGCAGCTGCAGTGTTCCTGTTCTCTGAAAAGTCGGATAGCTTCAGTGGGAGAGATCAAAGCTTCCCACTCCACTATAGGGCACAGCTTGCTAATCAGAGCACCCTGCTGGGAGAATTGAATCTCCTGAGGCTGAACAGGGAAACCAAACTGCTTTCCCACATTCTGGGTGCATGTTCTAACAACTTAACTTTTGGTTATGAATTCTTAATGCTCGGGCTAAAGCCTCTCTGTTTCTGCTGTCTTGTTAGGGTAACTTTTTGTTCAGCACCCTGCCTTTTGTGAATTCCATCCTGATGTTCCTCCTATTTCACCCCCTTAACAAATAGCCTATATGCTTACCCCATTAGGTTGCTGGCGACCACGTACATCCTCAAAGGACTTTTGAGCAATTTTTTGATCTGTGATTTTACTGACAGTGAGGGACCTACGCATCTTCAGAAGCATGGCCTTGTTACAGAAAAGGTGAGATTGATTTCAAAGACCTGAGCAAGTCCATCCTGTGCAGTCTGACTGCAGCTTGCAAAGGCTATCCGAACAGTCTGGGGACATTCTCCGAGATGTTCTCCTTGATCTAAGATGTCCCATTCCTCTTTTCTTTGCTGTAGTTGTTAATGCTCTGCAGATCTCACCTTCTTTTGTCAAACTATGAAAGAGTGAAATAATTTCTTGTGAGTATAATTAAATTTAACTCCAGATTGGATTCAAAGTGTACGAGCTTTGAGAAACAGTTTTTACAGTCTGATATAACTTTTTTCTTATATACGCTAAGCATTGCAAGGATTCTTCTGTTTAAGATCTGGAAATACCAACTGAATGAAATGGAGTTCATTCCAGGATTGGAGACATTTAGGATAGGGCCAGCACTACGCGTAGGGTGAATAAGATTGTTGCACGCACTACTGAGGCCAAAATTGTCTTTCAGCGCTGCATGTCATCCACGTTGGTCTTCTGTTCTGATGAAATATTCAGAACTCTTTCTAATGCATTTGGACATAAAAGTTCAACGTACGAGGAGAGATAGCCAGCCTTGAAAGGGCCGCCACCGGTAGCTGAAAAGCTTTTCCTTTTGAGCTTTCTGTTGTTTATCTGACAAAAGCTGGCTGGCTCCGATGTCCAAAATGAGAAATCTGCTTTAAGATTTTGGTGGAGAAGCACTGAAGGTGTGCTAATTCTTAAATCGTCTCCATATGCAAGGAAAAATTATACAAGATATTCTACACTAATCTGTTTCCAGAATGCTGTGATTATCTGCTGTTAAAATAAATAGACCTTATTTTAAATTGAACAAGTATTGTTTGCTTCCCCAAATAATAGTTTCTAACTTTGTAATTTTGTGAGGTATTTTCTACCAGACTGAACTCACCTTGGCTGATGTTTGTCTGTGCACCTGCATTGCTCTATTCCTGTATCTCCACTTCAAAAAACAAATGAAGTTATTTTAAAACATGCTGTTGCAATCCGTGATAGGCACTATTGATGCACACCCTGCTGCTTTTGAAAAAAGGGATTTGAAGTCTAATGTTACTGTTTACTGCATCACATATAGTTCAGTGGACAGTGTAAGTTGCTTACAGTGCCAGAAAGCTTCTCACTTCTGTCAAGTTTATTGCATTGTACTAACTACAGTAATAGGCCTGACGCTGTCAACCCTAACCTTAACCCAAACCCTGAGTGTAGAAGAGAGGTCAGAACTTGCCCTTCAAAAGGTTGCTTGAATGAAAACATGTATTTTTGCAAAAGGAAATTCCTGCCCAGCATAGGTATCTTATTCAGTGAAAAATTCTGATTCCTCCTGATTATCTGCTAGCTCTGGGCAGGGCAACAGGAGCTGGCCTGATGTCTTTAAAGGAAACCAGACATAAACATAAATATTCCTTAATCCATTTAATCCCAAATGCTGAAGTAAGGTGCGTATTTTTTTCTTGCTGCTGTTTCCAAAGTAGACGCTAATGAGAATGCATCTCGAGGTCCTAGTTCAATAAGCAAATGCCACGGCATGAGCGCACACATCAAGTGCATAATACATTTTTCACAGCATGATATTTTTAGTACGATATAATAAGTAACAATTAGAACCTCAACAAACACCTGGTGTCTGGGGAGATCTTCTGAAGAGGATCACAGCCTTATTCAGCAATGCTATGATAGGACATACAGGAAAGCAATGAAAACACTTTAATTTTAAGACGTCATACTGTGCTGGCCCCGAAGTACTTCAGGGGAACAGGACTAAGGCATTGTGCCTGGTGCATCACAAATACAACCTTGTCTGCGCAGTATGTCATCATGCAATTTGTACATAACTAGGGAATGAAACAGAGGGATAAACAGGGAGATCAGAGCTGAGCTGGATTTGGGGAAAACATTTTAAAGTAATTTGTGCTGCATGTTTTCTGGTTTGTTTATTTATTTGTTTATTCACCAAAGGTTTTGCATTTTAAATGCAGAATGGTCAGACTGGAGTACAGGCGATGGCAGAGATTTTAAAAGCAAATATTAACTGTAAGTGCTAATTTAATAAAGCATTAGCCTATTTGTCTTGTAAACATAAAAAACCCTAATGAACTAATTCTGGGCAAAATGACTTCATGATGGAACATCACTGCTAAACGTCAGCAGATAATTTGGCTCTCTGAGGTTGTTTCTAGCTTGCAGGGTATTCACACTGCCATGCTGCCATAGTCCTGGTTTGGCTGAGTGGAGAACCTCTTGCAGGGAATTGTAGCTCCCTTCCAGCCTGTGTGCCCTGCTCTCCTCCCATGGGAATCAGCTGTCAGACAGACGGTGTGTTCCTAATTCTGTCCTCCAAGGCCAGGAGTTTATATGTGTTTCGGTGCGTTGCAAGTGTATGTTACGTCAGTAAAAACATGCTAATCCCTCCAAAAAGCCCTCCCTGCCTTTCATACTGTTTAATGATGAAGGGCACAAGAGCTTGTCAGAGCCAAAGAAGCATATTTGAGTCCCTCCAGGTTTTGTGCAGTAGCTGCAATGTCGGTTTATAGTATGTGTTCTTAACAGTGGTTGGATTGTTCACTTTTATGCATTTTTATAACAAATATATGGATATAGTTATTTTAACATTTTACATCACAACGTGGCAATGAATACAAAGACTTTATCGCTCTTAGAAAATATCGGGCCCTGCCAGAGAGAAAACAAGCTATCAGGTCCACGCTAACTACAAACAGCTATATATTTTTCTTCGTCTGTGTATTTTATTGGACTTTCTCCTGAACTGTATGTTGTGCAGTAAAAAGGCATTTTAGAAATTCAGAAATTTTAGCTTGTAGATGAATTACAGGATGTATAAATAGGGGAGGGAGGGAGAGAGATGAAGAGAAGGAGAAGTCCTGCTGAAGTGAATAGTGATGACATGGTGAATTTTTGGTTGAAAGGAGTAAAGGAGACCGGAGAATAATGTCTAGCACGAAGGTTATTCATCATGCCGTGTGTGTTTTAATAGATCCCAGTAGCTCCACAAATCTAATTAATGGGAATAAGTGACTGAATTTTGATTTTAAATTCCTGTAGAGAAATGTCCTGCTTGCAGACAAATTTAAGGGTTCCTTATAAAACAAATTCTCCATAACATTATGCTGGTTTGAAAGTATAGGGCATAAATAAGGATAAAGGTCAATACGCTCAGAAGACAGTAACTGAAGAGATTGCCTTTGGGAGATTTCAGCGGCTGCTGTGTAAAAGATCTGTGCAAATTAAGCACCCATGGCATCTTTTGGGGGAAAAAAAAACCCAAACAAACAGATTATCTAACCTTTTGATACCCCAAAATAAAGATTTTTGTCAGAGCTCAAAACAGTAGAACTCATTACAGTTTCAGCTCTTTGCTCATTGCTTCAATGGAATTTATTTAGGCAACAAGAAGTAAGGGCAGCTGCATATCGTATGATTTGGATTTTCACCCAAACTTAATGTTTTATTTAGCCTTTAGCTACGATAACCACCGACAAACCCTATGAAACGTTATTTGTGCCCGTAGAGTAACATTAATTTTCTTTTAATCTTTCTCTACCCCAGGAAATGTTTCAATTGTATTTTGCTCTTCATGCAAGGAATCAAGAGTACTGAGCGCCAAACTCGTTTCCTTTCGTTTTCCTCTTATTTCCATATTGTTAATAGATTCATGACCCATGATGCTAATACTGGAATTATTGTAAGAACATGTTAAATTAAAAAGATGTATTTATTGTGCCCATCTGCTAAATGCCCAACATCTTTCTAGAATTTATTGAATTTCCTAACATCAGGCCTCGGTTTCACAGTTCGGTCTAGCGGCGTTTTCTTGAGTAGGCAATTTTGTGTTCTCTCTCCTTCCCATTGCCGCTCTTTTTCTTTCACTGTTTTGCTCATCCTGTCAGGCTTCCATGAATTCCTTACACTCCTCTCCCCATTTTTGTTGACCAAGAACTGTCTCCTGTTCTCCTTTTAACTTTAGCAAATTGCCTTAACCTTCTCTCCACCTTTGCCCTCTGTAAGAGACCAACTGAAAGACGAAACAATCTAACACTAAGGCTACCTCGTAACCCTCTGGAACAAAGAATTGTTTCGCGAATGTCTCAAACACAAGTGAGGCAAGATATATCCTTGAAGAGGAGCTGAGGACCGATAAAAGGGAACATCCTGCCTCAGAAAGCGCCAAAGCCTGGATGGTTGCCCGGGAGGCAATGAAGTCAGCAAGAATCTACATGAACTGGGGCACGGGTAAATGTGGGGAGATCGCGATCACTCAACTCAAGACCAAGAATACTTCCGCCCCCCATGCCGGTGATGAGCATGTATGCTAATTTACGTAGCAAGCGAGACTAACTAAGCAATAGCAGAAGGATACTGGATGCTGCCCAGAAACAGAACTTTTGGAGGAGGCGATCCACATTCAGGATGAGAATACAAGGGGATGGAAAACAGCATCAGGCAGGAACTTCTGGACGAGCGCTCCTACGGACCGGAGACCCCCGTTGGCTGGACCAGTGCTGGAACCCAGACCAGTGATCTCTTTCTCTCCCTCTCCTTTTCTCGTTCTCTTCTCCCTCTCTCTCTCGCTCTTATTTTTCTTTCTTTTCCATTAAGTAACACAAGGCATAAACTGCAGACGCGTGGCGAGCAATAATTATTTCTGCTATCCAATTACGTCTACTATTCAATTATATTTACCAATGAGCCTAGCTATTGAATGAAAGTCTTTCTTTACCTATGGGCCTCAGGCGTTATGTATGCCGTATTCCAGCCAAGAGAATCAGTGAATCTGAGTCGCTCCCTATTCCCCTTTGGGTTGAGTGAGATGTGACAGCCCTCACAGCTGATGAATGCTTTTTTTTTTTTTAACCCATATTTCTTTCCTGCTTTTCACTATTCCATTAGATTATACCTCTTTCTTTTTATTTATTTCAATTTTATTTTATTACTTTTGCCTGCACCCCAGGTTGAGGAAAGTCATTTCATTGGTATTGGCAAGAACTTGCCGAAACTTGAATGGTGTTTGTGAGAGAGTTTGGGAGAGGATATTTTACTCAATAGCAAATAGTGAATAGCTCTTCATTTAACACCCTATTTCTTTGTTGCATCTTCAGCATTCCGGTATTATCTTTCTCTTAGATGGATTGAAGCGGTTGTTTGACACAGAATAATGCCACAGTAGAGCTTATCAACTTTTTCTTTAAAGTAGGCTTTGGATTGGTAGTGATTATAAAATCGGAATCTCTGCTGAAAGATAACACCTCTAGCAATCTCAGTCCTGAGATACTGGTTCAGAATTAACTCAGAGGGAAGTGTACCATCTGTTGCTAAAACCTAACACTAAGAGCTCAAGCAATTTCTAGCTTAAAGGGAGAACGTGGACCTGAACCTAGCCAATTAAGGGAAGCGGGGAGAAGGATGGAAGGAAAAGCTTTAAAATAGCTTCTGGTCCTTCGCTTGTGCCTGGTGCTGGCTGCCAGTACAGACAGTGGAGAGAACTGACACTGCAGAGAAAACAAACTGCACAGAAAGTTCTGTCAAATGCCCAAAGTAAACAAACGGGAAAGGACAAATATTGTTTCTTTGCTATTTAATTTAGAATAACTGTACTCTGCTATGTAAAGTTTCTCCAGACTCACAGTGTTTTCACTGTTACTGCTCCGTCGATGCTTGATGATCAGGACTAATTTCTGTGCCAAAAATACATCTCCGGCTAACTAGTATACTTCAAGACTGCTCATCAGCCAAACCTAGCAAAAGAATAAAAATTTCTTGCTCGTGCTTCTTTACATGAATAGCTTGTTTTATCTCTCCTTTTTTAATTGACTGGTTTAGGTGATCTAGAGAAGAAACGAAAATGTTCTATTGAGCTTTGTTTTCAGTTTTGCTAAGAGGAAAAAAACGCCTAAACCACCAAAAAAGGCAAAATAAGAACTGGAGGCCTCGGCTACTTGAAATGAAATGCAGTGCTCCAGCTTTCTCGCCCATGCCATATCTTCAGATATTGCGGTGATAAATCTACCATAACTGTGGAACCTGGGTAAATGCAGATCTGACCTTTTGTTTACAGGGTGTCAAGGGAAATCTTTATGAGACCACAGAAGTGCTTCAAAAAGTTTAGAAACATTATGAGATGGTAGAATGTGTCCCCTGTGGACAATTTTGACAGCAACAATCTGACACTGTTTCTCAATGAGCAGTGCCCTTTCTGTAGAAATTTGAACAGGCCATGTGGCAACGATGTTTGAGAAGCATTTTTGGTAGTGCAATTCAGGGGAAAACTCATCTGTGATGTTATAATTAAGCAGGATTTTAATGTTATTAAATATTGACATGAGAACATTTACTGTATGTTCAGATATTGATGTACAATGCAAGATGAGCTAGAAAAGATAACATTTTCATTTTAACAAGAAAATGAGTCAAATTAGGCTATCTTTATACCTCCTCTAACTTCCACTGCTTATGATTGTTTATCTGGTTATAATTAAAAGCAGAGACTTAAATCAGCTTGATTAAAAATTCAAAATTGTGTTTCATTGCATAAAATTAATCTGTTGACTAAACAAGTACAGAAAAACATGCTGAGCAAGAAAGGCCCCTTGCTGCTGAATTCCAGGCAGGAAAGCTTAAAGTCTGCTCTGCCACCTCGAAGGAAGTGCCTTAAAGAACAGAATAGCAGCAGTAGGTTGAGACTCTGTTTTGGGATTAAAACCCCACTGCTCGTTTTGGTTGTGTTCTGTTTTAAATATTCGTAAGTGCTGTAACCTGTGATATGGCCTCTGATCTGTACAAAGGTACTAATTATGTATACACTCACTAAGTATCTCTATGTAAGTAAATTTAGTACAACTACTACCCTTGGTAGAAGAGGATCAGGTTAGAGAGTACTTGGGTGACCAAGCACTGGCACAGGCTGCCCGGGGAGGCTGTGGTTTCTCCATCCTTGGAGATACTCAAAAACCATCTCAGTATCATTCTGGGCAACCGGCTCTAGGTGGCCCTACTTGATCGGGGGAGTTGGATAAGATGACCTCCAAAGGTCCCTTCCAAACTCAACCACTCTGTGTTTCTGTAATTAATGCATAATTAATACATACATAGAAAACACGCATGTTGGATGCATCCTGGCATGTCTGCTTGCTTGCATATGGAAATATATTTCCTCTCTAAGTTTCGTAGGGAAGTATATCTACAGTTTTATTCTACTTCAAATAAATGTATTTGATCATATCCTAATTCTTACATACACAGTCATTATAAGTACTTTATTTCTATTTATTTAAATATATTTTATGTATTTCTTAGAAGCCTACTAGAGTTGACTAGAGTCTTAATCCTGTTATTGCGCTATGTGCTCTCAGTACTGTGTATGTGTTTCCACCCCTCTTACACACACGAATAATATCTCATGCATGTTACATATACAGACAGAGAGTAGGATTTCAGAAGTATGTATGCATGCATGTGCATGAAAATGTAAGCACATCTTCTGAATGTCGTGATCCTTGGGAGACACTGAGATAACCCAAATAATAAAAATACCCACAAACCCCCTGCATGTGTGAATTGAAGAAGAGAAGGAAGTGGGGTTGCGCAGTTTCCAAAGCCAAGGCTGCTGCCAGAAGTTTTAAGGAGACACTGTTTTAGGCAGCCTTTTGTATCTAAGTTTACCAACTTTGAGAAGTGCTTAAATATGATTTTGTAGCTATGCTGGCTAATACATGAAGGATATGGTTTTTGTTTGTCTTGTGAATTATACTGATCCCACTTATCAGCACTTAACTATCCTTTTGCTGTGTTTGTTTTGTTAATGTACAAATTAACCTGGTACTTCGTCATTAACAGAAAATAGTTCTAGCAAAGGCCCAAACATAGTCAAGGTCACTTTAAGACCTGGCTGCAAAGAGCATCTAGGTGCCAGCTGGCGTGAAAACGAGTGGTCAGTTGGATAAACCCATGTTTAAGTAGTCTCTGATGGTATCAGGACTACATTTTGTAGTGGGGGAAAAAACTCTCCAGAAATTAATAGACTGCACTTATGCTGATTCCCATTCGCATGAGGTCTTCTGATGTTCTCACTTGTACAAAAAGAGTAATTCTTGGTGGATTTAACTACCTAAACAGTACTACAACTGCAGAAATACTGTGTTCCGCGGTGCTGTAGCTGGATTTGTTCTGTTGCTTCAACTTGGCTCTCCTGGAACTACCATGCGCTACATACACGTGCAGCGTGGTCACTTTGGCATCCGGGCTGTTCCAACAGGTTGCTACAGCAACAGGCATCTGCAGGGAGAAGATTATCTGGCAAACAGTACCGGCCCTGTTTACTGTGGAGCTGTGGAAACAGAAGTTAATAAACTTTTAACATTGCAAACAAGCCAGCATCTGGGGTTGCTGTCTTTGTCGCTCTGTGGGATCGGGGCGCCGTCATATTTTATAAAATGGGAATAAAATACGTATTCCCGTGGGCATCAAAATGCTACTGAAATGACTGTTTAGGTTTTGTTGAGCTTTAAGCTTACAAAATCACCACGTAGGTTGTGTAGTTTTGTTTGTGGGTGTTGCTGTGTTTGCCCACAACCTTATCAGTTCGTGGCCTCAGGCCATTAAATTCTTACATTAAAATATTAGAAACAGAAATGTAGGGAGATCAACAAAATGTGTAATCCCCCCATTTTATTAGTTAAAAAACAAATAAGCAATTTAGGAAAAAAAGATTCTATACTCTCCTTTAACCTCAGTGCCAGCCTCATCTGCTATAATTTATAATCTCAGAAACTAGATAGTCCGAAAATGAAACAGATGCAAAGAAGCTCTTTTAGACTGGGTGGTTGTGAGTATGCGAGGGAGAGGGGCACAGCCAAAGGCACCTTTCAGGGTGAGCAATGCTGCTTTAGCACCTGCCTTGGCTTTGAGTTGTCATCTGGTGACTACATCAGCCTCACAGATGTGTTTGCTGTGATTCACCAGTTTGTCTGCGGTTTGGCTGCATGAGGGTAGAGAGACGAATGACAGATAGGAGAATAAGTATCATCTCAATATATTTGTCTGACCCTTCTGTCTGTATTGATTCATTCCTGAGCAAAACAGCTGGCATAATGCTGTTCTCCCATTCTGTAATGTAAGCCATGTGCAGAAAGGATTGCTGCCTGCCCTCCCATTTTTCCCAAGAAAGTGAGCTGAAGCTTGGGATTATTCACGCTATTAAAAACATAGAAGATTTCTATTATGTACGGCTGCATTTTTTTTTCTGTAAGAACTGCATTTGTAATAACTGAAACTAAAATGCTAAAAGAAAACAGAAAATCTCAGCTATACAATAGTGCTTTCTTTGGGAATTGCATTCTCCATACTTACCTAGAAAACCACTTTGTTCCACATAGGAGGACTTCATATAGTAGTAAAAAAATTAATAATAATAATAAAAAAATCACTGTTGTGTGCATATATTTCTCTGAAATCAAAACTTGTTTTAACCCAGTCACATGTTGCATTCGTTGTCTGACTGGCCTTTTTGACTGCGTATTGTAATTACTTCTTTGGTTTGAGCCCACAATTTTCTCTTCGGCTCTGTAGGTGTTTTGGGCACCCAGTATGTGCTTTTTTTAGTTCATCCGTTGTCCACACTGGTGTTTGTTTTCTTAATGTTGGGTGCAAAGATGCCAGCTAAAAGCCAGGTTTGTTTTGTGCGTATACGTATTTTTAAACACTGCTGTTTTCTAAAAAGCTGGATCTCCTCTTATGACTGACATCCTGAATCCTTGATATTGATTGCCGAGGGAATTGTAGAGTAAGCAATAGATAGACTCTTCTATTTTTTTTGTGGTGAAGCAAGATAAAAAGGACTTCATTTTTGAGATAAAATGGGAGGAGAAACAAGGAACATCTCAGTATCTGTCATTTCATCTAGGTAATGTTTCTGTTTCAGAAATACCAGAACTGGCATTGCTCACAGACAAGACCTCTAAGTCATTGTCTAGTAATGAAAAATTTAAGCATAAGCAAACAGCAGCTTGCAGCTTTCATCATGAAGATGTAAGTGTCACACATACTGGATTATAAAAGTCAGTCTGTTGTATTTTCATTTTCACACCGCGACATCATTTTTTTTCTTTTTTTTTAATGGGCAAAAAGCATTTTAAGGAACAGAAGAAAAATCTAACCCACTTTAAAATTCAGTGTTCAAAAGCATATACTTCTGAGCTGATGTAAATTCATAACACTTAAAAATATTTGGCAGTGGTTAGCATTCTTCTCTTTTTCCTGCTGAATAACAAGTACAAGCAGTTCTTTCTGCCTACCTGTTTAAACTGAGAGTTAAAAGTATCAGTCCGGACAGGCTGAGTAAAGTATGATTTTATTTTATTTTTTTTCACACTTAAAGTTCCTTAATAAAACCATTTCCCGAACAGGTTCCAATTGTGATTAGTTACAGTGAAAATAGTGTCTTCCTGAAACAGGTGTTTTAAAACAAAAAAAAATCAAGTGTTCACGCAAAGCAGGGTAAGCCATATCTAAAATACTGTCCAGGGTGAACAACTTAATATATATTTACTGCATTTCCTCTTAATGTTAAACTACTTCCCTCAAGATCTGCACAGGTGTAAAGTTAAGAGATAGGAAAGTTTTACATGTTACGGTACCAAACTGGGGTAAGGCATATCTGTCTTGATGTTTCACGTTCGCCGTAGGCTTCCTGTGTGACGTTGGTCGGATGATTTAGCATTTCTGGGCCTCATTATCTAACTGTGCCTGTTTATGAAAATGGTATGTTAATGATTTCTTTCTTCTGTTCTTTGGACGTCTCGTTTATTCTCAGTAATCTGTTTTGATAAGATGTGTTATTTTTCCCATGGGCTTACTGTGATAATGATCAATTGCACTGCAGTCTGTGAAATTACACAGAGTTGGAACAGTGTATATAATTTGTTGTTCATTAAGGTTTTTTTGCTTTATTAGCAAAGTAGCTTGGTTTTCAGATTACTTGTGCACCATCATATGTAGTGTCTAGACACTGTGTCTTAATACATAGTGAAGTGTGAACCTTTCTTAGGTTACCCTTAGTAGAATCTGACTGGCCCAAAAAGTCACACCAATAATATTTTTCAAAAATTGGTGCTTTCTGAGTTTAGATTGTTTAAAGTTGTTCTAGTTCATCTTAAAATATGCTGTTAAAAATTCTACGTTACCTTTATTTTTTTGTCTAAGTGTTGTAATAGAAATTTTTTAAAAAACGTTGTCTTCAGGTTTTCAAATGTTTTTTTTCCTTTGTAGTTCAGTTCATTTGCTTTAAAACCTGGAAGATCTGGGTGGTATTGTAGCCTGTGTTTCACAAACACAGACCGATTGAATTCTGTCCCAGTTTGTGCGACGGACCCGACATCTCAGATTGATAGATTTGGAGCAGGGAGAAAGCAGGAACTGACATTACAGCATTCCTCGCTGTGATGGGAGTGCTGTTGTTAAGCTACGCATGTACTTCTTGTCTTGATTTTTTTTCTGATAACTTTACCAAAGTTCCTTCAAGTGAGTTGGAGGTGTTTCTGGTGAAATCACTTCAATATTTAAGTAAGGCCTAGTTTCTGATGTGGCCTTCATAGAAGATGGTTTAAATGACACTCAGAATTCACGTACAGGAGCATTANTGTGCACCATCATATGTAGTGTCTAGACACTGTGTCTTAATACATAGTGAAGTGTGAACCTTTCTTAGGTTACCCTTAGTAGAATCTGACTGGCCCAAAAAGTCACACCAATAATATTTTTCAAAAATTGGTGCTTTCTGAGTTTAGATTGTTTAAAGTTGTTCTAGTTCATCTTAAAATATGCTGTTAAAAATTCTACGTTACCTTTATTTTTTTGTCTAAGTGTTGTAATAGAAATTTTTTAAAAAACGTTGTCTTCAGGTTTTCAAATGTTTTTTTTCCTTTGTAGTTCAGTTCATGTGCTTTAAAACCTGGAAGATCTGGGTGGTATTGTCGCCTGTGTTTCACGAACACAGACCGATTGAATTCTGTCCCAGTTTGTGCGATGGACCCGACATCTCTGATTGATAGATTTGGAGCAGGGAGAAAGCAGGAACTGACATTACAGCATTCCTCGCTGTGATGGGAGTGCTGTTGTTAAGCTACGCATGTACTTCTTGTCTTGATTTTTTTTCTGATAACTTTACCAAAGTTCCTTCAAGTGAGTTGGAGGTGTTTCTGGTGAAATCACTCCAATATTTAGGTAAGGCCTAGTTTCTGATGTGGCCTTCATAGCAGATGGTTTAAATGACACTCAGAATGCACTTACAGGAGCATTAACGTGTGATGATGTTGAAACAGTCAAAAAGAGATATGTTCAAATGTGTCAGAGCTTCTCCTAAGTAGGGCTTTTGACATTTTCTGGATTGCTTTTTTACAGTTTAGATGTCATTAAAATATGGACTGTTGTTGTTTTGCTGGAAGAGAGTTACGTGCAGAAGATAGATGCTTACAAGTTACACTCCTGTTGAAAGTGTTTGAGTAATGCAGGTCACATTAGTTCAAAACCCAGTGTAGACACAACAGGCTACTGCAGATGCCTCCTCTCCCCCAGTCTAACCATCCTTTTTGTGCCATTGGTAAAAGGTACAAATATCTGCGGTTTGTATCTGGCAACTAGATAAGTGTAGCTTACAGGTAACTCAAACTTTATTACAAGAAAGGTCGTAAATAGGTCAGAACAAAGGATAAAGCAAAAAAGGACACATAAGCTGAATTGTAAGGGAAATTACGTACTGTCATAGAGGTGACTTTTAGTCAACGTGAGAACAAAACACATGCAAGACTAGCACGTAAGTGTTTTTTATAGCACATCAAAGTCTTTTTATAGGATGGATATGATTTTTCAGCATAAAAATGGCTTGCAAAAGATACCAAAAGTCAGTGTTTCCTTTTTGAGTAAAATTTCCTTTGATATTATCCATAACATCCTCATGACCGGTAATTTTTTCACAGATTGATTGTTAAATTTGATTGGGAAAAGACATTAATGGAACACCAACTCTGAAGAAGATATGAGACTCCATTATGGGAAAATAGTAATGATTACACTGATGTGTAACATCAAGAAATGGTATGGTGACTGTGTCAGTTTGCTGAAAGGAGTCAGAAAAGCAAATTACTCAGTTGCCCAGCTGGTAGGATCCTAAGAAGTCCTGTCAAGTGTGAACCTCATCCAGGAGTGGCCATTAGTTGGGTGCACCTTACTGATCACATAAACCAGCAGTGATTTGTAGTTGTGGTATCTGACAGCGTGGCTCATAATGTGCATCCACAGAGAGTGGCGTCATGGATGTGACATCCAGAAGACTGGATGCTCAAGTGTTTCCATAAGAAGCCTTGGTTCCTCATGGCCTTCCGTAAGTAAGGTCTCTCTGTGGATTTGCTTTCAGGACACTGACTGACTTACACTGTAGGTTGGTTTGTATCTTGCCATCTAGATGTGGCCCGGGTGCGAGCTTGCTAGAGAGATCTTGGGCTGAAGGGCATGCAGTTGTGGCCTGGCACTTGGGCTACTATCTATACTATTCTACTATCACACTGTAGAACTGACGTTTTAAATTCAGCGCTTTGACGCAATAATTGCCTGTTATGGTCCAGTGATTTACTCTAGTTCGAGCTGCAGCTGTTTCCCATGGGGTAGTCGTGGGTATATTACAAAGCATCTGTTACAAAATGGTTTTAAGGTGACTGCCGGCTGTCTCAATGCAAAAAGAAGTTTTATTTGCTTATTGGAGGAAATGACAACAGTTGAGGTATGCTTGGAAAATAAAAGCAGGTAGTAGTATACTATTAGCTAGCTGGTAAATATTCCTAGAGAACCAATTGCTAGACCGCATATCGAACTTTGAACGCAGCACGCTGAGTACGAATATAAAGTAAGAAGAAAAGATTAAAATTTAATTTAACTTATTTTAAAAGTGGAGAATAGTACGTTGATTCATTAGTGTATCAATTTCAATAACATTAAATGATGCTTTCCATGTCACTTGTATTATAACTCGTAAGTATGAAGCTGAGTCCATGTATTACCAATAACGTCTTAGGTATCTGAGAGGAATGCTGTTGCTAGTCCATTATTGTATCTTCAAATGTAATTTGTTAAAACCGCCTCATTTGTCTTGTGGTATAACTTACCTATTTCATCACCACACTGCTGAGTGCCGTCATTCTCCTTGTCCCTGTGAGATGCGGGTTTTGTCCTTTTATAGGCCGACTGTATAATCTACAGAAAATGACTTAATATATCCTGTGCTTAAATTTGCAATCTGTAAATGGGAAAATGTACGTTTATGTTCAGACTTAAATGCAAGTAGCTTGCACAGAAAACATACGGATAAATCAGGAAGTAAATTCTAGTTCATTTCCTTGTTCATCTCAGCACTGTTTCTTTTATGAGCTTCATTAAATGGTGCAAACTGCATATCTAGAGAATTAGATGATGCTCTTCCAAAGAGTTTGAATTAATATTTTCCTTAAGATGCTGTAAAAAGTAACAGAGATTGGAGTGTCCAAATCCATGGACAGCTTTTAAAAATCTCAGCTGCAAGATGGTTTTCTTCTACCACTGCCTTTGTCAAACCTCTTTCTCCCCCCTCCCTTCACCCCCAAAACATTCCATGGGCTCAGGAGAGTCAATGAATCTGTTACGAGTGAGTAAGCCAGAGAGACAGGAGTAGTTACAAAGTCCAGTCTTGGCAGGGGGAAAAGGCTAATGACTTGAAACTGGTAGGAATATTCTGGTAAAGCTTTTTAAAATTACTTTCTAATTATTTATATGTAAAGCAACAGCTAGAGCAGTGGAAAGACGCATGATTCTCTTCTGCTTTTTACGGTAGTCACCCACGAAGTGGGAGGTCAAGATTCAGCTATCTGTTCTAATGAATATTCATTTACATATTTGATGAGCTCTCAGGAGACACTAGGACTTGCCTTGCAATATGCTGTAGCTTTGTCCCAGAGGACTGCTGTGCAACCTAGGTGGCAGAAAAGCCAGGGTCTGTCTGAAGGCAGCACATCTGGAACCAGGCTCCTGTTTCCCAGGGAAGTGTTCCGCCCTCAGCTGTTACCTATCCAGATGAAGCTATTTTGAGGCATTAAGAAATTCTTAGCTGACATAAAGCAAACATTGACATAACGTAAAAATTATCTCACATTTAGCCCCTTAGAGAGAAGTGTTGGTTCTTTTCTACTACTATAGTAAGAGGAGCAGTCTGATTAGCCTGAGTTGTGGAATATTGACAGCAGACTTTGACTAGGTATATTCTTGTGTAGTTTGTACATTGTGGTGTTCATAGCAGGCCTGCAGCACCCATGTCATAATTGTTTATGTACAATTATGGTGATTTGGAAGAGCATAACTTGGCTATGTAGGATACAGTTTTCTGAGATGCTAGAGCCCCCAACAGCTACTGCCAGCACAGAACAGATCAAACTTTTCTGCACAGCATCTGTACACATAAGTGTAAATTTTTTGCTTGCAGCTTGTCAAAATATCGGAGATTTATATAGCAGCATGTGTCAGTTTCTTCAGGCATCTTTTGCCTGGTGCTGAGAGTCTTCTGCAATCAGGATATACACAATTTAAAACCTAAAGCAATTATTTATTGGCTGACACGTAAATAAAGTGCTAAGGATTTACTCTGAGCTCTTAAGCTCACCACTGCTAGTAAGGCACCCAAAGAGCTTTTGGTGGTCAGGGAGGCATCAGTCAAACGGGGAAGGCATGGCTTCCACAGCATCCTAAAGTTGCTGAGTTGCCATATCTCCCCAGCTCCATTGGCAGAAACAAATAGGGTTGGGTTTTTTTTTTTTCCTCTTTAGGATTTTATACTTCTTGTGGCAGGTTGACCCCAGCCAATACCTCCTCCCCTTCTCACTTGAAGGTGAAAATAGAAGGAAGGTGAGGAGACTCAGAGATCAAGATAAAGCAAAAGCTGTGCATAGCAAGCAAAGCAAAAAGAATAATTCATTCACCACTTCCGCTTGGTGGGTGGATGTCAAATTAGTTCCTGGGCAGCAGGACCTCAAGACTTGCTTGGGAAGACAAGCACCATAACCACAAACATCCCACCTTACGCCTTCCTTCCCTGAGTTTTTATTGATGAGCAGAATGTCATACAGCCTGGGATATCCCTTAGGTCAGTTGGGGTCAGCCTTCCTGGCTGTGGTGCCACACAACCTCTTGTGCACCTCTACCCTCTTGGTAGGAGGAGAGTGAAAGCGCTGACACTGTTCAGCATCAGCCAGAACACCAATGTGTTATCAACACTGGTTTAGCCACAAATGCAAGACACAGCACCATACAGGCACTGCGACCAAGGGCTTACTCCATCCCAGTCAGACCCAGCGCTTTTTTCCATGCTGCTATTTTGCCTCTTGAATCACAAAGCTGACAGCAATCCCATCTCAACGAGCCTGCTCTTTGGCTGTAATTTCACCCTTCCTATCTCTCTACAGATTTTCTCACAGGTCTGTTTTAGTTGCCTGAGCCAAGGCGATACAGCTGGGCTGTATCAGAGCCAGGGTCCTTGTTACGCAGGTAGTGAAGTCCCTGGGGTGGGAGGGTCGGGGGCAGGAGCTTCCAGCAGAGTTATAGAGAGAGGGGATCACACAGGCTTGTGAAGTTGTTAAACTCATTGCAAATCAATCTGCCACACATTCTCTCCTAAAGTTAAAAAATAAACAAAAACCAAAACCCAAACAAATCAAGACAGGATTAAATCATCCCTAGTGTTAACAGTTGGGTGCTTTATTCATTATAGGGCACATCAACTTTCTCTTCCCTTGGAAAAAATACAATTTACTTCTTGCGATGCAGAATTTGTAGTTCCTATGAGTGTCTCATTTTCAATGATCTAAATAAAACATTAGTTATTGTATGAAAAAATCACTATTTACAAGTACCCTCACTCATTATGCAAGCGTATAAAAAAGTCTTCTCAGCTGGAGCATATCATGTATAAAGGATGACTCTGTGCTTCTCTTTCTGCTCTGTGGGGTCAGAAATCAATGGGCAGACTGTGAAACTCCATAGATGCTTCCAGTTTTAGTTCCTAAGGCCAGCTGCTATGTCTTCTGCTGAAGTCTGTCCAGAAAGGGGAAGGAGAAAAATGCATCTGTGCAAGGGATTATCTAAGAGGTGAGTAGGAATATTATTCTCTGCTCTCTTCTTCCCAAGTGGATGTAGCAGGAAGACCCTGTGCTGCGTATGTTGTTGTATGTAATGAGGTGTGTTGCTTTTGTAGTGGCTGTGGATGTGTTCTCGTGCACGGGCAATTCATCTTTACTCTCTCCTTAGCCCACTTCAGGTTTCTGAGTATTTTCAAATAAGTATAAGTCAAGGTCTAGATATTAACAGTTTTGGTTTTAGGCAGTGCAAGAGGGGGGAAAAAAAGGAGTAAAATCTAAGCTGGAGTTGTCAAAACAAAGTAAGGTAAAAATTGAAAAGAGACACGCTAAGCACTTTTTTTGAAGATTACTGGGGAATGATTGACCATGTAATAATTTGGGTTACAGTATCCTTCACAAACTCCACAGAGCATACAGTTTGCCCGTTACTGCAGCGGAGACCGAGACCTGCAGTTGTCCTGAGGCACAGGCATCAGTACAGCTCTGCCAGGTGAGCCAGAACAAAGCCTGCCTCCGGCGAAACCAGCGGGGGTACTGCTAAGCTTGTTTCAACTTGGAAGTAATTTTGCATAACTTACAGTAAACACAGAGGGATAATTTGGAGATGAAAATTAATGCAGACATGAAAAATGATGAGTGAGAGTCTAGAGCTTTGGTGATGCTTGACATTGGGGTTTTGTTTCCTAAGTACGCAGAAATATCTGCATATAGTATACTAGGTGAAATTACGAAGTGTAATAGGTAACCTCTGTGGCAAGCTCGGCGTCTTTTTTCTTTTAAGTTTGTTTGTAGATGTTCATTGTCCATGATCTGCAAGTGTTCAATGGTTAATTAGAAATTTGAATTAATGAAAGGTGTTCTGTTGAAGAGTGTCTTCTTGGTACATTAGTTGCTGATTCATTTTTTTCTTTCCCTACCCTGTCTATTTTTAGATTTGATTGATCTTACCCTCCATGAAATTATCTCTGAATTATAAGACTGTAAGTGTGCCATTAAAATTTTAAGTTCGAGTATTAGCTCTTTTGATAAATCCTAGATCTCAAGTCATTTAGCAAAGCACATATATTTTGACTAGTGCTACAGAAATGAGAGGAGAGGACAGAAGCAGAGTCAGGAGAGGGGCTACAAGCTACAGGGAAAACCGATTAACTGGTTTTGTATCATCAACACTCACATTTAAGTGTTGTCATTACGAGAATGAGCTTTATCAGCTGAGTAAGACATTAGAAAGCTTACTTAGGTTTTCACTGGATTTTTTTTCTGAAGGTCAATATTGTTAATATTCAGTGTTACTTGAAGTCTCGATTGAAATGTTTTCTTATGCTATTTGCTAATAGTAACAGGTCATAAGATACAACCTCCGCAGGTGACACTTACGAAACTGGTAATAACTTATTTTAATAGAGGAAGCTATTTAACCTAAAACACAGGTACTGTAACAATTCTTATTATATGAATTGTGGTCAAGTAAAAGCAGAACTTTAGGTGGAACTTTAAAAAACCCTCCGAGAATTGAATTTGTAGGATTTTCTATTTTTATTCCATTGTGGTAGCGTTTAGGGCTTCTAAGAAAAGTGATAAATGCAGGCAAACTTAATACTCTCCTGCTCAAAATAATGGAAACAACATTTATGCAGACATGCTTTCTTTGAAACTCATACGTGGTTCTGATGATTGCTGGGTTATATGAGAAAGCGTTTGCCTGTTGTACTGTTTCTAGGAACTGCAGACAGATGATCTGCGGTGATTTAGCAGGATGTAGATTTTTGCTCCCTGAAAGTTGTATTGTCGCTTTGTGAATTGGCAGATTTTTTTTTTTAATTCAAAACCAATGGAAAACAAAAATTCTAAAATAACTCTAAGATCACATAGTCTGTAACTTTTTTTTTCTCTTTAATATCTGTGTCTGTCTTTTGCTTAAAAATTCACGTGTGTTTTTTTTATTCTGAAGAATTTTTTAAAGAATATGTCACAGGAAAGTCAAAAGCTGCTTTCATGTAGATCATCAAAAATTGCTGTTACTGTCTGTTATTTACCAAGACACACGTTAGTGGAAGCCCAAAGTTTTTGCTTGTAAGTTACTATCTATAACTTTTCATAATCTCTGACTCCTTTTCACACAGGGAGACATAGCTAATTCTCAGTGCTGACAGTATGCTGTGTCAAAGTTGCATTTCTAGCTTAAGCCACTGTGTCTTTCCTGCTGCCAGAGATGGAGCAGCAGCGAACGTGTGACACAATGCATACCCTACACCCTAGGTAGATAATTACTTCATGAAAGCTGAAGTTAGTGTGGCCGTTCTTTCATGGCTATGTGTATAGATGCCAGATATACGCATGGTAGTTTGAACATATCTACAACTTGGTACTGCTCCTCTGATTTCAGAGCTAATATATTCTCCCTTTTACTAATGGCATTTGTATTCAGATGGATTAAGCTAAAACTTTCCTTGGAAGCCTGTATGTTCTGACCTGATGATCTGTTTGAGTAACAAAGGTAATTTACAGTGTAAGTGCGTGATAATTAAGCCCAGCCAAAGGAGTGCCTATAGTCTTTGGACCAAGATTTTGAAACTAAGACCAACAGACATCCCCATCCAGCAAAGGAAGTAGATGTGTATCGGTGTGTTTCTGGGTGTGGTGCTCAGAGCTGATGCATAGAAGAAATTTTTTTGTGTTCTTTCCCACCGGTGAAATAACGGAAGAAATGTTGACTGGTACTTGCACTTTAAAGAGATGCTTCTCTGTATAAAAGACTTACTTAGACTATTTGCAGAACATTTGTTGTCCTTCCACTGTGAAAATCCAAATTTAAAATATGTTTTGTTTTGGAATGACCCATTTTTTAACAGTTACTTTTTTCTGGATCAACTCAAGCTAAATGAAATTTTAGAAATAAAGCTGTTAGAAAAGAACTGCTTTAGGTTCTACCTAACTGATCCTCTGCGCTATAAAAGCACAATGATGAATAGAATAGCTTTAAACATTATACTACTTCAAACTGAAGGAAAGTTAGCATGGGTTTTTTAATGCAAAAAAAAAACCAAAAAGAAGCAACACAATAGTAGTAAAAGTGCAAACTAAAGTTATTTGCATTCATCCTTCTTTACCTGATGTTGTGCCTGCCACGTTTAAAGCACTCTGGTGATTTCGGAAATTGGGCAGGTTCCTGGGAGATTACAATTTAGAACAGGTAATAAAGTTTTGCGCCACAACCGGTACTTTTCTTGGCCATCTGTCTTTGCCCATCTTTAGCAATCCTGTGTTTATCCGGTTAGGATTTCAGTACACAATTATGCCATATTGACATTCTAGGTGATACTCTGTCTCAAAGACAGTTTGAAAGGTGATAATGTTATATCCACAGTCAGTGAAAGTGCCAGCAGCTTTTTGGTACCGGCTGTATGAGACAGTTACGTGGAAGTTTAGGAAGGGGATTACGCGAACAATCTTTATACGTAAAAGCTACTGACATGCAGGATATATAGTACTTTACATAAACACAAGATTGTGGTTACACAGGTGGTCCCATTGCCTTTTTAGATTTTTTTTTTCATTACTATTTGCTGTGGGTAATGACAAATATTAGTCCATTCAAACGGTCACTATGTATTTTATTATATGTGGTAAGTTTCTCAGTTAACAAAGCATGAATGAACATCTTTGCTGGAGCTGTAGTAAGAGGTAAAACGTCTTTATCTACAAACCAAGAAACGTTCAAAGGCTTACGCAGCTCTCTCTAGTGGTGCTGTGGAAATGGTTGCTCTTCCATAACTGAAAAATCTCTTCAGTTGCCAATCCTCAGAGAATTGAGTGGGGAAGATTTCAAAGATTTCATCTGTCTCTTCCACTCAGAAAATACTTCCTGTTACAGAAGGTGCAAACTCTGATGAGCTGTGGTCATCTAAAGCTGATTCCTATCCGCAGCCTTGCAAGAGGCTGCTGGATCGTGCAAGGTTTGCTCTTCAAGGCAAGTGATTTGAGAGATGTGGATTACTGCCTCAAAGAGAACTTGAAAGCAGTCTGATCTTGTAGTGGCTTGAGATTGTAACATTAATTTTATAACTAGATAATAATTACTTTTAACCATGTTGTGTCTTTTTTTTTTTGTTGCTGTACTCTTTTGAATATTAATCTTCTATGCATGATTATGGTTTTCTTTCCCAGCACCTTAAGCACAATGTACTTGATGGTCAAATTTATTTTAAAAGTCATACTTAAAAATTTAATTTTAAACGAGTTGGATTTCTCTGACTGTAATTTGCAATTTGATATGCCTGTAAGAAGAAAAAAAAACCCAGATATTTATTTTTATTGAACACTATGTTTGGAATTGACTCTTTCCTGATAGGATTCAAGGGGAAACCATGGATCAAACAGTCAGCCATATGTTATAAACTATAAGGGCTGGGCTTGTTTCATCTTGGTTTTTTTCCCTTCTCTAGACCATCTGCAATAAAACCGGTAAAGTGTGATTTTTAAAAAGATGAAATTTTGAGGACTCTAAGCACGTCTTGGCCTTCAAGCAATGTCCTTTAAAGGGGCTGTTTTGTAGCAGAACTAACATTTTTTTAAAAAAAAAAAAACCTCATTAATTACTCTTTTTGCCACCTCAGATGAATTAATAACTCTTATTTCTATATAGGGCTGAAGTAAAACTTCATCCAAAATGAAACTTTGAGGAAATATAAATCTAGAGCTGAAGTGTGTGGTGAAGACCACTTATGAAAAATGAAATGTTTTGAGCATGGTATTCATTCAAAATAAGTTGGAAAAATAGCATTTTGAGGAAGTAAAATTTGTTTTGGGGGGGGGTTATTTCAAGTCTTGAATTTGAATTGTTTAGATCCCCATTTCTGTTGCTTTTGAATGGAAATTAAGCTACTAGCTATCAAGCTCTACTTTTTATTTTTATATTTTATTATTAACTAAAACCGTGAGGAAACTTTAAAATGTGTGCTAATCCTCAGTCCTAGGATTTCTTTTAGCACGATGTTACAGTGATTATTGCTCAAAGAGAAAACGACATTTTTTTTCTGGGCCTATCTCATTTACCTTTGTCTGTCTTCAGAAACAGTGCTCCCTGGCTAAAAGTTTAGCCAAGGAAATGTGTGTTCCATCTTCATTCTCCTTCATTAGGAAAGTGAGGAAAATTAATTAATTTCCAGTTCCTGTTCATAGACAGGTGAGGTGCTGTGAAGGCAATTTAAGAAATTCTAGCTCCGAACTTCTGACACTTTATCATTAATTTAGTGCTAAGGTTGAAGTTCTTGAGTTACTTGTCCTTTCAGATAGCTCTTGGGGAACACAGACAATGTTTGTTGCTACTATCACAAAGGCAATTGTATAATCAGTTTATGACAGCTAGAGCAGCTATTAATTGTATTGTCATTTTGTGCTTTAGCAGAAGTTGCAGCTAGATATATGATCTCATTCTTGATTAGTTTGTGGAAAGGCACAGGTAAAAGAAAATTTTATCAGTTTTTTTTTATTGATAGATACTAGTGTCAAGATGGGCATCTTCTCTCTTTTCCCCAGTCCAATAGAAATAGTATATATGTGTGCATACATAATATCGTTAAATTTGTAATCAGGTGATATCAGCGTTTTCTTCTCCTAAGCAGTCCTGAAAGCACGTGGGCTTGTATGAGACTCACAAAGAGTTGCCAAAAGATAAACAATCACTTTTTTCCCTGTTCTGAGGTATTGGAAGCAATCCACGCAGTGCTTTGAAAATGTTAGGTGGAAGTATGCCCTATGCATCTAGAAACCTGTTGCAAATGGAATGAATTTTTGTTGGTTTATGTTGGTAAACTGTTTTTGTTGTTGTTAGATACTAGCTTCAATTCTCGTCCGTGCATTCCTGCGATACATAATGATGATCATATTAGGGCGTATTATTAGAATATGTGCGTGTATATCTAATATCCCTGGATGACAAAGGTTAATGGCACATTATTATGTTTAGTATGTTAATGTGTTCAGAAATTGCATTTCAACAGCTATATTAAAAGATTATTACAGCTTCAAATTTGGTTAGAACTGGTGGAATTAGAGTTCTCGCAACCTTAAATCAGTCTTAAAATGCTTTTCCGTAGTAAATGCACCCAAAAATAATGGCTTTATCACAACAATGCTGTATGCCTGTTTCACATATAGAAAACTGAGGCAGAGGGGTGCTAACACTCCTCAAATTGTCGAGAATGCATAGGTTTTGTTTGTGAACTTTTTTTTTATTATTCTTTGGGTTTAGTTTTGTAATTTTAAAAGCATGGCTCCAGCTGAGTTGATTTGCAGTCCCGAGCGTTCTGTACTTTATTAAATCAAACCCTAAATGTCTCACACAACCCTGAAAATGTAGAATGTGCTGGCTATTGGATAGCTGTGAAAACTTGGGATGTGTTTGCTTCTCTGCATTTAGAAACTTGATGGTGGAAGTGAGGATCTGGTTCTATAGGTGCTCTTCAATAATTTCATTGTCTCATTCATTTCACATCTTCTATTTTCTACTTATCGAAGATACATATAGACAGCAGGTTCATTCATTATACAGATGTGATCATTCACATGGCAATACCTACCCTGGGCACTGAATCAAAGAGGCAGTGTAAGGAAAAATGTGTCGTTATCAGGTTCTGCGTTATGATTTTCCCCCGATGTGCTGTACGTTCAGGCTATACCAAGTACCTAAAATTCAGCGTCCCGTCTCATGACAATGTTTGACTTTGTAACTTCAGTGATTTCTGATGAAACTTTTTAGTTCATCAAGGAACAAGATAGATGCTTGCTTGGGGTAAAGAAATTTCACAGGTTATTGCTGAGACTGAGGAAAGTTGGTTTTGCTCCACAATAGGGAGTCTAGTAGTTGTAGACTCTTCTTCTCATCTTCTTTTCAACTTTGTGGCTTCAGCCTGCATCTGATTTCTTACGTCTTTATCTACTATGCCTGCACGCGTATTCCTCCGCTTTGATTCTTGCCTTCTTGCTCTGTTTCTTTCCTGGCACTCTGGATCCTGTGGCCTGTCTTCTGGCTTTCCCCTCAATTCCTTGTCTTCAAACCAAGTGCTTTTTCATTTTCCACACTGTGTGAGCATCTGCAGAGTAAGAGGATAATTTGGAGGTAGGGAGGGGGATAGCAGCATGCTAAGAAGTGCATTAAAAAAAAATGGATATCTAGTGGGAGGAGTAAATGCCAGTGAAGTCCTGCTCGGCTGCCTGCAGAATTGTAGGCACATTTGGGATGTGAGAAAGTAGAGTCTGTTTTGCACATAGGAAAAAAAATCAAGAAAATGTAGAGGCCAAATACCAATGTGTCTACCACAAAGGTGCATGAAGAAGGCTTTTCAGTGGCTTGTAATTTTCCCAAGTTTGGAATCTTTTCCATAGGAAAGACGAAGAACGTATCCAAGAAACCAAGAGAAGGATTTGCTAATCTGCTAACTCTGAAGCACTAGAACTTTGGAGTGATCTTGATTTGGGAACTCTATCTTAGAGTGTTTTGCTTAGATGCCATTCTCAAGCTTAGCCAACTTATTTCAACTTCATATTTTTAAAAAGTGAGCTTGAGGGATGGGAAGTGTCAACCCAGATAGTCTAAAATTTGGCAAGCGATTAGTGCTTGAAAACTTTTACCTAGGGGAGTGTGCAGCAGCCAGAACAATACATAGAACTGCACTATCAGCTCAGACTATGATCTGTTTTATCCTGTGCATTAGCATATGTTACTAAAAAGGATTTTCCCCAAAATTAGAAAGTGAATCTAAAACACCTATATTAAATACACGATAACTGTTTAGTTGCAGTAATTTCAGAGGAGAGGGATAAAAATGCTAAATAAATTGCTTTCCTAATACTGTCAAGGTCTTTATGATATTCCTATGCAAGACAAGTGGCTTAAAAAACTTAATCGTCTTCACCGACTGATATTTTATTTGTGATTGGATCTGGGCTCTGCTCTTTCCCAAATTCTTCTAAAGGAACATACATGATCTCAGAGCTGTAGTTCTTCCTATATTTCTGTGAAAGGTTGAGAACGGTTTGAGATCACAGGCATTCATGTGAAACTTGTTGACATCTGAATCTACCCCTTTGTTCTGACTCGGATTCTGCTTTACAAAACTCTAGTGAACTCAGTGGGAGTGAAGTGTGTTCATGATGCCCCCAAATCAGACCACGATTGATGTCGGCATGTACGAAAGGGTAGTCCAGTACTTCACACTCCCGTTGTGATGTTATGGTGTGTGGGTATACTCAGTCTGTCAGATGTTTAAGAAAGGTAATGATAACTAGGAAAAGCAGGGATTATTTAATAGAAGAAAAATCAATTCTTTAAGCCTGAAGGCTGTTTGGTTTTGGTACATAATGTTGAACATCTCTGTGAGCCCACAGAGATCAGTGGCAATCTTTTTGGCCATTTAACTGCTTTCTTTGACCCTTCCTAAAATTGGATGTCAGCAATACTCTCATGTACTCAGTAGAAGGAAAATGTCAAGCGTGAGAGAGAGAGGTTACTGTGTAAAAGCCAGCCAGTGAAATTTGAGTAGAGAGGCATGATTTTCTATTTCATATATTCAAAAATTGTCTTAAAGACGATCACCCCACCGAAAAGGTGAATCATTCTTGAGTAGAGCAGCAGATCCTTTTGGCCAAACAAGGTAAAGAACCTCTCAGTACATGTCAGAAAGGTCGTAAAAGAGCATGTCTTCACTCAGATTTGCCTGTCCAGGGGTTAGTGTGCAAAGGAAAAAAAAAAAAAGTACGATTACTCTTGCTAATTTCAACTGTCTGTGTAATTTGTAACTCAGAGGAATACTTTCTGGCTCTACTGCAGTAGTGGATTGGCTTCTTTCTCCTGCTAATTAGGACATTTCAGTTCTTCTACATAGACACCTACAGTTAGATCAGTAGTAAAGAAAAAAGCTCATTATTGATCTAGTGATGAGAATGTAAAAGCTGAATCAAAGCACTCTGAATCAAACCTGTTGCCTTTCACATCTGTGTCAACCTGCAATGTATTCTATTAAAGAGAAACTTACTCTGATTCAAACCCTTTACATTTACAGAGAAGTCTGTCTGAGCTCATAGAGCTTAATCAGAGGGAGCAGCTGAGAAAAATCTCTTTTTTTTAGAGTCCTAAATAGTCAATTAAACACACACATTTACTTAAGCTGACTTCTCTGTTATATTGAGTGCTCACTGTGATTGGGGTATGGTCTGAATTATCGTTTCTTATGTCAGAGAGAATTGACAAGCTGTGGTGAAGTAATAAAATTCATTTTCAGATCCATGCCCCTGTGTGCCATTGAAATTTTCCTGTTCCTTTTTTGCAGCCAACTCGGAGCTTCTTTCCAAAGGTGCTATCTGAATATTATATTCAGTGTCTCCACAGAGATAATCAGCTAACTCCCAGATGCAGAGAATTTTGTTGCAGTTTGTCTTTGGGAGTTTGTTTTCCCTTAGGAAAAAAAAAACCCAAACTTTTTTTTTTTTAAACAATTGCATGTTTTGGTCTTATCAGACTGTGACTAATTACTGTGACTTCTAGCGCTTTTGCCACGGTATCCTTCTGGGACTGAGTGAGGGATATGACCAGCTGCAGCCAATAATTAGGGCAAAGCAAGTTAGCAAACAGTTTATGTCTGCCATACTGTATGCAAACCAGATTCACGTAATACACCTGGATATTGCAAGTAAAAAAATGTGAAACATAAATAAGAAAGATGCCAACAGAAAGCCATATCCAACACTGAATATGCATAGCGATGTGTGAAATTATATTCGGGACTGGAAGGAAAGAGAAAGCTTTTGTTCTTACTCTCAGGGGTACGTGTGGCTTTAAATATATTTTACTGCATAACAACAGCATACAGAATTCAGTGCAGGTACTGCTTAAATATATTCAAATAAAATACATTCAAATAGCAGCCTAACCTGAAGGGAATGTGTATCATATGGTAAGTTCAAAGTCGGTTTTTGTTGATCTTTGTCATATTCATGTAGTACTCGTGAACATATGCCATCAAAACGTGCCCACCGCGGGAGGCAAGGATTATTTGGGGGGGGCAGCATTTTTGGTTGGGTTTTTTTTTCCTCCCTTTTGTATGGCTCTTTATGGGATAAATAACACTAAAATTACCTAGTGAGTTCCGATGGCGTGTACTTGCTCAAGAGCTCTGCAAGCGTGTAGGTGAATGTGCTTTGCCTATGCCTTTTAAATTACAAACATTAAGCTTAATCACTTGCTCTTTCAAGTCATTTGCAATCTTTTTTTTTAATATTTATGCTTTCTTTATGCGTGCTGTGGAAAGATTACTTTCTCTTGCATATATAATAACATTTAAATGATATAATGGTTATGACACAAATTAGAAAAGAGCAACTTGTTTGGGGGAAGTATAAAAATGGGGGAGGTAGGTCAAACTGTCGTCATGCCATCTTTGACGAGTGATCCCCTTAATTAGTCATTAGCAGACTTTCCCAGACAGTTTCCCAGCGATGATTGTGTAAATAGCATTATAGGAGAAGCCATCGCATGGCAAAAAGGAAAATCTAGCCACGAGTGTCACTCGGAGCTGTTTTCAAATGGATGATTTATAGTCCCATGTCTCTTGTCAGGTTCTTCAGCCAATTTTTCTCCTCCTTGGCTGAGACTTTTCCCTTAGCAACGAATTACTAGGCTGTGTTGTTACATGCTTATTGCTTTTTGTTTCTTTCTTGGCAAATAAAAATGTTTTCGTAGTGTTTGTTATGATACAAAAATTGCGAGACCTACTATCAAAAATGAACTATATAGTTATAATTTCAGCCTCTTTACTGGCTAAGGTTTTGATTCAAGTGTATTGTCCTGGTCTAGAAAAAATATGTACACATATAGATGTCTCCATATACCTGCACATAATACCATTTTAAGAACTCTGCTGCGTTACAGTCCTAAGCAATGTGATCCTCAGCTTTTTCAGAAAAAAAATAAATTATACATGTGGTTTGGGAGTAGGAACAGTTTCTCTGTGTCTTATATAGCTTGGGTGTGCTGGTCGAATAAGATGTTCTTCGTAGAAATGTAAAGGTTTTCAGCCTAAACCCTGCAACCAGTGTCTTTTCTTTCCCTCCCATCTTGCTATGAATACTGTATTTTCTTATTGTATTCTTCAGACAAGCAAGAAATTGGGGTTGACAGAGGAATTTCTTTGCACAGTTGTACTGTTGTTAACTTAGAAATAACTGCAAAATTGCATTGACTTTTTGCCTATTTTATAGTGCAAACCACCCCTTCTCCCTGTAGAGCTCGAAAAATTGTAGTAAATCCCCTTCATAAATTATGAAGTCTTGATACAATTTTTTACTTCGTGTTTTCCACTATTTTTTTAGTGAGCTTCTGTTTCATTTTTCTGAGTAGTGAATTGGTCACTCATCAGTTACCATGCTAGTATCTTGAAATTCATGTTGGAATCTTTTGCTCTTTGTAGCATGAGATTCCAGTAGTTCTCCAATAAAAGCAAGCGTAGTCTTGATGTTGATCATAGCATAATGATATTGTTGTAGTCATTCTTGAATTTGTGTAGTGTTACTCTAACTCTTGTCCTCCATAACCTAACCAACACGTAAGGTGTATTCTAAGCTGCGCTGGTTGTACTCTGCAGCATCAATATAAAGGATCGGCTTCTTTGGAGGTTAAAATTCCTACTGAAAAGCAGGAGAGAATGACATACATGGGAGGCATTTTAACTCATTCTGCGCACTTCAATGTTATGCTGTAAAATGGCTTGGATAATTGGTGCTTCGTTGCTAAAATGCTCCCCCTCTACCTGTTAGATATACCTATGCCACCACCACCACCAAAAATGTATATAACTTTCAGACTGGATGAAATTCACTTTAACTAATATGTTGTTTTGTACTTAAAGATGGTTTACTTCTTCCTTCCTAACCTGTTAAATGTTACTGAAACCCATAGAGTTTCTCTGGAAGGAGTAGAGTTCCTCATGAAATGTCATAGCTTTTCTCTGTTCCGTGGTTGGTGTCATTTTTAAAAACATTGCCATCTGATTGTTATCAACTTAATTCTGCACACAATGGTTGTCTCACAGGAGGGAATACCTTTAGTTAGCTGTGGAAAACACCAGATGAAAGCATGAGAAGTTAATTTAAATAATTTCTTTTTCTTTGAAGCCCTGTAAAACAGTCAGTACTTCCACGTTTTTAAAGTGGAGCTAGCACTCAAATTGGCATCCTTTTAATAATGTATTCTTCATGTAAATACTATAATTTAGTGGGAGGAAAAATATCGACAAGATCTCCTACTTACATGCTTTCTCAATCTAGTACATTTTGTATCCGTTTGTATAGTAACTGGCAAAGACTGAGATTACTAAGTCTAAATTCAAGCAAACATATTTGAGTTTACATTCATATATAACTAAGTGCCCACATCAGTACGTTTTTACTTTGTTTGTTTACAGAGAGACACATCTCAATCCAGAATATTGTCTCAATAAAAAATTAATAATTTTTACTATTTGTTATACTTTATGTGACATTAGAAGATTGCTTTTTATAGTTCATGAGTTTTGGTGGTTTTTTCCTTAAAAAATAGACTATTATACTGTTCAATTCAGTAATTCATATGCATAATGTTAAGAATAGGTAGAATAGCATAGAAATTTAAAATATGGTTTCACTAACTTGTTTCCTGTCTGCACATGTTTTGTGCAGAAGTTTCGCATAATTTTAGAGCCAGAGCATGTTTTTGGAGCCAGATGTTTGCAAAAGGTAGAATTTTTCATCTGGCACAGCCTACCTAGGTGAGTTCATGAGTTCCTGAGATGACTGCTTTTCTCTATCTTCACTAGTGACATAAGCAGTCACATCTTCAGGCTCCCCCTTTCCCGTGTTTTCATACTGTGATAATACTGTTGGGGAGGTAGGGGAGTGGGCAGAGTAATTAGGAGAAAATGCTATGTGGTGATGAAATAGGAACTGACCTTGTGGTGACACCACTAAAACTGCAGATCAGAAATGAAGAAGACGACATACATGGTAAACTCATCTATTTGTACTCTGTTTTTTCTTTTTTTTTTTTTTTGTTTAGTTTCTTAGTCCTGGTGGTAAGAAACTCTTTTCTTACTCTGTTTGACTGTATTAATAAGGCTTTTTGTGGCATTGCTGAAGATGTAACTGAAGTTAAGGTTGCCATGACCAGTCTCTAGCAGAGCTCTGACTGCCTGATACTCGTCTTGGAGAATGGTTCAGGCATTTTGTAACCTTAGCTGTGGCTGAAGTTAGGGTTTCTAGGCTAGCTGATCTTCTGCTCGTTTCATCTCTTACTGGATTGCTGCCAGCTACACCTATCTCGGAAGCTAACCCTGACCTTAGGTAGTAACTTCATGAGACAGGTCATGAATATGATAAGTTGCTTTGTTTTGAATAAAAGATAGTACAATAGGATTCACGGGGTCAAAAAAGAGGTTTGGTTAGGTGAGATTTTTAACATGCATTTTCTGAATCACATAGTAATCATGATTTTGACATTTTGGACTGAGATTAATGAACTAATTATCTTCAGTCATCATGTGTGATGTGCTGGGAGTCCTCAAATGAGTTTCCTCCTTAGACGTCTTTGAGTGTCTGTTTCACATGTGTGGCAGGATTGGCTTTCTGCAGCTCTTTCAAGATGGAAACCAGCTATTCGGCTCTCGTGGAGATGATTCCCCAGGTGTGATCCCTCAAGTTTTCCAAGTATGTCCCAGTTGTGATTGACGTTTCTGTCCAGTGCCCTTGAAAGCAATTCATTCAGCCCAAACTGCATGGAGAGCAGCGCAGCACAAAAATTATGAGCCCAACTCTTTCTCTTAATGCTATTTTCCCATTATTTCTAAAATACTGTTGGTATTCTCTGTGATAATTGCGTTACCTTTTTCTTGCTGCTCCCAATGGTTTCTTTTGAGCCAGTCAGGCGAACAGCAAGCATTTGCACCATAGTCATGTAAGAATTTACACCCCCCCCACACACCCCCTCCTTTTTTTTTTTCTCTTCCTCCAGAGTCCAGTTAGCTTCAAAGTGCTCTAATTAGTTCAGAGAAATTACTTCATGCCATCAGGTAGCCTTACCCACTTGGAAGACCTGGCAAGTTTTGCAGCGTGGCAGATTTGTCACTGTACCGCAGTGGGAGCTTAACCCCAAGCCTGAGGTTTTGCAGGACTTGCTGTCCTTCACTAGAACTGAGCAAGCTCAAACCTGAGAAGAGGTGGAAAGTCCAGGCCTAGATACCGTGGAAAGCAATTTCCAAGGTAAAGCATACTGAGCAGCTAGGCTTGAATTTCTGCCACAAACACTCTGCAGTGGAGTGCAAGGTAGCCGTACCTGCATCGAAAGGTCCTTTTATTTCTTTATTTAAGTGGAGGAATGCAGTTATAACATTTTTATTGATTGTAAGGGGTTTTTTTGACAGCGTGAAATGCAGAAACTGGCTTCTGTGTAAGGTAATTTGTGTATAGCAGTAGAACAACACTTTCAAAATTGTACTGGTATTGGGAAAAGTCAGTGTATTTCAATTCAGCTTCTGCTGTCAAGGGAGAAATATGCTTTCCCCTGCAACTATTTTCTGTCATTGCTCTTTTTTTTTTTTTTAGAAGGAAATTAGTAACTTGAAATAAATGAATTTGGAACCATCAGAGGAGTCAAAATTTCATGATACAAGGGGGGAAAAGAAAATCACACTTGGCTAAAATCTTCAGAAATAGTAAAAGAAATGTGCTGAAGAAGAAGTGGTCTGTTATTAATTACATCTTGCACAGGCATTTCCATAAAAGTGTACAGTCAGCATTTATTTTGAGTAGCTGTTATTGATTTGTTATATATATTATATACTTGCATATATTTGTACATTTTTAAAAGCAAAACTGCAGAAAAATCCTAATTGTGGTGAAACATTACAGTTATGCCTTTATATAAGGTAGATTTCTTAAAGAATCAGGAATACTTCAGGTTAATATATCTCTTTAAAGGAAATTGGGAAAAAACTATCTTCACCTTGCTTGTTTATTTCAAATAAACTTCAATACTTATTTTCTATATTCTCAGAAAAAAAGATGAACCACATAGAAAAATATTCTCCTGCTTCAGACCACAAGAAGAAGAGTATAAACTTAAAATAAATTCACCAAATGCATGCACTAAATAAATTCACTAAGATAGCAAAGAGCAAACTGAAGAGTAAAAAAAAAAATCTTACTGGGAGACTAGGTTTTTTTGGTGTTTTTTTTTTTTTTCCCCAAGCATGGCTATCACTCCTGCACAAAAATTAGAATTCATTGTGCTTTCTCTCCCTCCTTTATCCCAAACAGCAGGATCATGCCGGTCTCACATGCATTCAGCTACATTCATAGTAGAAGGACTATGTAGTCTGGGTTCTGTATTTCTCTTCTAAAAAGAAGAGTAGGGAATTCCCCTGTCACCTGCTTCATCTAGGCCATGGATTAAAAGGAAGATAGTCGTTCCTATTAAAGATTCCTTGGAAAGCACAAATTCAACACATGATATTACACTGACTGTCTCATGATGCTGGTGCCTGACCAGCTAATGTCATGCTAATGTTCCTGCATGTCACTTGTGCAGGAGCGTGTATACACGCACGCATGTACATGTACAGGTAATGTATCCTGCCATATCTTCCAACTGTAGAGGCTTCGCCAGCCCTGAAAGGCAGCCCCAGGGGGTGCGGTGCGGCATTTAACCCAACACGGCCTTTGACTTGACCTCAGTTGCTGGAGGCCGTGTCAAGCTGCCTCAGAGAGAGGCACAAGTGCAGTAAGGGAAGCAGAGGTGAGCAGGATCATTAAACTGTGCCTGCCTTTCAGTGACCGGGCTGAAGACCGAGCTGCAAGTGTCTCCAGGGAAAGCTGCATCTAGGATCTACCTTTAGTGATATCAGAGAGCACATGAAGCGAGGCAGGGAACTGCTTTTTATTGCCTTTGCGTCTTTGGATTCTTATTCAAAATGAGTATACAGCATCTGGTACAGTAAATCTGCATGGTCAATTATTTCTAGGTGTTGCTTGGGGACTACAAGGTATTATATAACATTTTAGAGCATATCTACACAGCATTATCTGAGTATACAGGCACTTGAATGGACTTGGGTAGCCTGTGTGGGGCTGATGACACCGCTCAGGTACCCATGCTGGTTCATTTCAAAGTAGCTTGTGTGGGAATGGGCTTTAATTAAAGCACTGAGTGCCAAGCGTTTTATATCGTTGGCTTGGAAATGAAACTGCTTTCTTCCTTTCCTCCCTAAAAAACACTCCAGCCATCAAAAGACGATTGGGTTGCTGATCAAAGCTTCCAGGGAAAGCTGTTTTTATAACAGAAATATGTGAACCTCTAAGAGAACAGTGTGTACAAAACCAAAGAGATTACACATAACAACTACTCCTCGTTAAATAATCTTGGGCACTGGGCTTTTCCTACTTGGGAAACAGCAGGACTAGAATCTCTTTAAACTATGTAGAAAACGCTGTAAACCAGATCCTGTTACCCTTACAGATGCTGTTTAGTATCTCTTCCCCGTTAAATTCTTTCAGATTTCGTTATGTTTGCTCAGTATACATTGATTAGTAGGGTGATAAAAATATATTTGTGTCAGTGGTCTCATATACGCTACCATTTTTGTGATTATATTAGGGAGTAGAGTATGCTTTTCCTGTCAACTTAACCAAAGCAGAGAGAAAATCCTGTGAAGTTATTTTATTACCTTTTAGTGTGTTGTTCCGTTATTAGTAGATCTGTGAAAGTTTACTGTTGTCACAGAATGACTGCAAAGCTATTGGTGGCAGGAAAATTGCAAAGGGGGATTTGGAATCAGTCTCTGTCTCGACAGTTCCAAATGCACCAAAAGCAAGTATTTTCCCTTGCTAATGTCTAGGTAGGGCATCACTAGTGTAGACCATTATAAATGCTAATTATTTCAGTTAGCCTTTGATGTTTATGTTAAAGCTTTCAGTTTCTTCTTTCCTTTTAGCAGTAAAGTGCAGTTTAAACCAGCCAAGAGACAAGCCGCAACAGTGCAAGAGACTGCAGCAGAATTCTGTGTTTCTATGCAGAACGTGCATCAGAAAACAAACTTGCTTTATTCCTGGACTTGCCAGTTTGGGCCCGTTAAATGAGTGAAGCACGAGTCCTTGGCTTTTATGTTGTTACTTAAATTTCCAGCCTTCCTTCTGCATGAGCAGCTAGTCAAATTCAGTCATCACTGTCTTCTTGCAGTGTCATCTCTCTACTGATCTGTCTGACCTATTTCATTTTAGAACAAATTGGTTTTCTTCCACTTAGCTGTGTAGATGTCCTAATGAAAGACACCTTGTTTTAGTTCTAAACACTGCAATGTTAGGATGAGCAAAATATCAGTCAGTCTTGGAAAAAAGACAGCAACTTACTGTTCCCCGCTTGTGGTGTTTAAGTTACTACTACGTGAAATCTGCTGGTGTACCTTGGGGTTTGTGAGCTAGTCTGTCACACAGTATCTAGACATTGTGATTGGAGCCTGGTCAGATCTACTGATCAGAATCAGATCTCATACTCCCCAAAATCAAGATTTCAACCTATATCTACAGTATGTGGGGTTTTTTATTCTCTGGATTTTCTAGCACAGTTGCCTTTAGATTTTTAGATTAAAATGTGTGTTCAACTCGGATTTTATTCTGGTACATGTTCTGCTCTAATAGGAACAATGCACAGCAGGCACCTTAGCAGGCAAAGGATTACTTGCAGTGCATTTAGAGGACTGATCTGTTGCATCAAGACAAAAGGAGAAAACACCTCGGGTATTTTTTTTTTTTTCCCCTACCCTTCCTTTTTTTCTTTCTTCCCCACTGCTACTCCTTTCAGCCTGACCCTGGCCCAGAACTGAGAAGTACAGTTGTTGACTAAGTGTGGAAGAAGGCAAGTACCAATCTATTCATTCACACATAGTTTAATTTATAAAAGGAAAAGTCATTTTGAATTGACAGTTTTCATTTACCTTATATTCGTACTGCCGTTAAGAACCTTCGTATTCTGTGACAAAGCTAGCTAACAGACTTGAGACATTTGCCATGTTGTCAGCAAGCATTTGGAAACACATTTGTAACCGTGTTGGCCCTAGCAGACTAATGCGTTGCGTCTAACTTCTGCCCAGATGCTGAACTAAACCGTTATTTAACAGGCAGCTATTTGAGGGGCGGAAAGTTGTGCTGATGGGCTGTTACTAAAGCCAATGCAATCTGAGAAAGTTCCGGTAATTGTTCGCAAAAGTGTATTAGATTGCTCGTTGTGCAGCTAAGAATTACCAGGCCTGCATCACGTAATTGGGCACGTCTCTAATTCGAGTGTTTTTCCAACAAAATCTGAAGATTTGTGTCTATTAGCTTGGAAACCTTATTTTGAATTATTGACCAAGAATTAATGAATCATTCATAGCCTGCGTCAAAATATTTTTGTCTCTCGTATGCTATCCTCTCACCGTGTTTCTTCAAATTGGACGTGAGGGAGGAATTGAAAGGGATCTTGAGTTGACAGCAGCAAAAAAAAAAAAAACCACTTGCATTAAAAGTTATTAAAACTATGAACAAGGATTCAAATTGACTATCTAATTAGTTCTTGGAATTCACTGCTGGGTGCTGCACAAAAAATCTAAGGTGTAGTTAGAATATTAGATTAGCAACCTAATTGGGCAGTATAATTTTGCAGCAATATATAATGAGAATTCAGGCCAACAATTAATTCGTTGGTTCAGCTGATAGAATTCTTGGGTAGCAGCCAGCTTCGCTTATAACCTCAATTACATCCTTTCTTCTTCCCCCCATCTCCTGCCTTTCTCCTGAGGATGATCAGCCTATTTTTCTACTACTTATTTTAAAAGGAAATTATAGTGAAATTTCACAAGTTAGATGTCTTGAAAATCCAGTGCCATTCCCTATTAATGAGTAATTCATGAGGTGGAGGAAGAGCAATATATTAATAAATGACTTAGATGAAGTAAAAGCCTTGAATCTAAACACTATGTTGGGCAAAGACAGAATTTCCTTTCTCAGTTATATACTGCGAATACATAAAGCTCTGTTCAGAGCCTTCTGAAGCCCTCATTTTTCTCTTTATGTTGTGGTTGTACAATCTTATATATTGTTTTCCAGCCTAAAGGATTGGTTCTGAAGTGAGTGTGTCTATGTACACCAAAAAGGTAGTAAGTATTCTACAGTGCTCATAAGTTTACTTCTGTTTGGTACGAAAATGCCTGCTGGCCAGGGGTACACTGACCTCTTAATACCCGCTAATGTACGTTTAGCTGTATGTTTTTTTGAGGAAGAGTGATAGAACACTTTTATACATTAAACGTACATAAAATTAATCAGATATTCAGGAATTCCTTCTCATTCAAGTCTGTCTTACTTCATACTAAAGGTGAACAGAATTGCCGAGTCTACAAACTATTTTCTTATTTTGAGAAACACTAAAAGGTGTTTCAGTTTGCTTTAATCACTTAAGAGAACAAGCCAGTGCTGATGCAATTTAAATTATCGGTTTATATTACGGATAATTTTAAATCCAAGTGATTTCCTCTGGGAGCTAGGATTTAGGAACAGTAGTAAAATTACGATTTAGGAACATTACAATTCTTTTTAGGACCTCTTATGTGGGTTTTTAATCTCTGCTTCATATATAAACCTTGTGATTTTCCCAGGCCTAAAATATGTTTTTTCGTCACCGTAATGGATGCCTTAGTTAGGGAGGGAAATGCATATTCAAAGAAATTCTCAGATTCTGTCCAGAATATCTTTGTATTTCTACCCAAAAGCGAGTAGAAACAGTCACTTCAAGCAATAAAAATCACTCAGTAACTGATCCTTTCAAATTTTTGGTGGTACTTTTAGCAAACGTGTTTTATGTTATAGGGAGTCATTATACAGAAACACTTTTTTAACAGATCAAAGCAGTGTGCTGTACGTCATTAAGACATGCCGTAATATTTTCTTTTACCTGTAAAGCTGCCTTGTGCTGGCGCAATTCATCCTGAAGAAATGAGTTGAGGCAGTCCCATTACAACTTAGTATTGTTGTGCATTAGTGAAATATTTGCATGGAAGACCTCGTAAGTTAATAAGACAGACATCGTAAACAAAGAGCAGTGGAAGATTTCCACAACAAATCAAAATGGAGAATTGCTTTGAAAATATGAAATCAGCTGCAAAAAGGCTTGTAAAAGGAGTAGAAGCAAGTCCTGACACTAACAGAAGCCTTGTCAGGATGCAAATTGTCCAGTCTTTTTCTATGTGACATTGTTTACCCCTGTGTTGGCCCGTTAAGGTACTATGTCTAAAATAACTTTTTTCCCCTTATTCTTTGTTTACCCTATGAAAGGGAGAGGAGGAGCAGAAAAGGTGGAGCCGTAACATCCCGCTGCAGCTGTCAAATGCACAGAAAGCTGTCCCACTCTAGCAGAGGCTAAAAGCCTCATGTATATGGTGCCTTCTGACACCAAAAATCATCAATATAATTAAAAGATAATAGAATACAAGTTTGGGTTTCTCTTAATGTTATCCAGCTCTGGCAGATGAGTGCTGAGATGAAGCCGAGATGCTTAGTTTTGAAGCAGTTACAAACAGTTTTCAGAAGGAAAGTGCACATCCTATTAATGTTGTCACTATCCGAGCAAATGTTAAGCTTTTAAACCTTAGCTCCCCTCTTGCCCAGAGGATAGTTCAACCTGTTTCTTGGTTTGAGTCCAAAAGTCTTTGCTGCTGGTATTGTTATTATGACAGCACCCAAAATGTTTTCGGTGAGATTCACACACACGCACTCCTTCCCTGAAAGACGTAGCGTGTGACAGTATTGTAAAATCTTACTATGGAAAACTGTAGGAGAGTTAACCTGCTTTCTGTGGCTGCCATTACAGTGTTGCTAATGCTGCAGTGTCCTGAAGAGCTAGTTCAAGCTTCGTCCTATAAAACGTGGTATTTATTTATGTGGAAGTATTTTTATAGGCTGTACTAAAGTAGCTGGTCTCAGATATGTGCTCCACGTCCTCCAAATTTTGACTGGAAAATGAAGGTGTTTTCCCACGTTTAATAGTCATTCCTCACCTTTCATGAAATCTGTTAACGAGATGTATTGCAAATGGTAAAAGATGCATGCCGCATAGGTTAATAATTCCCCTCTTAAGGTCTCAGTTCTGTTTTGGAAATGAAGGTCTTTGCTGTTTACTCTCGCATTAAAATTTGTGAAATACAGCTTTGTATTTCTCAGCAGGTCTCCATTCTCCTCCCATGACCTCACCTCAGAGCAGCCTCTTGAAGCTCAAGGCTTGCCACCACCTTCCCATCACAACCTCCCACGGCACCAGCCCCACACTGGGGCTCCATCCCAGGCTCAGGAGGCACAGGTCTCCCTTCTCTTGTGTTTTTTCTAATAATAATAAAAAGCCCAGAAGTCATGAAATGCAAATATACGGTAATCCAGCATTTTGATGAGAGCCAGTTACTGTGCTCACTTTCTGTGTCTCTCCCTTGAAGTAATTTATTATTTGAGTTGACACCAGTCCTGGCATCAAGAAGGAGAGCTGCTGACCATGCTATTGCACCAGCAGCTTTTAACGGCCTACTCCCTTCAAGTAAACTACATTTCTAATGATGTACTTTTATAACCTGTTATTGATTAAGCAATCTAAATCCAATTTCAGACCACATAGATGTGCAACAGAAAATAAAAAAAAAAAACATGTCAAACAATAGTTTAACACGTTCAGTGTGGAAAACGCATTGTCTGATAGAATAGATGCATTTCAGCCCTTTACAGAGGTAGCATTTTAGATGGAGAGACATTTAAAATCTTTACACCTGTATCAAGCTTGAAGGAAAAAGTGCATACTCAATCTTCTCTCATAGTTTAAAATAAGTATAATTCATGGTTGCAGGTGGAATTATATCAGAGAGTTTCTTATCAGAATAAGCTTCAGGCAGAATAAGCTTCATGGAAAAAATAGCTAGTTTGTTAGCCTGTTTATAATTGTTTTTGAGACACAGCTTTGATCAGAATCCAGAACGCTAATTTTCCCTTAGGAAGGGTGCTTTAAAGTATTGTCTTAAGGCTAGTGTAAGACCGTTTGGTTTCCCCAGCAACTGTACCCTTTCGAAGTATGGTGCTGGAATGAGCGTTCAACTACTTTAGGCTTATTCAGGCTGCTTTGATGCCTTTTTAGTGGTTACTCTTTGCTACTTATTTGCATATTATCTGCACACTAGGAATCTCCTAGGAATGGGCGGATACAGTCAGTGTGTCTGCTGTCTGTGTGATGTACCTCCCCGTGGTTTAAGGCGGCATTTTTCAGAACCTAGAAATGAGAAAATTGTTCCTGTTTTGACAGGTGGCTTCCTGCCCCTCGCAGAAACAGCTTCAATAGTTTATTAATAAATAAATAAATAAATAATTGTAAGATGTTCTCACAACCTACTACTGCTGTTAGGATGCAAGGCATTAGGTGCTGTTAGGATGCATGGCTCACACCATTATCATATCTTGGCATGCTGGATGCTCTGTGGATGCCCTGTAGATCCGCGGAGGTGAATGGGTAGCTAACACAGTGTCAAAGCTGGGAGCTGTAAGAATATGTCACAGTGATCTTCATGAATCTCCTAAAATCTTACTTTTGTTTTCAAGAAGCAGAAAACAATAAGACGTAACTGCTCACACAAAAACGAGCCTCCTGCGCAGAAAACAACTAGCAGAAGATAGTTACAATGAAGATCTTGCAGTTTGCATGTATGAATCTGGAAAGGGCAATAAAGGAAATAATGGAAGGTCCTAAAAGTGCCTTTCTGGCACTTTTGTGGACTTTCAAGTCTTTAGCTTAAAATTAAAATTTTAAAATAAAATAAACTTTAAAATTAAAAAAAATATTTATTGTACAAACATGTTCTGATGATTTGCAGAGTCATTTATGAAGGCCAGAAAGCAAATAATATCTCTTGAGCTAATTGTTTTATCTATCAGGTTTAAGATTGTCATTCAGAGTGTTACGAAAAATACGTTTGCTTTTCTGCTTTTCCTGTGATAATTCTGAATCCATTAAGATCCCGGTGCCTTCTGTCCCCATCCCAGAGCTTAGCTGTTTGTGCTAAATGTACAAGGACTCGGAACACAGACACCAAGGAGAAAGGTCTGAAATAGAGTATGAATCCCACGCCCCACCCCCCTCCACCCCCGCTTCCAGAAGAGAACAAAGTAAAGACAAATACAGAAAATATTGTTAAGTCTGTGAACCAGTGTTATGGCCTTACTTGGAATACTGTAATACTGATGCTTACTGATGTAAGATGACTGGAGGAAGGAGGTCACAGATATGATGGTATCATTCAGTTCTGATGAAAGATGAGAAATTCACAGAGTAAAGAATTTGCTTTTTAATACTGGAAATAATCACTATAAAGTTATTTTTATAGCAGGTACAGAAGTTGAAGTTTGAACAAAAAAGCATGGCAAACGTTTCCTTTTTTAATATAGAATCACAGAATCATTTTGTTTGGAAAAGACCTTTAAGATCATCAAGTCCAACCATTAACCTAACACTGCCAAGGCCACCACTAAACCTGCCTTTCATAAACCCACGCTGGGCGTGATCGTCTGGTTGTCCTCTACGTCTCGTGTGATGGCACTCAACATGATCTGCTCTGTAGCCTTCCCCAGCACCAACGTCAGACTGACAGGCCTATAGCTCCCTGGATCCTCCTTCCATCCCTTCTCGTAGATGGGCACCACGTTTGCTAACCCCCCCCAGTGAAGGGGGACCTCACCGGTTAGGCGAGACTGCTGATAAATGATGAAAAGTGGCTTGGTGAGCACTTCTGCTGGCTCCCTCAGTATCCTCATGTGGATCCCATCTGGCCCCGTAGACTTGTAAGTGGTGTAGCAGGTCGCTAACCATTTCCCCTTGGATTGCAGGGGCTTTATTCTGCTCCCCATCTCTTGTCTTCCAGCTCGGGTGCTGGGTACTCAGAGAACAACTGGTCTTACTACTAAAGACTGAGGCAAACAAGGCATTAAGTACCTCAGCAAAATTTTCCTCATCCTTTGTCACTGTGTTTCCCCCTGCACCCAATAAAGATGGGGCTTCTCCTTAGCCCTCCTTTTGTTGTTGATGTGTTTACAGAAACATTTTTTATTGTCTTTCACGGCAGAGAGAGATTCAGTTCCAGTTGAGTTTGGCCCTTCTAATTTTCTCCCTGCATAACATCACGACATCTTTGTAGTCCCCGTGAGTGGCCTGCCCCTTCTTCCAAAGACCATAAACTCTCTTTTTCTTCTGGAGTTGCAGCCAAAGCTCTCTGTTCAGCCAGGCCAGTCGTCTTCCCTGCCGGCTCGTCTTTCAGCACATGAAGACGGCCTGCTCCTGCGTCTTTATGGTTTCCTTCCTGAACAATGTCCAGCCTTGCTGGACTCCTGTGTCCTTCAGGACTGCCTCCCAAGGGACTCTCTCAACCAGGCTCATAAACAGACCAAAGTCTGCCCTCTGCATTTCCAAGGTGGCAGTTCTGCTACTCCCTTCCTTACTTCTCTGAGAATTGATAACTGTATCGTTTCGTGATTGCTATGCCCAAAATGGCCTCCAGCTATCACATCAGCCACAAGTCCTTCTCTGTTCACGAGCAACGGGTCCAGCAGGGCACCTTGCATCGTTGGCTCCCTCACTAGCTGTGTCAGGACGTTATCTTCCATGCACTCCAGGAACTTCCTAGGCTGTTTCCTCACTGCTCTGTTGTATTTCCAGCAGACATCTGGTAAGCTGAAGTCCCCCATGAGAACAAGGGCTAATTGTGAGGCTTCTCCCAGTTGCTTATACGATATTTTGTCTGCTTCTTCGTCCTGGTTGGGTGGTCTATAACAGACCTAACGATATCTGCCTTGTTGGCCTTCTCCCTGATTCTTACCCATGAACACTCAACCCTATTGTCACCATCATCAACCTCTAGACAGTCAAAACACTCTCTAATATATGGGGCCACCCCACTGCCTCTCCTTCCTTGCCTATTCCTTCTGAAGAGTTTGTAGCCATCCATTGTAGCACTTCAGTTGTGCAATTCATCCCACCATGTTTCTGTGATGGCAACTATTTTGTAGTTTTGCTGCAGCACAGTGGCTTCCAGCTTCTCCTCTTTGTTGCCCATGCTGCATGCATTGGTGTAGATGCACTTCAGTTGGGCTATTGATCCCACCGCTTTTTGGAGGGGAGAAGCTCTAACTTCTACCTGACCATTCCCAGGCACTTCCATGGCTTCTAACACATCAATAACCCTTGTGTCTTTGCTGCTGCATGGATCTCCATCCCCTACCTCCACTGAGAAAGCAGACAATCTCAGTTTCCATTTCAGTTGGTTTCAATATGAAACCAATTTTCTGTTTCTTGACGAAATTTTAAAAATTTGATGTTAAAAATGGCATATTTTAAATACCCTCTGTTTTGAAAATAAAAAAGGAAATGCTCCAGCTCCAAAACTTTAAAACACTTTGAGTGATCATTTCTTTAAAAATACGAATCTCTCCAGTTACAAGCATATCATATTTACATGCTGTATATGATCCCATAAGGCTCAATGATTATATAAAGTTCATCTTAATGTTGCTCTGTACAGCGGCATTGCTTTTATAGACAATTATTATTCTCTTCTTTAGCAACAATGAACTGTATCGGTATCTAAAAACATACCAGATAGACATTTCTGCAATGTAACATGACATTGCTCCATTTCATTCGGTAAAACTTACATAATTTTATGAGTTGAAGGTCTGGTCTCACAGGACTAAAGTACAACTCTTCTAAAATATTTTCTATATCATAAACAAAACAAATTTTTATTTCTAAGCATTTTTGTGACTGCTCAGACTTCACCTGAGCAGTTCACTTAAGTGTATTAGCTTCACTTTTGCCTCAATTCCTGTTGCATTTTTTATGTAGCTGTAGCCCCAAAAAATGTACTCCTACATGAACATGGATCTCCACTTTTTTCCCCCCCCCCTTATGTTACATTCTATGCTGTAGTGCCAAGATCTCACAGAGTATGTGGAGTATTGCCGTAATGTTAGGTTAGAAACCATGGACAGTCTTTAAAGGATGAAGTGTTCATTTAAAAAGAAAACTCTCTTCTGAAAACTTTGTAAACATTCTGGAGTTTGGGGTATTTCTGTTTATTTGTAGATGGTAAAAAAAAAGAAGCTGTAACATTGAACTAAAACTCATTTTAAATAATTTCAATATAATTAAATGCAAGTTTACACGTACCAGCCAGTGGCAACAAGTATTTCTATTTTCAAGTGCTTTTGTTTGGTGGTGTTAAGACCTAAGGAGTGCCGATCAGGGATTATTTTATATTATTTTCATTATAAAAATGGTGCTTGTAAATATGATGCTAATGAAAAATAGTTATTTGACAAGATCAGTATTCTATAGATCCAAGATCTGATTTTAGCTAAGCTCCTATGCTAGTTTTGTTACATAGAGGCTTAAGACTGAGCGAAATTCCCTTGTTTTCGTTTCTCAAATTGGTAGTGTTAGGATTTAATTCTTCCTACTTCTTGGAAGTAAGATTTGTCGGCCTTCGAGGTGCAAGAATATCAGTAAGACATAGCCTGTACTCACACTTCACACTCTGGTTTGGTTGCCTGCTTCCTAACTGGCACTCACAGAGTATGCAGTGACCTCAGAGTCCACGATAATGACTGGTGTGCAGACCCGGTGACAGCAATGGAAGGCAGTGAGGTGTCTGTCTCTTGTGGAAACACCTGCCAAAACTTTCGTATTTCTTTAACCCAAAACTACTGTTATTCAAAAGGCAATGTTTAAGATAAATAAGCAAATAAAAATTCTAAGCACTTACTCTACAGTCTTCAGAAATCCTCTAGAGGATGTTTAACCCATCTTGAATGAACAAATCAGCAAGGTATTTGTTGTTACCATTCAGAACTGTGAATTGTTTTCAACAAGTTCAATTTTTTCTGAATCCTTGGAAACTGAATGAAAGAATTAGTTACAGTTTCAGAGCAAGTGCCCGTTTGCTTTGATTATTACATCTATAACGCTGTATTTCTGCTAGCTCTTTAGCATCTGAAAGGTCATCAAGCAAACAAAGATTTCAGATTAAATTTACTGTTTCCAAATGTCATTCACTCACAATCCAAATTGTCTAAACATAAATCGGTTTGTATTAAAAGAAATTTGCAGTGGTTCACTTATTTATATCTCGATCTATATCGTAACATCATGGAGAGGTGGTAGATACCCCACCCCTGAAAACATTTAAGGTCAGGTTGGACAGGGCTCTGAGGAAGCTGATCTCGTTGAAGATGTCCCTGCTTATTGCAGTGGCATTGGACTAGATGGCCTTTAAAGGTCCCTTCAAACCCAAACTATTCTATGATCCTGAACTACGCTTAAAGTCCACGAGCTGGTCTTTTCCAGTATACGTAACAATTATTGCAAATGAAATGCCAAGCTTGATGACCAGCATGTGGTGCCCAGTCTGAGGTCGCTGTCTGTCATGTGTGTAGATCTTCTCTAGATGATAAATATCTGTATGTTCCTAGGAGATAAAATCCTGTCTGTAATTATTATGCCATTTAACTATGCCTTTTGCAACTCCTGCATCTCTGTTGGAGACTGTGAAGACCACTGTTAAATGGATCAAACTCATACTTGCTGTAACTTGTCTGGTAGACTCGTTATATCAGAATAAATGCAGACATATGATTTCATATTCTTTCACGGTGCTTAGGAAACCCCAGGAAACGGAAGCTTTGTTTTTCAAGTTGAGGTTGTATAGTCTTAGAAGTGCAGTGAATTAACATTTATAGCTCCCATGTCTGTAAAGATATTTTTAAAAGTCAATATAAATGTTAATATGTATTTAAATATGTATGTATCTGATACATAAGGCATTTGAAGTACCTGAAATGTCTGAGGCTTTACATCTGCAGGGCAGGATGAATGAAATGTCTCTGTGCCGCGACTTTGACTTTTTCTTCCACTGACTGCTCCAATTCAGAATAAAGTGACCTCACATTACTGAAACTTATTAACCAAGATATTACGAGTTATAGAAACTGATCTGCAATGGTTCTGCTCTAAAGCTTTTAGGTCATAATGATGTATAATTAGCTTATACATATATAGAAATCATATTAATAACATTTAATGATTTCAAGATAAACTGTCACTCCTTTAAAGGATGTGGAGACATCAGGATGGAATTTTGTTGTGAGAAGTAAATGGTTTACGCTACCTGAAATCTGGCCCGCATCAAATTAGCAATAAAACATAAATACACGCTCTCCTTGTCTGTACATATTGTTATTTATAATACCTACATAAATGTATATTTGTAGTCTAGAGTATGTATATAGATACACGTACATGTGAAAATAACGTGAGGTATAATTATGTAGACATAAAAAAAAATTACCTACAAACATCCCTATGTTTATTATGTGCAAATAAGCTGTATATGTAAATCCATAGCAATGTAAATGTTCTGGTGTGAAGTGTTTATTCTTGTAGACAATTACGCCAAAATGATACTGTGTGTATGAGCTACTCTGACAAGTGCTGGTATGGCCTAGCATTATGTATGGGCTCATTTGGATATACGTGTGTATTTATTCATATATAAATGCCTTCCAGTAATATTGAAGTTTCAGAGGTTAAATTACAAACCCTTAGTATTATTAACTTGAACCATTTTCTGCTTAATATATCACTTTCTTGGCAGATGTTGGCGCGTTCTCTAATGTGTATCATTAAAAATACAGAAGCTGTGGTGTTGCTGAGTAAATGTCATTTATCTTTTCCACTTTAGAATCTTAGTATCACATTATTACAGCTTTTATTCAGTGTCCTCAGTCTAAAGTATGAGTAATGGCTTGAATTGAGTTCAGTAATATTTGCGTAACTAATTCTTGATGTTTAGGCCTCTTCAAGGTGAACGTAGGGCCATGCATGGATCAGTTCACTTTTATGTTGTTGCAGCTGTTAGGTAGAGATAAAAAGGCCAGTTAGACCTGAAAAGGAATTAGGATTTACTGAGTATTATGGGCTACAACAGAGCTTTTTGCCAGACAAATACTACAATGCTGAAAATTTTATCATGATATTCATTTCTTCTTGTTCTTGATAGTGACCAAATGAGCATGAGGAAACGCACACACAAACTGAGTTCAGAGGTTTCACTGATACTCTTCATATTTAAACTGTCCAGGTTGATTCCTCTTTGGTTTGGGAGCAAAAACATAACAATTTCAGAAAAGCTGTGGAGTTTTGTTTACTGAATTATGGCGTTGCCACAGCTTAGTGAATCAGTGGAGACCCTCGGCCTGCCTCTCCACCATTGCATAATTCAAGTTAAAGAACAACATCATCTCAAAATCCTAGAGACACACACATCCTAAATATATTTTTTTCAAAACATTATCAGTCTGTACAATCATCTTGAAGTGATAATTTGGATATAAGTATAAAGCTCAGGTTACTGTCCTAAGGCTGAAATATGTAGAAAGATTTTAAAATGCAATGTACCTCCCAAGATGCATAGCAGTAATATTGCTCTGTGATGAAAGAGTCCCTGAATATATCTGAATATAGATAATGCCTTGATTTCTTTGTTGAAAAGATAATCCATTCAAAGGCTTTTACAGTTAATTACCTCCAAATTACTTGTATTGTATTAGGTTATTCCCTGAAAAACAGGACATATGCTAACAGATGAAACTAAGAGATAGAATCTCAAATTGTTTTGTGATATGCTGCCTGGCACAGCTGGGTAATATAGTCATATTTCTTACCCTACTTGACACAGATGCTGTGTGATATACTTCTCAGAGGATCATTTTTTTCATTATACCTCTTAATCTTTCAAATAAAAGGTAATGGATTTTATCCTAGTCGAAGTTCCGCCTGTGTATTGACACTGCTGAGGCCCCTGGGTGGAAGACCTATGATCCTCTTTCTAATTTGCATTAACATGTTCAGATGAAAAGTGAGAGTAGAACAATAAAAAAAAAAAATAACTGAGGAGGAAAAAAGGCGTGAAGTTTTTTCACATACGAAACTTCAAGCTTTTATGTTCACTGTGCAAAAACAATGTTTCTGCTTAATTCCATTTCTTCTGCATTTAGTACAAAGAGAAATAAGTAATTGCCATGCTTGTAGAGTTGCTTTGTTCATTTTGCTATGTAAAATTGATGGTTTGAAATTTTTATAGAACTGGTACTTCTAAGAGTATCATTTTTCATTTCACCCTTTCTATTATCTCAAATTACCTACATTTTGTATTGCCGCATTTTGTGCTGTTTATTCTTCAAACTCTTGGTTTTTCACAATTCAGTAGCTCTGCCAAATACCACAAACAGATTCTTAAAACAATACCAACAGTTCTAGGTGAGTGTTCTTTAGAGAAACAAACTTTCTTTTGTCTTCTGGCAGTTTAAAGCTCTTCTGGTTACAGTTCTGTTTTTATCTCTCCGCTGGAATAAACGTAAAGCTGAGTATTTTTACTACACAGTATGGTGGAAATGATGGAATGCACACTAAAATTGTAAATTAGCACTGGATGAAACCCAGACCCCCGATACAGTAGAAGGAGATTAGAAATTATTTGTTCGGTCTCTGTGGGGAGGAGTGCCAGATGTCCCTCTGTTTAAACAATCCCTGATGATTAACCCCTGAAACAGTACTCCGTAGCTAAGGAAAGCTGCTTGCCTGCTCTCAACATGAAGTTAGGCACCGTGCAGGAACTTCTGGGAGCCTGCCTCAGGTGTAAAAGATAACAACCTCCAAAAGTCAGTTTTCAGCAAAATATATGTAGTGTATGAAAGCATCAGGTTTAGGTGAAGGCTATAGCCTTCTATAGTTTATTGGTGTCTTACTTGCAGACTATGTAACGATCCACTGCAAGACAATCAAGTAACGCAGTTTTACTGCACTCGATCTGCTTTCTGTTGACTGATGGGCCAATTACATCAAAACAGGAATCATCTGCAAAGTAAGGGAAGGTGATCTTGAACACATTATAAATTAATTTAAGTTTCTGTCACATGTCTTTACGGTACCGTTAATACATGCATGTACATGTATTCATACACATCAAATGTACGTAGCTTTTTTCCACAGAGCAGAGAAATTATCTGAAATTAATGTTGAGATTGTGCGTTAGTGGCTTAAAAGAATGGAAGTGTCATAACAAAGAGCTAGGCATGCTGCTGGTGTAAATTCCTATAAGCCTAGTAAAGTCGAGAGTATTGGCTAGCTTTAAGACTTGCCTTCTTTAGTTTTGTCTTCTTGGTCTGTATAACTCAATGAAGACAATAATTGCATAAGCACAGATTTTCTTCAGTAATTAATAAGTCACCACTGTTTTTTAGCAGTTTGCAGAGTGTGAAGACTTCGCTTTCTTGTATAATGTTACATTTTTATGCGAGTGACACTTATTTTTTTTTAAATACAACATAGGTGTACAGGAACAGCTAATAATGTCTGTGCTATCTTAATTTGCAAAACATCAGTAGCTGCTGACTAGGGATGGCGAGGGGCTCGGTACGTGTTGGTTAGAGAGCCACCTGCTTGCCCCTGGGTTTGGTTGTTGTCATCGGCCTCCTCTTCAGCACGGTTGAACAATTGCTGATAAATATTGTGTGTCTGCCCCTCCCTTGCACAAGTGGGCTATTATCTGCAAATGTTGTGTATGTTATGTGTTTTAGTCAAGGTAGCTTGGTAGATTGGCTAAAAACAAAAGTGGCTTTAATTTACTGTAGCTACAATGCCAAAGCAGCTACTGTGAAAATTAACAGCATCTCAATCAGAATCGTGATTGCGAAGTGCCTTTTTATGGAACAGGAACTATTGTGCAGCCTTTGAGAGGGCACAGAGGTGATGGAGACAAGTGCATTGTTGCTGTCCTGCTGCTTACTTTCCAAAGGTGAGCAATCAGATCCACGTGTACCAAAGAAAGTCGTAAGTGTGTGTATATATATTTGGGGTTTTTTTTAGTAGGCGTTAGGAGTCTGTGCCCCACTGTTGATGTCTGGAGTCTCACATGCTGCACAGGTATTCATTATGGCCGTTCTAGAGATCACAAGTGGCAACGACTTGGACCTAAGCTGAGTTGACATTTTGACCCAGATTTAGCTGATTAGGGAAATATTTCCATTTCAAATTTGGCACGTGCTGTAGGCTACCAGGAAAACTAGGGCACAGATTCCCAGAGGGTGGGGGTTTTGAATTGGTTGTGTGTTCAAAAGTATGCTTATATAACTATGGCACTGCTAAATCACACACCCATTTCTTTGCTTGACTATTAAATAGTCAAAAGAAGACACTGGTCCTCGATTTTGTTTTTCTTTCCCCTGCCGAGCTCGAAAATTTAGTACAAATAAACTATACTCAAGAAATATTATAGTTGTGATTTTTCCATGCCTAGAGGGCAGTGCGTTTAAAGACACAATAAAGTTTGCCAAGTGCTTTATGGATAGTAAAGGGTGGAACTATGGTGTTTGTGAACCCAGCATAGCAAGGTAAGCATGACATTTTCTCAGCATCCATGAGATTTTACATTGGACAGCGCAACTAAAGATAGGGCAAGTGCTTCCAAAAGTGCTTCCAAAGAGGAGTGGTGTTCTGCCTTGTCAATGTTATTGCTGCATAAGATAATGATTAAAGAACTGTGTGGATGCACACTAACAGGTTTTTCTTGCAAAAATTAATCACTGTTGTGTGTAATTCTATGTAGGAGCTTAGACGCTTGAAATACTGTTTATATTCTATTTCCTAGCTGTTTGGTGTAAATAATTGCTTAGTAGAAGGCGGCTTTTAGCTACCAGCTGCTTGCTTTCTTCAGTAAAAATTTCTCTGGAGGAGTTTAGCATCAGAAGTTAATACTGAAAGCTGGCTGAAAGAATACCAAAAAAAAAAAAAAACAAAACCCAAACAAAAAGGCATGTTTATTAGAGAATGTAATCACCAAGTTGTTTAGCTCATCCCTACTTAAATGATTGTCAGCTTAACTAATTAGCCTAATTAGGGTAGCTGCATAATATATAATAAATATGTTATCCTGAAAAGCTTCTATGAAAGTATTTACTGCAGTTGTATAACAACTTGATTGCTAAAAGCTTCTTTCTTTCATTTTGTAAGAATAACATTTTTGTTCAATATATATTCACAAAATGTAGGCATGATGGACTTGGAGGGAAGAAGAAATATTATGACAAGATTTGCATGTGATCTGTTTTTTGAAATCAAATAGCACAATATTTTTTAAAAGAGTATTTTGATTACATACACATCATAAAACTGTCAGTGTTGGAAAAAGAATTAAAACAAGACAGCTTTACTGCATTTTAATGTGTCTTTATTATTTAGATTTATCTTGTTTCCATAATGATAAGTTTTCTATCCTTTCAAGTAATTCAGCAGGGTTTAGATTTCGTTATTTCAACATTACTGTTTGGCTGGCTTCTTAGAAAGCCCTTTGGCTTTTTTTTTTTTTTCTCAGTACTTCTTTATCCAGTCATGCATCTTGATTGTATAATGCAGCAGTAGCTATCTCAGTATTTAAGCTTGAATCAAACTTTCCATTATATCAATTTTATTTTTTTAACTAGCCTTCAAGATTCTCCCACAATAAACTAATCCCTGAAATTGTAAATGATACATCACGCCCAAGGTTTCATGTCTGGGAGAGGTGTGGGTATGGAAAGAGTTTCTAACAAGGAATCCTGTAGCCTAAGAGTACCTTGCGCCTGCCTTTTTTTATATCGGTTTTTCTATCTGGTACCTTGACTGAAATCACTGGGGAAAGACACTGTTCAGTAGGTCTCATCAAGATATTTTTGATGGGAAGAGCAGTTCTCATAGCTAGAAAATGTAGTGCCAAAATAAATATTTATAAATTGCTTTTAGAATCTGTTAGGAAAGTTTTGAAATTTGTACTTCTGAAGTGCAAATCAGTAATGGTGCATCAGTAGGTACCACCAACGTCTGTAAAACTTGATTGTTCAGTTTAAGGGCTCTTAAGTTTTAAGCGGCTCTGCTGCTTGTAGCAGAGCTTACTTTTCAGGGCCTGGGTAAGCTAGAAATGTAAAATAAAGTCTTGGACATTTTTTTCCATTACTACTAAATAAGTTGAAAATATTTTAAATCTTTCGTCCCTATTTCTAGGGAGTTCCTCCTGTTGAGATGTCTGTCAAACAGACATCGCTTATATGAAGAGAACATTTATAGATAGTACAAGGAACCAGTTGTCATGGTTGAGAGTGCTCATCTCAAGAAAGATGCAGTGGCAGGTTCAGCGGTATAGCACATAGTCTTGAAATTTACACCTACATGCGAGAGAGAGTACGTATTTACACTAGCAGCACCTACAGTGTGCTAACTAGCAGTGGAAATTACATGGAGAAGTTACTCTAGGCTTTGTGGGTATTGAAGAAATGTTTAAATTAATGTTGAAATGTTTAATTTCAATGTTGTGGCTGCTTCGTAAGGTTCACTTCCCCTCTTGCCCCACACATGGTTGAATTAGCAACCTATTTTCTCTTCTCAAATGTAAGCTTGAAGACACATTGGAGTCTCTGCTCCATCTACCTGTTACGCGAACCTTTAAATTGTGTATGGTACTGTGCTGCACATCTTTGTATTTCCTGCTTTTGCAGACAGTTTGATAATGGAGGAGTGGACACCATTGGCATACTTGGCAAAACAAGAGACTCTATCCAATTTCTGATACTGTGCAGCCCACTAAAGAGATGGAGGAGCACCAGGAAGTTCTGGTGGGACAAAAGGAATTGCTCTTTATGCAGACCAGTGCAAGTGTAATTGCAAGGGTCATGGGTTGCGGTAGCTGTTAGCGTTGCTGCAGGAGCAGTTCCTCGGGCCACTGAGATGTGGTCAACGTGCTTTGCAGTTGGAGAATTTCCTTCCTACGCCTTCCTCTGGAAAACCTTCTAGTGCTCTGCTGAGTGCCTTTGTGCCCACCCTGCACTGATCCCCTCTGGCTTAACTCTGGCCTGCTCACCATCTGAGTGCACCTCGAATGCAAGGAGAGCGACATGGCTGTGGAAAATAAAGCTATTATTTTAATCTAGCAGTAAAATAACATATCTGAGTAAACTTTTAAAACTCTTTAAATTCCTGTGCAAGCAGGACATTTGGTCTTTGAAGAACAAACTCTTGAATTGTACCTGCTGAAGTTTTTTGCATTTTACTTTGGTTTTTTTTCATTTTCTGTTTCTCTCTCGAAGGGGCTTTACAGTCTCTTTTTCCTTCCCTTACTTGGGTCCTAATACTTTTCCCCTGTTCCACTGAGAATGTAACACGATGACATGACGCCTTGTGACCTGCAGAGTGTGTCAGAGAGTTTTAGAAACACAAAGGAAGCAAATACTTCAGTCCTGATATTACTGTTTTTTCAGTGCGTGAGAAAGCGTTTGATGTGGATTTCTTTGCAAAATGGGATTGGAGGACAGCTATTTCTAACTGCTTCCACTACAGGCTGATGGCTTGTGACTGCAATCTTCTTCTTTCTATTTTTGCTAATGTGCTGGCGACTTACTTGGAAAACGTGCTGTCCAGATTCATTCATTTTGATTACGCTGATTTTTATCAAGATTTTTTTTTTTCTTCTGCCTGTTACTTTCGGTTGGGGAAAAAGAAAGTTAAATAGAGTCAGTAGTTCTAATAGAATGGGAAAAACACCGGTAATCATTAGTGCTGCAGGAAGATGCAGCTATATGATGTTTACTATATGATGTTTCCCAAGTTTCATTGTCCCAAGCTAGCCAGTTGCAGGAAGCAAAATACCGTTACTCATGACAAAGGTGACAGTGTTTCCAAGAACTTCCTGGAGAAAGGGGAGTTTCCTCTTTGACTTGGCAGATGCCTTTTTACAGGAGTAGCCACCCCATCTCTGTAGGTCTAGGCAGGTATCCAGCACAACTTCTCAAATGCATTGTAGTGAATCAGCAGTGCAGGAAGTTTCTGAAGTTCAGGGTGCGGAGTTTGGAAGAAATAAGCCAGAGAAGCAAAAATGTTTAGCAAGGAAGTTGATAGAAAAAGTGAAGGAAGGAGAGGGAGAGAATGCAGATCAGTTATAGGATTTGCACTAGAGAGAATCCAAGAAAAAAATTAAGAAAGCTACAAAAGGGAGGGTGAGAAGTTGCTTGCCATCACAGCCCTTCTGGTAGGGTGCAGGAGCATGTTAAGTCTGGGTAAGTTACATGAAGTCTGAAAAAGGAGGAATTCTCAACACTGCCAAAACCCAAGAGGTAGATTTTAGAACAAAGGAGAAACAATTAATACTAGTGACATGAAAGTTGCAGACAACCATGGGAAGGATGGATATATGGGCAGTTTATGACGAGTATTGGTATAGAGGCAGGAATGCCAGCTTTAGGAAACATGTCCAGAGCTTAGCTTCAGGTAAAGAGACTTCTTTATTTCCCTTATGATACGGACATGGAATTTGGAAGAATTCTGGTGGTCATTGTAGTTGTACTGGTGTGGTTTTTTAATTTTAAAAATACAGTAATTTAGTAATAAGATACCTATATTATAAACAACAGCCATAGTGAAAACATAAGTAAGGTGAATAGCATTGGCACAAAAGCCAGCCAGCCTCTTGGATTCTTTTCTCAGAAGAAAAAAAAATGCTCAGAAACTGTACTCCTTTGCATAAATCTAGTCTATCTTCATTTTGTCTTTTAATGAGATGGTTCACAGGATATCTAAAGGAAGCGAGAAAATGCAGAGATATATTGGGTTTGCATGGCAAGGTTTTGGTTGGGGTGGGTGCTACAGGGGTGGCTTCTGTGAGAAGCTGCTAGAAGCTTGCTCTGTGTCCAATACAGCCAATGCCAACCGGCACCAAGATGGACCCGCTGCTGGCCAAGGCCGAGCCCATCAGCCACGGCGGCAGCGCCTCTGGGATAACATGTTTAAGAAGGGGGAAAAGTTGCTGCACAACGGCAACTGCAGCCCGAGAGAGGAGTGAGAACATGCGAGAGCAACAACTCTGCAGGCACCAAGGTCACTGAGGAAGGGAGGGGTAGGATGTGCTCCAGGCACCAGAGCAGAGATTCCCCTGCAGCCCGTGGAGACCACCGTGGTGAGGCAGGCTGTGCCCCTGCAGCCCATGGAGGTCCGTGGTGGAGCAAATCTCCACCTGCCGCCCGTGGAGGACACCACGCCGGAGAAGGTGGATGCCTGAAGGATGCTGTGATGCCATAGGAGCTGGAGCAGGCTCCTGGCAGGACCAGTGGACCCGTGGAGACAGGAGCCCACACTGCAGCAGGTTTGCTGGCAGGGCTTGTGACCCTGCGGGGGATCCACGCTGGAGCAGTCTGTTCCTGAAGGACTGCAGCCCGTGGGAAGGACCCACACTGGAGCAGTTCGTGAAGAACTGCAGCCTGTGGGAAAGACTTAAATTGGAGAAGTTGGTGGAGGACTGTTTGCTGTGGGAGGGACCCCATGCTGGAGCAGGGGCAGAGAGCGAGGAGCCCTGTCCCTGGGGAGGAAGGAGCGTGTGATGGACTGACCACAAGCCCCACTCCCCACCCCCCTGCGCCGCTGGCTGGTAGGAGGTAGAGGAAATTGGGAGTAAAGTTAAACCTGGGAAGAAAGGAGGGGTGGGGAAAAGGTGTTTTTAAGGTTTGGTTTTGTTTCTCATTACTCTACACTGATTTGACTGGTAATAACTTAAACCAATTTCCCTGAGTTGAGTCTGTTTTGCTCGTGATGGTAATGGGTGAGTGATCTCTCCCTGTCCATATCTTGACCCAGGAGCCTTTCGTTATGTTTTCTTTTACTCTGTCCAGCCAAGGAGGGGAGTGATAGAGCAGCTTTGGTGGGCACCTGGTGTCCAGCCAGGGTCAACCCACCACAGGAGGAAAGTAAGATCAATAACCAGTATTTTGGCTCTGCTTGTAAGTGGATTTTCTATGGGAGTTTCTGTATCAACATTAATAAGGTGGCCTTAAGTGAATAAAATGAGGAGGATTCCCATTAGAAAAAGTCTGCAGACTTGTTTGCTTGCAGATGTTTTATTCAATTTGATGAGACGCATTTGGAGAGAGTTCTTAGATTTGTTTCGCCTTCCTTCTTGATGGGTTTTGTAAGACTGGCTTTTAGAATGATGAGTATAAAATACATGATGTTTACTCTCTTGATTTATATAAAAGGATGAAAGTATTGATTTATTGGAGGTATATAAATTCTCCCATCTTGCTACAAATTAGATTCTTTATTTAGTCCCCTCTGGATTGCACTGAACCAGACTGATGTTCTGAATCCTCACAAATGCTTTAATTCTACTATTATTCGGTTTCCTTTTCTTCACGGAGTGGTTTTCCTTTATTAAACACTATACTTAAGCACAAAATCAAGCTGGATCTTATTTTTTTGTTTTTCCTTTTAAACTGGGGGAAAGATCACTGAGTTGCAATGAATTGTGCTCTATGAAGAAATACTGCAGGAAAGGTTTAAATGTAATATCTACTGTTATGAGTTTAGCAGGAAGGGACGTGCTTTGGTATTTATTAGTTGCTCGTTAAAAAAAAAATAATCCAGCTTCCACATGTCTGAATCTGAGCAAGAGCTGAAGCCACAATCTCTTGGAGAGTTAACTGTTTGGCACACTAACCATCTCCAAACTGCTGAAATCTGCTGAAGAGAGTTGTATAACCAGTTGCAGTGAACTGCCACAATATCAAAGTAATGCGAGAAGTTCTGCAGAATTTTGATTTAAGAATTGATTTAATTTTTATGGATTTGAGAGTTGTTTACATTTTTAACATTCATTATAGACAGACAGTTTGCACTCTAGATCGGATATTTTTTTTCTGTCTTTGGTACGTACAGTTACTTTGCTTGGGGCACTACCTAACCGGACTGGACTTCAGTGTCTGACTCCCTTCTCCAACCACTGATTATGGGAAATAGAAATACCATACTCAGTAAAAAGTTTTAGAAGTGAGAATAAATTAGCAACTCAAACCAATTTAGGTCATAGAGTACAGTTGTCAATTTAAATTCACTTACCCTCAGTTCTGTTGCTCCAGTTGTCATATAAATCAAAATACTACTTGAATATTGTACAAAATGAGACATTTGCTCAGTTTTTGAGGAGAACCCTAGATAAGGCAGAAACTGCCTGAAAATGTGACATTTATAGATATTTTGTTGAATGTGTTGTTGATTCTTATTCTACATTGGTTCTGAGATTTAAAACAAAGTCTAATCATTTTCTGAATAATGATAACGACTCAGCTTGAGTCTTTGTATTTTATCTAGGAGTTTAACAGCACTAGCATTCAAATGGCTTAGCTTGGCCTTTAACATTAACACCCTTTTTAAGACAAATGGCAGAAATTCCCAGCTTAGCAATGGGTTTTTCAAATACTAGTTGCAGATTGAGAAGAAAAGCAACAGGCTGAATGTATGTTTTCTACACAGTTGCAGTGACTGGAATGAGAAGAAGCAGGTCAGTTTGGCGAACTTTTTTAGGACAAGGGTAGAGAATTTGGAGCTGGTTGATTGACACCTCGCAAAGGACCTTTGAAAAAAATGCTACTAAACATTAGCGGGGAAGGAGGGAGAGGAACATCCATCACGTGCTCTGTCCTGGTATTCAATGATAATACATGTTAGTTTCTCCGGTAAGTATGGTTTGTGATGAACTGTATGTGAAAAAGAGTTTCTACATTAGTATAGAAGATTTTTACTTTTGTTGAGCTGTGTGCAAGTAATCTTGTTCTATAAGTTGCACGTTATAAACATCTTTGCAGAAGGCTGAATGATCCCTGTGCTCTTCCTTCTTCTGATTTCTTATTAACTCTACCTTGTCCTTTGAAACAAACAAGTGTGTTTAGGAAGATACAATTTTCATCTATTTACAAGGGATTTGGAAATGCTAGATCCACGTACAGGTCGCTGTAGTCAATATTCACTGTGTTGTGGAACGCTGCAAATCCTGTTCGTCTAAACAGAACAAATTTTCATCTGAAAGCCTGTAGTCCTGCTTTCAGATGCTGCCAGTCGTGAGCACACACTGTCTGTGTTTTGCAGTTTGTCCATGAGGTGGCAAACACTGTTGATCCTTGGCTTGCCACAGAACAGTGTAGCATGTCATTGCTGCTGATATTTTTTATGATCAGTATGGTAGTTGCAGCAACCTTTCTGATGTTTTGCAATAAAAATGTTTTATATTTGCCAGTATGTAGCAGCATAGTGATTTCTCTTCTGAAAAAGCTGGTCTAAAAGGTTAGAGTCCCTTGCTTTTTTCCTCTGCTCATTACCGGGTCCTGTCTCGGCTAAAGTGGCCATTACCACCCATGATTTAAATGACGCAGTGCAGGGAGTGGTGAGAGGCTGGAACAGGGTGGAGCGAGGAGCAAATATCAGAAGACTTTAAAAAAATAATCTGTTACGAAATAAATTATTGCATGGATTTATACCTTGGTTTCCATGGGGGCAGGGAGGGGGGGAAAGTATCTGTTGATCATTTCGGTTTTTCTCTTTTTCTTCTTTAACAGTTGCTTTGGCAATCTTCAGTGGTTTCCCCCATTCTGAACTGTCCTTAATGGCAGTCCTGTGAGAGAGAAGACCAGGAGTTCAGTTTACACAGGTGCTAGGTCTTTGCTTGTAGCTGATTAGAGGAGCCTGTGGGACAACACAGTTCGCTATCACCAGTCTTCTACTCACATAAATAATCAACTTCATGTAGGTAAAGCATAAGTGGGTGACATGCCATAAACAGTATTGCTCTGAAGAATATCCCTTTGTTGGTGATGTTTCCAGAAGCTATATAGGCAACGTGAACGGGTGGACCACATCGCCCAGGCCAGTGGCACAAAGAGGAGCCCTTATCAGTGGGGTGGGGTTCTGAGGTCCTGTGAGAAATTTGCCAGATATTTGAAGACTTTTGTATAACCTTTCACTGTGCAAGAGGTAAACATCTTTATTATTGATAACAAACAAATGAAAGAAAAGAACCATAGGAGGATTACAAATCAAAACCACAACGACTGGTTATAAGCTGTACCTGCTAAGATGGTATTTGTGGCTGCAAATACAGGAATTGCATGTCAGGCAGACCTCTGCACTGCATAGGCAGAGCAGTTGGAGCTTCTGTGTGGAGCTTGCAGGATTAAAGTCCTGGTGGCAAACTACTAGCTACGAAACTGTATGAGCTTTTAGACGCTCCAAAAGTAAATTCTGTCTTTGATATATATGGGAGGGTCCTTAGCTGTTCTTCACAGGTCTCCCTGATAGGATGTACATGAAAAAAAGCCTCCTTCAGTTTTTTACATTTATAGATTTTAGAAATCCATGAGGATTGCTCCTTGCATGGATAAAATTAACTACGAACTCTCTTAGATTAGGAGTATGTTACTGAAATGAAGTCTTTCTCTAATGAAGTGTAAGCACTCAGGGATCTCTGACATTTAGCCTGCTTAAAGCATTTCTTTTGGTTTTGTCCTTTAAAGCAGGTCTGCTACTGGCCGTTATGTAAGATCCATTTTATCTTGTATTTGGTTTGGTAATTGGTTATGAAGCTCTATATTCAGAGGGTCAAGGTAATAAAGTGATATGTACCCTATACAAATCAATAATTATAAAAGTAGACAATCCTCTTCCTCCCACGTTCTTCTGCTTACTAGCACTGGGCTACAACGTTCTTAATTTGGGGTCTGTACTGTTGCATTTTGTAAGGCAAAAGTCAATAATCACAGTTAGTTATTTTATGGCAGCCTACATTTGCCATATTTATTATCTGTGTGTTGCAGCTGAGGAAATGGAGAGCAGCTGTATGGTTTGCCTAGGGTCATACCTGAAATCTGACAGTTTTGCACATTTTCTGACTTGCGATGAAACCATTAGACCACTCTACCTCTCTCTGGGGAAGTGCGTGGAGATGATGCGCTGGTCACGCAGAAAAAGAAGTTTTGCTGTTGACCCCAGCAGGTCAGAATTCTTCTCGTGCTGCTTGGATTTTCTTCCACTTTGTCTCTAATAAGTTTTTATGTTGACTGGCAGGAAGGATATGTGCGTACCCCAAAGTTTATTGGAATAAAGGGCAGCTGCTAGCAGCTACATTATGAAGAGAAGGAGAAAGCGGAAGGCAGAGCTGAAAGCCAAATGACTTTGATCATGGCCTCAATTTACTGCCTCTATTCATGCAGAAGTATTTCTTGATTTTTGAGGACTGTCTCAAAAAGTATTTTTATAGCTTTGAATGAGTAGGATTATTTTATTTGCTAGTAAATATGGGTCCTGAATAGGGGAGGATCAGAAATATATTTGCGTCATTTTAGGGGAGGAATTAGGCTCTTTCTTTAGTAGACCATATCTCAGCGGGAATTTTAGAATCTTAACTTACTGCCCACAGTTCTCGTGGCAAATAAAAAGAAGGTGGTTTTTTTCAACTACTTCAAATAAGTGCGGATGAAGGAAAAGAATACAGAATTTAAGAGATGCAGTCTGACACTAGTGTTTTACATGAAATTATGAATATGGCCACTTTCTTTACTACTTCTTTTTTATCCTGTTTGTAGATAGGAATTTTCAGTGCTTTGCTATTCTCTGCTTACTGTAACTTTAGTTATTATACTATCATCTAGTAATACCATGTTTATACAATAGAAAAGTAGCTTCAGTAATGTTAAAATTTTGTATTTGTTTAATGCGAAATGGAACTAATCCCTTAGGGTCTCATTTCTGAAGAAAAACTGAACTCTGAGGGGGGGAAAAGGTGAAGATGCTGACTGTTACTTAAATAATACTTTTTAAAAATCTGCTTTTGCATAATAATTTGTGAGAGATACACCCCTATAACTACAAAATGCTTTGTTTCTGAAAATGTTTCTGCAGCTTTAAATTCTTGCTGGTGCCAAGGATTTCACAGACGTTGCAGCTTACTGATTCTTGCTGAGCAACAGAAGGGAGGACCTAGCCTCCTCTGGCTAGTCTAGGCTTGAGCATGGTTGGATACACTCCTATAGCTTCCATCAAGTCATGGGAATGAGCTGTAATGCTTCTCATCAGGTTTATGCCTCTGGTCTTACCTTTGACTATGACACTAGTTACAGGAATTAAGTCTTCGGAAATACCTTATCTTCCCGTAGAGTTTCCTTGCCTTCCCATGGGAGAACTTTCTGTCTTGCAATTTCACAGAAAAACACCGAGTCTCTTAAACAGAATAAAATTGCCATTGTTGCTGTTACTTTGTGGAATATGCAGTGTTTGATGGGCTCTTGCGGAAGATGTTGGATCACGCTTTTTCTCCTTAGTGGCTGCATTCTTAATCAGCAATTTTGGTACTTGAGATTGGGGCTATGATTATATCTTGCATGGACAAGTTCAATTTGTTGGGAACAGAACATTCCCCACTGTTCTTTGTGGCAGTTTATGTCTAATACAGAACAAAAACTGTTGAAAAATGTTCTCAAACTTACAATTTTGAAAGCTCTAGTTCCCAGCTCCACAAATAATTTACCATCAATTACATTTAAAATTATCTTCAGTTGGTAATAGGAAATGGAACTACTTCTGTGAAAGACTGATTGAAATGTTTGTCCAAATAACCACTTTATGCCTATAATATATCTGCATCAGTCCATAAACTCTATTTACTCTGTCCTGAAAAACAGTTCCTTAGCGTGATTATCAAAGGAAAAAATAACTTTGTGCAGTGAACTCTTACCATCATTTAGATAATTGTGTTTGATAGTTATATTTGTGTATTGGATGTGATATGGTGCCCATCTAATTTTAGATTACTGTGTCTGGGAGGGGTATAAGAAAAAAGAGATAGATGATGTTCTACTGAAAATTATGTACAATTAATTGATTATTTTAGTTGTTTTGGAAGGCTGTTCCCTTTTTTAACCTTTCCATCAAGAAAAAACGTATTTTGCAAGCTCTTATAATAAGAGAGAATAATAAGAGAACGTGCGTATTACAAATATGCCACTGTGGTTTTGAAATACTGTTACAGCATAGTTTTCTTTTCACGGCAGTCAATTCATCATGAAATAACAGAGTATTTTACCTCCTCGTGATTAGTTCTATAGCTAAATGTTCAAGGTCACTCTGTCTTGGATGGATTTTATTTTTAACATACGTAGCATTTTCATTTAGCTAGTATGTGATCAAGCAGTCTTCTTTTTCTTTTCCCTTTCCTTTAGTTTCTTTGATAAAACTTGCCCAGGGATTCATTAAATCTTAATTCACATTACAAATCTTAACTCTGTTCATTCCCTGCAGTGTAGCCCGTCGTCGATTCTTTCCAGATCTGTCCTTTTGTGAAGTAATTGCATATCTTCTACCTCCTTTAATTCTCATGCTAGCTTGGGCATTTCTAGAGAGTACGAGTCATAATTGTCCCCCTGAAAGAATACATGCTCAAAAGGACCAGAGATAAACAGTGTACTTGACTTTTTGGTTTGTTTTAGAACATACTCTGTCATGTAAAAGCTGCGTGCAGCCTGTGCAGTGTGTATAAGCCTATTATCTAGAAGTCCAGCATAGGAAAAAAATTAAGAATATGCTTAATCTCTTCATTTTCAGTGTATCAATAATTCTATCAGTCAGTGAGATNTTTTTGGTTTGTTTTAGAACATACTCTGTCATGTAAAAGCTGCGTGCAGCCTGTGCAGTGTGTATAAGCCTATTATCTAGAAGTCCAGCATAGGAAAAAAATTAAGAATATGCTTAATCTCTTCATTTTCAGTGTATCAATAATTTTATCAGTCAGTGAGATTACCAGTGCTTAAAAGCAAGTGAACTTATGTCCTGTGCCAGTGTGAAGGTTCTGAAAACATTTGTGCTCTTTTATGACCAAAAACAATCTCCTGAATACAATTGTTTTAAAAACTACTTGAAAACTTGAGTTGAAGGAGTTCTCCTGGCATTTCAAGCATACTTGGTTTTCTACCTGATACAGAAGAACAGGAGGAAGGCCACCTATGAAAAGCTAGTCATAAACTAAAACTACAGTGTACAGAGGATTCTGTTCGCTGTGTAAGAACAAATAGGATGATTTTGGTTGGCTGGTTTGTTTTTTGGGGTTTTTTTCTTTGTTTGTTTTTTAATGTATATGTTCTTTTGGTTCATAGAAGTCCTAGGAAGTGGCTTCAGGACAAAAAGCCAGTTCTGCAGAGGCTGAAGTAAATTAGAAAAAAAAAAAAAAAAGATAAACTCATGCTGTTTAATGGAACCATTAAAGCTTTTCTTCAGTCTTGACACAATTTGGCATTCCTTTCAATTGTAAGATTTCTGATAGCTTCCGTGGCATCTTATGTGCCTTAATGTGGTTTAAGCATATGAAGGAAGCGTATCTTATTTTTAAGCATTCAGAGTGTGAGCATAATTAATAATGCTGCCAGGGCTTTTATCACAAACTTTGTTCTCTCAAAATGTATTTGTCACTGAGACATCACCTTTCAAAGGTGAAGTGAAAGTGAGTTGCTTAATGAAATAGTAATTTTTAGATACGTCCCTCTATCCAAAGATGTCCCTTTGGAGTTCAGGAATAATAACTGGGCAAGGACTGTGATTTTATATGAATTATTGAAATTAACATATTATTGAAACTCTCAAGCACAATACGCTAATATGTATCTTAGAGGACACTTTTGTAAGAAGTTAATTAGGTCATTTGCAAAAATAGAATAGTAAAACACCATTAGTTTTTCCCACACTTGACTGTCTGCTGTATAGCAATAACTGTTTTTTCTATGTCAAACATTTGAATTTAAAGTGCTAATTTATTCTTTCCTGGGGTGTTTTCTTCGTTGGTTGTTGGGGTTTTTTAAGTAACAAAAAACAACTTATTTTTGGTAAGCTAAAAACTCCAAGAAAAAAAAATAAATCTACAAAGTGTTTCTGTTGGTCTCAACAGATGGCGTAACCAGTTTACAACTGTAAATGCAGTGAGCAGTGTACATCACTAGACATGTAAATTTGTCTTTACCACTGTTCTACTCCTTTTCTGTTCAAATCAAAAAAATTAATCAAAACTCTGTTGTAATATAGAAAAATTGTTGTTGAGCCATGTCTTAAATTGTTTGTTAAAACTTATCTTTGTGAAACAACAACATCTGTTTGCGGCGGTTACTGCTGCCGCTGTTCCAAGAAGGACTGCTGGGCTTGACCATTTGGGAATTTATTACATTTGTTGTGAAACCTGCCTTTCTGATTAACTGCTTATGTTCACTCCGATTAGGATCTCTGAAGAGGCTTAAATAGGAATCCTTATGTGTGATTTTAGGCTCTTACAAGCAGGGAACTAATGTGTGGCTGGTCTTTGTTACAATCTGAATTGCTGACCACCAATATGAAGCTAAGGCCAGCCCTCAGGATTCCCAGTCCTTGGAGGTAAGAAAGCAAGCCTGGAGAAATTAAGATTTCCCCTTGGGCGAGGAGGATTGGGTCAGAGACCACTTAGGCTAACTGGACACTTACAAAACCATGGGCCCTGACAGGATGCACCCACGAGTGCTGGGGGAGCTGGCAGATGTTATTGCCAGGCCACTCCGTCATCTTTGAAAGGTCATGGAGAACAGGAGAGGTGCCTGAGGATTGGAGGAGAGCCAGTGTCACTCCAGTCTTCAAAAAGGGCAAGAAGGAGGACCTGGGAAACTACAGGCCAGTCAGTCTCACCTCCATCCTTGGAAAGGTGATACTGGGAGTAATCTCAAAGCACATGGAGGAGAAGACGACGATCAGGAGTGGTCAACATGGACTCACCAAGGGGAAATCCTGCTTGACCAATCTGATAGCCTTCTATGATGGCATGACTGGCTGGGTAGATGAGGGGAGAGCAGTGGATGTTGTCTGCCTTGACTTCAGCAAGGCTTTCGACGCTGTCTCCCACAACATCCTCACAGGTAAGCTTAGGGAGTGTGGGCTAGATGAATGGATAGTGAGGTGGATTGAGAACTGGCTGGCAGAGCGCAGAGGGTTGTGATCAGTGGTGCAGAGTCTGGTTGGAGGCCTGTGACCAGCGGTGTTCCCCAGGGGTCAGTGCTGGGTCCAGCCTTGTTCAACGTATTCATCAATGACCTGGATGAAGGGACAGAGTGTACCCTCAGCAAGTTTGCTGACGATACAAAGCTGGGGGGAGCGGCTGACTCACGGGAAGGCTGTGCTGCCATTCAGCGTGACCTGGACAGGCTGGAGAGTTTGGCGGAGAGGAACTCAATGGAATTCAACAAAGGCAAGTGTAGGGTCTTGCACCCAGGGAGGGATAACTCCATGCACCGGTACAGGATGGTAGCTGACCTGCTGGAGAGCAGCACTGTGGAGAAGGACCTGGGAGTGATGGGGCCAGACTCTTCTCAGTGGTGCCCAGCGACAGGACAAGGGGCAATGGGCACAAACTGGAGCACAGGCAGTTCCACCTGAACATGAGGAGGAACTTCTTTACTGTGGGGGTAACAGAGCACTGGCACAGGCTGCCCAGGAAGGTTGTGGAGTCTCCTTCTCTGGAGATATTCAAACCCCACCTGGATGCATTCCTGTGCACCCTGCTCTAGGGGGCACCTGCTTTAGCAGGGGGGTTGGACTGGGTGATTTCCAGAGGGCCCTTCCTACCCCTACCATTCTGTGATTCTGTGAAACGCTCTGCCATTGTATGATCAATCATTTCACTACAGAGGAGAAAATAGCACACTTTCTTTTCTATCTTTGAAACCTCTAAGAGCTTGATCATAGAGTTGCTATGGGTTTTAGTGTTCTTCAAAAAAGAAAAAGATGAGACACAGCTATTGTATAGGAAAAAATACCCCTACACACACACTTCCCTCCTCTTTCCTCAAGGGTTGCATGTTGCCCGTACTTAATGTATGTTTACAAAAGTATTTACAAATATCAGTGTGTTATGACCATGTGTTTCCATCACATTACTCTAAATTCAGTGTATATGAGAATGTACTTAGGGGGGTGATCACACATAAGTCTATGTAATCAAATGGATCCTATCAAAAACTGGGGAAAATGAGATATTATTTTCAAAAGAACCTTTGAAAAGTGCTGGAAAACTATATAATCCCTGCTGTGTAGGTTGGGAGCAAGGGTAATGTTTGAAGTACAAAAAATTTAAGTACGTGAAGACCACGGGAATTTACACTCCCATCCATTGCTACTATCTAAGAGTGGAAATAAGCGTCAGCTTCACTGACTTCAGATACTTCCAGTGTGTGGCTGGATAGTGGCTGCTATGAGGGTGCTAAAAATGTTCTAGCTGTGACACAGAGGAAATGTGTCTCATTTCCATTTGTGACTGGAACTGGACATTACAGATATATTTAAAATAACATGTAAAAAATACATCTTCAGCGTTCAGAACGCGTCTAGGGTGAATATAATAGTTTATATCTTGCCCAAACCCACGATTGTTTACTGTAGCACTGCTATACACTTTGTCTTTTCCTCTGTGAATCAGAGCATTGGCATCTTACAGGCGGTATTTCAATATTGCATTCATTGCACTGCTCTTCATTGTAATTGACTGCCATCTGGAATTTTTCTTGCCTGGGAATCTCTAAGCATGGCATATTTAATTAGTTTAAGACTTCAGGACACTTTCTTTGGACTCTCTTAAAAATAAATAATACTTCGTCTATTTGTATTACATTTGATAGCAGGAGAAAGAGAACTGGCGCTTTCTTCTCTTTCATTATCATGATAAAGGTCAATTAAAAAAAAAAAACTTCAAAGCAAAGTTTGTTTCAGAGATCCCAAATCCAAATGTATTTATGTTTTATGGCAGGTGTTTCAGCAATTATTACTAATTGGAAAATTAGATGCCGTTGCTATAGCAACATCTTTATTCACTAATTGGTTTTGGCACATTTTAAATAGCTTAGCTAGACACAAAGCTGTTCAAATGAGATGTGGAGGTTTGTGTGGAAATGGTGAGCTGGTGCTGCGAGTCAGTGCATTAACCTCCCACCTTTGTGGCCCTGAGCACAAACCACGTTCTCTCTGGGAGCACAAGCAAGACCTTGTTGGCCTCATCCATGTTAGTAAAGCACAAGAAAACAGGAAATTGATGAAATTCTGAGCTCCAGTCCTTCAGTTCACATTCTTCATTTCTATTTTGACTGTATCGGTTGCTGCAGGGTCAACAAAACCATGTGCTTTTCCTTCTCAGGCTGTTTTGCAGCTGGCTCAATCTCCTCTCCAATTGCGAGTACATTGTTGCTTGTATTTGTGGGTGACGTGTTTCTTTGCTGATCTCCAAAACCTTTGAACTTGTATTTCCTTGGCATGTCTTGTGCTCTTTCCTATAGTTCCCGCGGTGAATATTTGTCTGTGTTTCCCTGCTATATGTCTGACTGAGGAAGGCACAGTGGCAGTGTGAGTGTGTGCTATATATCCTGCTGGAGAAAAAGAATATTCTTGTTTTGTAGGCTTGGGTATGTGAGCCACATTGAGAAGTCTCACTTGTGTGTGTTCACAAAGACTTTAAGTTACTCAGAGTACGTTTAGAGCCGTACCTCTTTCCACTGCGAGCTAATTACGTGGTTGTGTGTCAAAATGCTGAAGTAGTGTGCCATAAAATTGCTAATATTTTTTCATTCTCAAGTATGATTCGTAGTGGGTAGTGAAATAAGCCATTTTGATCATATGCGTTTCGCTTCAAAAAAAGCAATTCTATAAAGATGGGATCTCTGTTTGGAGGTGTATGATTTGAGCAGCAGATGATCTGTAAATGAGGAATTTATTTTTAAATGTGACATTAGGTATTATTAATCACACCTTGGCAGCTTTTAAAATAGCTTTTGCAGTTATATTTTTTTTATAATAGTCAAACTCATGTTTTAATAAGAAGTATATTCTGACAACAAGTATTCAGAGGTATGCGTTCTTTGATGGGGTGACAAATACCCCATTGATACTGTTCTGAAAAACTTTTGAGTTCTAATGCATAGATCGTATTCAAAGTTAAACAAGGGATTTTTTTCTTTGATTTCCCTTTAAATGTCAATTTAAATGTTTGTTAAATTGGGAGACGGAAAAAATGTGCCCTCAACCCCCAGGCAAGCTGCTGCATGTACGCTTCATGCTCTTGGTAATACCACTTTTTACTATAGTAGACATTCTTTAAAGGGAAACATTTTGAAAACCCATGTTTGGTGTCTTTACAACTATTACTCTGGAACAGTTTTGTCTGTCATCGTTAGTTCTTAATAGCTGTTTTTCTTTCTTTGACAATAATGTAACCTCCAGACTATGTAAAAACCAAAAAATCTTCACCCCAAAATAGTAAGGGAAAGTCGAGGTAACACTTGTGAGTGATACACAAAACAAACAGATGTTACTATCATTTTTGTGGTACTTCTGAAAACTTTGGTATGGTATCAAATCCTATGTGTGTGTATGTATGTGTCTAACACGCCCCTCAGCAAAAGACCCCTGGTATTATCTTGTCTTGTCATTAAGGTTTGAGTTCTACTGTGTTTAATAACCTCCTTTCCAATAATTACTCTTCTTTCATATCTGATCTAATCTGTTTTGTAGTTGTGTACATGATTTGAGAAGTTGTAAAGTTTCAATTAGAAGACTAAACACAACTTGAATGTATCTCCAGCTGCACAAAGCTGTGTTAGATGTTGCTGTGAATCAGCTGTAAATCAAATGAGAATTTGAAAGATCCCCAAACCTAAACCCAAAATGTCTTCATCAGTTTTGAGTTCAAAGTAGAAATGTCACCTGCTTTAGTTTTAGTCATGTTTGGAGCCGTGTTTATTAGAAGTAATTTCCACACAGCTACTAGCATCATCCATATGCTGCAGCCAAGATCTTCTTGACTTTGGCATTGTTACTGATTCTAATAAGAGAAGCAGACGTTTAGTCCATCAGCTTCTACCCAGGTTTCTCCAGTTCTTCTGTTTCCTCATTTTTGTCCGCACCCCCATACTTCCATTTTTCTCTTGTTTTATGCCTCATTGATGGAGCTACTTAGTAAAATAGGTACACATTTTTTTTTCCTCGTAGACTACTGTCCATTCAGTAAAAAGTTGGAATTTATTATGGCATATGCACTACCACTAAATCTAATTATAATAATGAATTTTAATGCATCGAGTGGTAAAAAAGGCTTTTCCATGTTGGGACTGCATTAAAATATTAGTTCAGTTGCAGAGTGTGGGAAGGAAGAAATATTTGAAGCCAAATTAGGTTTTGTTATGCCATGTACCCTTTGTGTGAGGCATGCAGCATTGTATTCTTAGGGAAATATGCATTAACAAGGTGTCAGGGTATCTGATAAGGAACAAAGGCAAAGGACTGAACTGCATTCAGAATGTTTTAATGTAGTTACAAGGCATTCACTTGTTTTAAAGCACTTTGGTATAAGAGGTTGGGAAAAATACTGTTCAACTGGTTATTTCTGGATGAATTTCGAGGAAGGGACAGGACTAAATGGAACAGAGGGAGTGTTTCTGGAAGGTGAAACCACCCTCACCACTGAAGAAGGTGTAAAATCAAGTAGCAACAGAAATATTCAGGTAGTAGTAGCATCGTACAGATTAGTAACAGAGTAATTCCCTGCAGCCATATATAAGGTGGTGCTGGTTTTTGCAATCAACTCCTGAAACCGACAAGATGCTGTTGAAACGCTGTACTAAGAGGCTTCCGTACAAAGATGGCGGGTAGCCTGTATTACATGCCAAAGAAGATGAAACACTATATTGCTCAGGTGAGCATAGGTCAAATTAACTCATATATATGTGTGTGTATATATATATGAAACTACATGAAAAAGACAAAAAACGGTTAGCAAAGCTGGATCTAGTAGCAAGCTTCTATGATTGACCATCTGTTCAATAAAGAAACATATTTTATTGTATCAATTCAGAAGCTCAGATACTGAAAGAAGTGGATCAAACCATGAACACGTCAATCAGACTGTGGTTTAGATGTGGGAACCATAAAAATGTGTGTGGTTTCAATCTGCCTGTTGGGATTTTTTTTCATTATTATTTGTAAGGTTCAACTGCCAAGATGCTCTTATCTACCTATTTTGAAAACAAAGAAGAAATATTTTATTTTGAAGGGAAAAGAATAGACAGGACAGATAACTGTCTTCAGGAGCTGAGAAATAGAAACATTTGCTACTAAGTGATTTGAAGTTAGCCTGTAAACCAAAAATCAGAATGAGATGTATCCAGAATCATGTCCCTTTTTTTGTATGGTATGTGTTTTATTTATATTTTAATTTGATTTTTAAGCAAAGCTGAATCAACAGTGTGAAAAAAAGAAGTCTGTTTGAAGGTGATACAAATTAACACAGATCTCAGCAGCAAAATCTTTCTCAAATAACAGTTTGCTTCAGCTCTGGGGCATAAGAGGAGAGCTTGTGCCCAGTCAATTTTCGATCTTTCTATTGGGCAAGGACGATAAGATTTTCTCCCTCCCTGCAAACCCCTCTCCACCCCCCTGCAGCAGGTTTTTGTTGTAATGTGAGCATTTACCAGCTAGGTCCAGGAGTACTAACTCCGTTTCGCGAGGGCCATCAAGCATTAGTTGGATGGCAATTGCTTTCATACTGAGTGAGACCTTTCTTGATGAAAACTACATCTTCTAATAACCATTCTTTTTTTTTCTTGACAGTCACTTACCTTTTTCTTGTGTGTAGTTGTGTGACTTCTTTTATAGATTTGCATTTTTCAACAATAATCCTCATTTTCCTGATTGAGCCATCAAGTTAGTTTAATTAAGCAAAAACTCACCTAAAAAATCTATTCGTGTTACTCGTGTTATCATTGTGATAGATAAAATTAAAACAAACTTATTTAAGCAAGAACTTTTAAAAACGTTCTCATACAGCTTGAAGACTGTGGGTGCCTGACTTCATGTGTACAAATAATACATAGAGAGAGGTCCATGCTGTATTTGAGCTCACACAGGAAGAGAGTACTTAGGGATGTGAAAGACTTCCAGTGACTTTTGGTCCGACCTGTAATGTAATCACATTGAAACCTGCAGTGGTAATCGCGTTCATGGTGATTTGTACAAACTTCACATTCATCCCTTAAAAATATGAAAATGAGTTTGTCTTGCTGGGATATTTCAAACAGAGACCATTACAGGAAATAACGTACAGAACTGTGGAAATACTTATTTAATGTGGCAAGGCAAATGTTGCAGGTCTGCACTTTCTAAGTGTGCGAATAGATTTGCAGTTTGCAATAGGGAGAAAAATCCAAATTTCACACATTTGTTGTTCATTCGCATATATTTCTTTTTAGCATTAACACTGTTTTTATGGAAGCACAGGAGGTTTATTTTAGAAATAAATGAGCTGAAAAGGTAGCAGTGGATGTGTGCTTCAGCATTAGGTTCTGACTAAAATTGGAATGTGAATCTCTAGAGATTCAGTTTAAATTTATACATCTACTGCAGTGTTACGTTCTGATCTAGATATAATCATCCAATGGTCTCTGCTCTTCTCTATATGGAATTTTTAATTTAGGGGTGATTAAGTCGGAGTTCATTGTTGACACCTGACTTTGATCAGGAGGGGGAACTAGGCGACCAGATGAGGTCTCTTCCAAACAGAACAGTGCTGATTCCACATACATCTGCACATACGTATCTACATACGCATTCTTGAAGTGTACTAATGGCAATATTAGCAAAAAGTATTTTTATGACCTTAAACAAACTTAAGTGGTGCTTCTTTCATTCGTCTGGGATGTACTGTCCAATGTACGTGACGATTTATTGCATAGAAGTCTTCTAATTGCCCTTAAAATATATGCTAAATTGACTTGCTGTATAATTCAAATAATTCCCTTTTTTGTTGTTGTTTTTAATGGCATCTTTTATGTGTGCCGAACAATGGCTGAACATCACTTTGCAGAACTGGATATCGTACGTATGAACCAGCTACAAGCAGACAAAAAATGGCCATTCATAGAAAAATTAGTGCAAGAGGACCTAAATATATGGTATCAGCCTGGATCAGACTGCCGGCAGAAGGAAGGCTTTCGGCAGAGACAGGGGGCTGATGAAGATGAGAGAAGTGGCGGAAGTTGACTAAGTACTGAGGCTGCCCAGCAGTTTCAGTCTGAATTTCCAATGCACAGCCATAAAATAGAAACACTTCTACTGAACAGTTAATATGCTTTAAATGAAAGATGATGTAGGCAAGAGCGCCTAAGAGGCATGTAAGACCAAGTTAATAAAAGACTTAAATGAACAAAGCAGGATGGCTTTAAAACAACCTGTACAAGCTTCAAGGCAGGGATAGCTAAGTTCAAGTTCTCTTAAGTCAAGTCCCCTGAGAGGATAAAGAATTAGGTCATAAAGCAATTAAGAAATTAACATAACATCTCTAGTGTGAATGAGATGTCTGCAAATGAGTTAATATTTTCCTGTTTCGTAGTTTTTTTAATTATGTTTACAAATAATTTTTTTTTTTTAAATGGAAGAACAGTATTTCAGCAGATGTTGAGGCATGTAGGAATTCACAATTTTATAAGAAACTTCTACCCGAGCAATTTGAGCAGGTTGTTGTTGCTAGTAAGATAGTTGCAAGGAAGCATGCAATTAACAAATGCAAGTTACCTATACAGAAATGTTAGTTGGATTATCCATTTGAAGCAAGCATATTATTGCTGGCACAGAAGGAACTGTAGGTACACAGAAATACTGTTACTGACTTTGTCTGATTGTATCTACACCTAATGTAGTGTGTATTATAAGATTGCAATCCAAACTCTGGTGTGAAAGTGTATTTTAGGATCTTTCACATATATGGAAGCAGATTGCTGAAAAGTGCATGTAAATGTTGATTCAGAGTTGAAAATGTGCCAAGAGACTGCTAGTAAAATATTTACCGATAACTTTAAGATGGAAATATGTCTTCCTTATTGAGCAGTAACTTCAGTTTGAAAGATATTTGGAGGAGGAACATATTTATATTAATATATCTGTAGACTATGGAGCTGCATTTGCTCTTGAGGCTATTTTCTTTTAGTAATTTTGTTCATGCCTGCCATGGCTTTCAGAAAAATTGAAAATAAATATGTGTGATTGCCATGCTATCATCTTCAATTGCACATAGCTTTAAATACTTTGGAGTTGTATGAAGGCCTTTCGGTATTTCAGGCCACCATAGGAACAAAATATTTTTTCTTATTCCTTTGTTTAAAGTAAGACACAAACGATAAGCAGTTTTTCATCAGAGGGATTATAAAGACTGAATGTTGGCTGTTATTAAAGTTGGATAATGCTATAAAAGAGATTAAGTTGTAAACAATTGCTTGTGAAAAGTAGTGGGGATTTTTGCTTGCCACCTTTCTAAAAGGAATAAGAGTTTCTGTTCTGCTTGAGTTGTTTTGCTTTAAAGCCTCGGTCTTTAATACTGCTACTACGACTACAATTTTTCATTTATATTTACGCAGATTATTATTCTTCCAAAGTATCAAACTCTCCAGCTCTCTATATTCAAATGATCATTTCCTCAACTTATCAAAGTGAGCCTGAAGGATGGATGAATTCTACATAAGTAGAAGTGGTCTCAGCGCTTGAAATTTTAAATTTTACTTTTTAAAATGAGACATGGAGTGAAGGCTAAAAGACAGTATATGATTTTCAGGTAGAAAACAGAGCAGAGCTATCCTAACAAACATAGTCCCATTGAATCAGCTCACACAAAAATAGATGATGTGACAAAGATCAGGTTCTTTCTATCAGAATGCTGAAACTCTTCAAATTAAAAAAAAAAAAAAGGTGCATTTCCATGGCCTGAAATGAAGAAACCTACAGCAAACATCTCAGGCATTTACGGAAGAATAAGTGGTGGGACATTGGTACCAAGGTGAAGAGTTGGGTAGGGACTCACATGGTAAAATCAGCTGTTACAAGCTGCTTTCTAAATGCAGTTGGGAGAGACAATACTTATGTCAAGAGGGCAGTGGATCATATTATGGTAATGAGATACTGGAGAGCTAGATATAGGTCTCGATTTGTGCAAGAGCTTTTGAGATGAGTGTGCACAGTAAAATCCGGTGATCAGGGAAGTATTAATGAATACGTTTCTTGCACCAAAACTGAAACTTTGGAGAAAGTACATGAAGTTTGGTAAAAGTCTGCATGTTTTCGAATATGATGGCACTGTTATCTAGAGACATGCTAATGTCATTATATTTAATTAATTTTGGGGTTTTTTTCAGAATGTTTAGGGGTGTCATTGCACTGGAAAAGGAGTAGATCCAAGTCAGCCTTTACTGAACTCACTCTGAACTCAGAGTAGCAGCACAATACTCTGTGCATCATTATCATTTCATTGATATACTCAATCAGTGGTGTGTCGCATGTGCTACAAGTGAAGGCTATCGTATCAGAGCATGGCTTCCCGTTTTAATATTTGCTCTGTTTACAAAAAAAAAAAAAGTATTCTGCCCTTACAGGAGAATGTGATAGTGATCCAACGAGCTTTTCTGTCTCTGGGCATTCTTATGTATCACTGGTATTATGCCACAGTGTATTGACAAGGAGTTATTTTTCAGAACTGCTGTGAGATCGGTTGAAGTTTTTTTTAATGCAGTAATAACTAAGATTTCAGTATAGCCTTTAATTTAAGACTGTACTTTTTATTCTTAGCAATGCTCAGAAATATTCTGAGGTATCGGTCTCATTTCTGTGAGAAAAAAGGATATGTTCATTTTCAAAGTTATTGTCAAAGTATTATGCACTTTGTCTAAAGAAAATGTTGCCTACCATGGGTAGCCTCTATAAAAATCACAGTCTGCTGTGGGGGGAGGGACATTGGTTTGGGGTTTTTACGTTGGTACATTTTTTTTTTTGAATTAGTGCCTTTTTAACCTTGTAATAGGTGGGGTTTGTGCTCTAAGACAAAAGAAGACATTTACTGGAAAAACATCCATTTGATGGGTAGTGAGCTCTTATTTTCTTCTGGCATTGATTGGTCTGTTGTCAATGCACGTCTTTGTGGAGATTCCTCATACAAAGTGACACAACAAGAACAACAACGTTTGTGTAGCTATGCTGCAAGGTGGGTATTCAGTTCAGCTGAATTGATTTGATCAATTCATATATTGCAGTAGTCAGATTTCCAAGTTGCTCAAGGTGAACCCAGAGGACGTCAGTCGCTACATGGAGTTAATAACAGGTGAACTCCTAACTTTAGAATTCGGAGAGATCTAGGAAAGATATGCAATTGCTGAAGTATTTTTACTGAAAGACTTCTTCTGAGCAGCAAACTAGTACATACTTGGATTTTCTGCTTCATTGAATAGGTCGCATTACGAACTCTTTTCATTCATACTTCCTTGCTGCTCTTGTCCCAGAATAGCTACAGTCTCATGTATTTCAGCTGGCTGGTGTTTGTGGTCATTACTTCAAAAAATTGACAGTGACTGATTTTGTTCAATGTGAAGACGTGAGAAACAAGATTACTGTGGGAACTAAGTGCCAGATTCGCTTGCTGAGTACATTGGAGCTTCCAGTGAATACTTAACTGCGACTTCTGACAGAAACTCTGTCATACTATCACCTTTACAAGATTAAAAATTGATAGTGTTTTCAGAAAGAACTGAGTTTTGTAATGTTCTGATTGCATTTCTGAAAGCTAAGTGAAAAGAAATTATAAATGACTGACTGAAAGAATGTAAACAGAACAACAGTGTATCTGCTTGTCTGCTGCATAAAATCCGCGCTCGCTTTAGGGATGTCATGGGTAATCAAACATTCCTGCATTAGCAATGAGGGGATGCTGAGGATATGTTATATGGAGGCAGAAAAGAGACAATAAAAGCCTCTCTTTCTCTGTTCCTCGCAAGGAAAATATCTGTAGCACTGAATTGCGTGTCACAGGAACATATAGAAAAACTAGTCTCTGCCCTGCTTTCAAAGGGAACGTGCCTCCTAGGGAATCTGGCCTAAGCATGAGTTAACTAGCTGATTAGTGCTTAGGTCAGCATCTGATGTTATGCTAAATATTAAATAAATAAATAAGGTTGCACAAAGCTCTTAAGCTGCTTTTTTTTTTTTTGAATTTCAATTTTTTTAAAAAAATCAGATTTTTTTTTAAATTTTAAATTTAATGTCTGAGTGTGCCTTGCATCTACAGACAGAAGATGCTGACTGGTTTAGCAGTTCAGTCCTAGAGGATGAGCTCTGGCCCTCCCAGGACGAGCCTTTCAGACTGAAATCTCAATACTTGGGGTTTTTTGTGCCATAGGGTATAAGAAGTAGGCAGGAGTCAAGACCCCAAGCAGGTGCATTTTCTCATCATACTGTGCGAAGCAGTCCTAAAAACTGTATTTCTGTCATTGGTCTGCTGATGGCCAGGTGTTATATATGAGGCATCCTGACAGCTTCACTTTTAGAGGCTTCTCGATATTGATGGATTCTTTCTCAGCTGCTGAGCTCTGACTTTTTGGGTACTGATGTCTGTTTGTCCTTACCTGTATATTCAAAGGTGAAATGTAGGGGCTGTCCATTTTTTTAGACCTTCCCTCCAGAAAGGTCTCTGATCACAAACAGCAACCTTTTTTTTTTTTTTTTTTTTT
>VZSC01001139.1:512388-532501 GCA_013398225.1 Steatornis caripensis | reverse complement strand
TTTTTTTTTTTTTTTTTTTCTCCAGTTTCCTTACACTGGCACATTAATCGACTGATGAGGAAGTGTAACTTATGCCCTCACTAGACTACTTTGGTATTTGTTGGAAGCATGATCTATGCAGTAATATAATTTTATATAATTTTAAAAACGTATTCCATGTTAATTAGCAGAGAGAGATTTGTTCATGTATGTTAAGTTAAAAAGATCTTTAGAACTAATTGAAGTGGAAAAGGTAAAAAATACAATAATAATGAATTTTTTTTTCCTGCTTCTCATCAATGACAGCACAGACTTGGTGGGATTTTAGCACTAAAAAGATAAGTGACATTGAGCTGATATAGGCGGAGTGGCCAACCAAAAAAAAAAATGTTTGCACAGTGATCCCAAGATGTTGAATCTGTACCTCAGTTCTGTGCATTTATATAATAGAAGTTTGGAAGATGCCATCGTTAGCATGTTTTATGTACCCTCTAAAAGAACTTCAGAACATTTTAAATGAAAATGAGTTACATACATTTAAAATGTATGGAAATGCTTGACATGCATCAGTATCTTGTGATGAACCTATTGCAGGCAGTAGTATTTAAATATAAATCCAACTTCAAGCTGCTGTGTACTAAACGCAATATTCTGAGAGATGCTATTCTGTAAGTGATCTCGTAGTTAAAATTATGCAGTAAAAAGTAGGGAAAGGTTAGCCAACTTAGAAGCTTCAAGTGAGTGTGCTAACTTTTAGAAATCATTAACTTAGTAACTACTAAATTGTAGATGATACTAATTTAGTCATCTACAATGCCTATGCATTATTAATAGCATATTATTATTATTAATATTAATGGAGAATTTCTGAAACTTGGCTTTGTTTTGAAAAATGTTCGTTAGCATTGTGCCGGTTGATACTGAACGATAACACTTATTTCTGGAGTGTGAGGGGAGAAAAGGAAGGGAAGGTGTGGTTAAAAGATAAGGGCATACATCCTTCCCCCTGCCGGGAGATCCATTTACTCTGGAAATCAGAAACATGGGAAAGTAATACAGTCAAATTCATTGGCATGTTGCTTTTCAAAGGAGCATTATGTCATTAGAAATGCATTCCTTAATTGGTGTCAGTAGTGGTGGTAATAACTAACAATGAATAATTAAATTCCAAATTCTTTGGTTGATCGCTGTTTGAATGTTTTCTTTTTGGTTGCACGGGGAAAAAAAATGTAGACGCTACTTTAGCTACACACCGAACAGTCAGCTAACTGTGGTCAGGCCAATTTACTTTTGTGCTTTTGGTTTTTATGTAAGGTTTCACAAGTCATTTCAATGTCTTTAAATGATGAACTGAAAACTTATTTTTATGAGGTACCTTATATTAAGGTACCACTTCGTACCTCAGCTTTTACTGGAAAGCTGCCTTTAAGCAAAGCAGAATGGCATGTAGTTGGCAGGATGGGGAGGCCGTGGTACTGCCCTTGTGCAATGGGTGTTCTTCGATACTTCTAGCTTTGCCTTACATGGATATGTGTATTCTTAGTATTTTGAATAACTGTATTTTGTTTCCAAAATACTTAAGGGAGCACTGGAAATAATTGGTAAAATCTTAGTAGTCACTGACGAACTGTTTTATGTGCTGAATGTACGTGACGGATTTGGTATCCAAACCAACCTGTCCTTTGGCTACTTTGGGAAGCCAGCTGGAGATAAAGGTGGACTTAGGCAGTGCTGAAATAACTGCACAAATAAATGTGATGTTGGGGGATACTACAGTTGCAAGGCACTGCCTGCCCTGGAGGAAAGGGCTTTGAGCACACTGCCTGCTTGCACTGTTTCCCTGGTGAACAGGAGAGCTCACTGCCTTTTCCCGGCAGCATATGCAACCTTGGAAAGAAGGGAGGCAGCTAGTGGGTTTTTTTGCTGCCCCAACACAAGTTAACTCCAGCTTGCTACCTTGGGTGCTTGTTGCAGTGGCTGTGACCTCTTACTACAGTTGCAGGAAGGAGTTAGTCTCAGAGTGACAAGTTTGGGGCGTAGTGAGACAAATGGCTTCTGCAGAGCTACCAGCACTGTGTGTGGCCACAGCATAGCAAGCTGTGGTGTCAGTGACTCAGCTGTGGCATCTGAAGTGGTGAATAATCCTAATTGTCCTGGTTTTCCTCAAATAAAGTGGTACGGGAGCAGTGATGTAAAGATGGTTTCTCTGTGGGGCTGTCTAGATATGCGTATATATGCTTCACTCTTCCTAGGTAAAGGAAAACAGAATTTCACAAAACTTAAAAAGGAAAATGATCTCAAAGAACAAATGCGTAGCACTACCTAAATGCCTGGTAAACCAGTTCCCAGCCTGGTAAACCAGTTCCCAGCCTTGAATTCAGAAAGGTGGTGGAAGTCAAAATTACTCCAAAGGAAGCCAAGTTCTACTCAAGTCTCAAAAGTTTCAGAAGTTTGGTTATTTTTTGAGGTTTTTGGGCATTTTGTTTTGGGGGTTTTTTTAAGGTAATAAGTGCAATCTAAATATTACAGTAATTAGTCGTCGTTGGCTATCCAGTCCAAATAATCAGTGTGCCCTTTTACATTGAGAAGGAGGATGCAGTCTGGACACAAACACAAAGCGAAGCTCTCATTCATGATCTAGATTCAGAATGAGACAACGTAGTTTGTTTTAACACTCCTCTTCAAATTTCATACACTAGTGTTTCTCTTTACTTAGTCATCTTAATCTGTTTCTGTTCTTACTTTGGTTTTCTGGGTTTGGGTTTTTGGGGGTTTTTTTGAGAGGAGGGGAGAACGAGGATAGGAGATTGTATGAGGAAGAGGCTTGCCTACAGATCCCAACCAGTATTAATTTCTTTGCATTTGATTCGTATTTTCTTTACATGCACAGTTGGTATTTGAGATGTGTGGTAACTACTGGCATAATACACAAAAGATGAAGCACTCTGTCTTCTGAAAGAGCATGCTGCGTATATTGATTGGGGATTTAATAAAGCTGCTTCCTATCAGCTGTCATCAAACTGACCCAGTGAGGACTTGCTAAAGAATTTTGAAGTGAAGATGAGGAGGAAGTGGCAGGAACCAAACTGGACTGCGCTTGCTCTCCTTCCTACCTGTTTGAAACGTACCTTACCTTCAAACAGTGACAGTATCAGCTAAGACATTGGTGTAATTGAGCCGTCTTATTTTTGTGAAGGAATTAATTTTAATACATGCTCTCTTTGCTGTCCTTTCCATCAAATTTATTTTCTGACAAGTGTGAGCATGCCTGTCTTATGCTGATACTTTTATTCTGTCTTCTTTCTTTCTCTCTCTCTTTTTTCTCTTTTTGGTTGATTATGCCCACTGATGGGTGGTTTACTCATAGAACCTTCCCCACTGTACTTCATGTTTATCTGAAAATAGGAACTGCAGTTCAGTTCTTCAAGAATAACAAGCTCTTCTATCTAAACATCCTCTACTTCGTTTCACTGCCTTCATTTTCTTCATATCTTGCCATTTTTTTCATTTGCTGCTACTGTTAATCTGACATCTTTTGCTCCAAAAAAAAAAAAATGTGTTTTATTTACAGGGCACAGCATTTGGAAGTGCTCCTGTACCTTCTCGCAGGCAGTTATGTGAGTCTCTTAAATTCCGCTCTGTGTTGTAAAGATGACTATGTGTTCATGTGCTGTAGCATGGCATGCCAATATAGAGTTAATGCCCTGAAGTCAATATTCAACCGCTGGTGTTGTATATTGCCTGTAACGTGTTTGTAGCTAACAGCTTCTATTGATCCCTTCTTTATTTCTTTGTTATGTTTTGTTCAATACATCATAAATTGGGGCTGCGCTGTGCATTATAGAGCTGCAAGAAGGGAAGAAAATACCATAATGACTCAAAGTCTGGAGGGGAATAAGAACAATATCCTCAGATGGTGTGTTCAACATATTAATGAGTAGTATTGTTAAAACTAATGAATCTCTCTTTCCCGTTCTTCAAATTAATCTCTCCGTTGTGCAAACAAATGAAAAAGAATCTGGATCTCAAAAAATTAAGAAATGGAAAACCAAACCGTATCGTGTAAGGAAGATGTTATTGAGACCAGCTGTATTTCTTATAATAATAATAATAGTTTCCTTCTAATTAACGTGAAGAAGTCTGTCCCCTGAGTTGGGGAGGAAAGGGAACTTTTATAGAGGGATCTTAATTCATTTTTTCCTTAAATCCATTGGAAATATTAAAAGTAGATAATATTTCTTTTACATTAAAAAAAATCCCCTATTGTCCACCCAAAACCCCAAGAAATCAGGAACATAATGTGCTATATATTTTTTAAAAAAGAAGAGAAAGGCTTACATTCTAATTCAAGATGATCTCCCTGCTGCTTTAACAGTGTGCACGTGTGAGTGTGTATATTGAATGCATAGATTCTCAGAATACCATCAGACTTTGAGATGAGGGCTTTCTTACATTCCTTGAGTCTATTTTTGTCTCTCTCCTCCTACCTTGAGTTAAATGTCCATCCTAAAGACGTTGGTGTCTTCCATATGCATATAATAAGCTACAGCCACGCACTGCATTATTACAATTACTGTGCACTGCATTGCACCGCTGAATGTCAAATAGATTCCTCATAATATAACATTACAGGCTTATTCATAAAATACGGTGCAGTTTGAGCGATGCTTCATTGTTGGCAGTCTTGAAACGTGTTGCTTGCATAAATTCACCAGTGGTGCTCTTGTGTATTCATAGGAAAAGATACAGCATTTGTCTATGAGTATGGGTCTTGTAAAAGTAACAAAAAATATGATCTGTATATGACTGTTCTTTTTTTGTGCAATTATCTAAGATGTTCTTATTCTACTGGGTATATCTAAGGGGAGGAAAAAATATCAAGATGAAACATTGTTCATGATATATAATCGTGNTCTTGTAAAAGTAACAAAAAATATGATCTGTATATGACTGTTCTTTTTTTGTGCAATTATCTAAGATGTTCTTATTCTACTGGGTATATCTAAGGGGAGGAAAAAATATCAAGATGAAACAATGTTCATGAAATATAATCGTGTTCCTATTACCGTTATTTAAGGTATTAAGGTGGAGCAAATTAATATTCACATTGAATCCTTCAGAAACAATGCTGGTGTTATTTTTATCCAATATGTATTTATTTTAGCAGTCTGCTAAAATGAAAATTCAAATTGCTCTCTGACTTACTTTCATTTAAGATAATCCTGCCACTGGTCTACATGAGTAACAAAATCAGTGAAGTCTTTAGAAGCACACCAACATCATAACGTGCTTTAGCATGCTTAGTTATAAATACTCAGAAGTGTGCAGGGTGCCACTGTTGACAGTTTCCTTCCTTGTATGGGAATCCCTGTTTGAGGTGAATGATGAAGTGTCACCTAATGAAGTGTCTGGGATTTGAACGTAAGGGAAGATGTGGGAAGGGCAGAATGAAGTTTGTGTACCTAAATAAAGATGCAGAACTGTGAAGTAAACAGAGAAATGGCTAATGATTGGGTTAAATATGTAGATGAACAGGTTGGAAGAAGTGGTCAGAATCTCTATGATTAGCTGATGGAATAATGGTAAAACATCACTTGAAATGGTGAGGTGGAAGAAGTAGGTTTAAAGCTACTTTTATAGAATATATCAGTGGCTTAACTGTGAAGTGAACAGAAGCAAAACAAACACATAAATCAGGGAATCTAACTTTTTTTGGGGGGGAGGGAAATTCAGCCATCGATTTTTCTACTTTTATGTGCATTGAAAGGAAAGATTATATGAAACTGTGAATATGTTGAGGTAAAATTCTTCTAATGGGAGCCCTAAATTAGAGCTTGACCTTCCTAAGCTTGTCTTGTAGTCTTTGGTAGTAACTTTTCTGTTCCTTGCAAAGCATTGAATGATATTATTGTTCGCATAAAAAAACGGGAAATGATGATGTCTGAGAGTCCAGAGCAGGAATGCTACTGGACAAATGCTCTGTGCACATAGAAATTCAAAGGTAGGGTATGTTTTCTTCTAATTAATGCTACCAGTGATCCTGCCATAACTCCACTGCAGTAGAAGAGGCAAGATTAATTTGATCTGAGTTCATGTGAGATGTTTTAGACTACTGCAGACTTGTGGATGCTTCACCTCCAGAGTGAGCAGGGTAGGCTCGGTGGTGGTGTTGCAAGCCATGGGGAAGTTAGGCATCTTTGGGCATCCAAAGATGTCATAGACATTGAGTGGTGTCTGTGCCAATGCTGTGTTGTGACATTTCCTCTTGCAGCCCAGGGTCCAGAGAAGCTGCTGGTGAAATGTGGTGAGGTAATGAGTGGTTGAAACTAGAGATGCTGTTTATGTAACATTTTAAAATAGCAAGTTTCTACTGATGGGGCATTTTAACACTCTGGCTATAAGCTGTGAGACACTGGGTACAAGGATGAATAAAATTTTCCAGTGTGGGAGTTGAGACTCCTTTCCACAAGATAAAAACTTGCCTTTTGATATTGAATAAGTTGTGACTTGATTTCTGTTTTACAATGAAGGCGCCAACAGAAGTGGAAGTAAAGGCACATGCAATCCAAACTGACCGTAAGTATGAATCATCTGTAATTAGCAACAAAATAGGATGCAAAGACAGAGGACAAACTGAATAGGGAGTCCAAACTGGATATAGATGTTGTCAGAAGTCCATTATGATAGCTGTATGACCCAGCATTGTTCTTTGGAGTACCACTGACTTAAAAATAAAATGCAGATTTACAAAATATAGTTATGACTAAACAAAATATTACATCAAAACAAAATGCAGCTCCAGATTTTGGGGCAAAATTGCAATGTAATTGCCCTAGGGAGAGAAGAACTGTCATATTTTCTCCTGTCACTTGTCCATTACGTGGTGCAGAAGCACAAATACACCAGTGAAACTAGTATACTGTGCAATTTTAAACTGCTGGAATATTTTATTTGCGTCTTACTTGAAGAAGAGTGAAGCCCACAATTCTAAAAATACACATGTTCATTGCAAGATTTCCTTTAAACTGCACTTTTTTCCTGTAAAAATACGTATTAGAGTCAGGGTTTTAAGTTTATATCCTTTAAATGATTGGATTAAGCTAGTAGGCCTTGTACCAGATGACAAAGCTTGAACTTTTTTGTATCTATAGTACTTTTTATCAAGACTTTATTCCAAATGTTTTCCTTGTTTAACCTGAAACATTCTCAAACTGTAAGTAATTGCCAATATGGGGTGACAGTGGGCAGTATTTTTTAAGAAAACTAATTATCATTTACGTATAATTTGGGGAATGTAAAATGCTTACCAGTTTTAATTAGCACTCCTTGGAAGAGGAAATCAATGAGAAGAAATATCATAGAAAGGGCCTTGCTATAACAGATGTTCCTGAAACACAGTAGGATCTTAACAAAAACCAATAATGTGGTACCTGACAATCGACTTTACAGACAGAAAAAATTGGATCAGATGCTCGAAATGGCCATATTATATCCAAAGAATTTCATACTATCTAATAATAAGAAAAGTGCCAAAATCTAACTCAGTTAAACTAACCTTTGGGCGAGGGATTTCATAAAATGAAGAATTCACTGTTAAAAATAAACCAACCTAACAACAAAATTAAGGGAAGCTAAATCCTTAGTTTGATAAGTGGCACTTTAAACTCTTCTTGTGAGATTATAACATTAATTATTTGGGGCAAACATAAATAGAGTTTTAAACTCAGCTGTAGAGATTTTTTTAAAGCATAAATTACAACAGAAAATATGTAGAATGAAAATTACAAGAGTTCAAGTGATAAAGCAATCTTAAAGAAATACTTTCCCCTCCTTCTTTGGTCAGAGGGAGAAAACAAGGAAGGTAGAAGCTGAGCAGTTAACTGTTTTCTCTAATCATGATGCATTGTGGAGCAAGAAACATTTTTCATGGGAGTGGTGTTCTAATGTAGAGGAAAAACCTAAGGTGGAAATGGTAAATATGTAAATTGCTAATTAAAAGATTTAAAATGTCTTATCTCAGAATTTTAAAGGAATTTGGAAATTAGCAGGCTAACCTACTAGTGAAAATAGATTCTCTTAGAAAAAGTACTGGCAGTCATTTTCTTATAGAGTTCGTGAAAATATATGGAGTCAAGAGATGCAAGTAGTAGTTTGGTTAAAATAATGCCTAAAAAATACTTGTTAAAAATATCTGCGTGTTTGTAAAGTCCAACCATCTCCTTCAAAGCTTTATCTCTCAGAATTCTCTTGTATGTAGGACAAAAGCTGTGAGCATATGAAAATAAATTGGTGTATTTTGAGCTTTGTAAGGAAGTTTTACCTCATAGAAGGGTGCAAAACTCTCCCATCAACCATAGGCAAGAGTTTTCCAGACTGAACATCTGACTAAGAAAAGTGTTAAATATCTTAATCTCCGGCAGGCTTGCTGATTTCAGCGGTGGGTGTCAAAGTCTGTAGTAAGTCTTGTATCAGTTGTTTGACAGGTTTCAGCTTGAAATGATGCAAAAACCTGTGGCATCTTTCGGCATAATGACAAAGGTGTTTGCATAATAAAATTTATGATGACAACATTATTCAAGTTAGTCAACCTAACTAGTCTGGGGGCTTCAGGAGAACTTGAGGGGTTTTACCAGGTGTGTGCAGCAGGACAGCAGATTATTGAGAACAGCAGTGTAAATAATGAAGTGACGAAGTCACCTTGGAAGGTGAAAATATTTTGTGTGTGTCACAGAATATGCAATTTTAGTCAGCTTTAGAAAAAGGTATGTACACAGTAATACCTTGTGTAGGAGAGTTGCAACAATAGCTTTGTTTCATTCCTCAAGAGTGGAAAGTCTGGAAGAATCTTGAAGTCTGAAGGTTGTTCAAATGTTTTCTTTGCCGTGATTCTTTCCAAACTTGATGGCAACTATCCTGCCATACCCTGAGTGCTGCTGTCACTGCGACTAATACTGATTCCTTGGGCCTCTCTAAGCTTTGCAGGTGGGAAATCACCAAGCTTCATGCAAACCTGAGCTATCAAAGGCTGTGTCTGCCTTAATGTAATATAACAGAAGCTGATCCAGAGAGTGAAGTGGTTGGGGCTGATGCAAAGGAGGAAAAGTTGTCTTTGTCTATCATAGCAGACTGAAAAATTATAGCTGTGCAGCAATGGCCCTGAGTAACTCCATGTCTTAACTCAGTAGGGCTCTGCACAGGCAAGATTTCTGTGAGCTCTGGAGCCTTGGATAGATTCTCTCATCAAGATTTTGACTGAAGTTACAGTTTTGAGGGAGGTAGATCATGATTTCTTAAGTTACTAGTTCTCTTACAGGGGGTGTTAAATGTTTGCAAGGTATACAGAGAGGTGCAGTTAGAATTGCTTTTGTGAGGAAAAGTGGAAAACCCTTCATTACTGTAAAATAAATAGGTTCTTAATCCTATAGAAATTTGGGGTTATGCCAGGGTGATGTCCATAGATTCAATTAGTGTCTGACTGGAGTTTAGAAACATATCTGACTAACTGTAAAAGTGTTCCAGTCAGGTTTCAATGAAATAATTCACTCTCAAAAAATTAAGTAACAGTAATAGAAATAAAATATGTAAATAGTAATAATCCTTATTAGCAATTGTTTTACATTTTGACTCATAATTCTTCATTGTAATATTTCTAAAAATGGCCTCATCTGACAGTCACCTACTGAATTTAATTTAAAAATTCATTAGAAAATTATCCATTTAACTGAATAGGCTTATGATCAGCTTTTTAAACTCAGGAATACATTCTTAGTGATTTAGGCTTATTCTGTTGTAGTCACAAGTTATGGTCTTATTAACTGCAGTGGATGTAAGATCATGCCCTGTTTTTGCAAAATGAGGAAATACATATTCTGACAATAGTTTTATTAATACAGTATTATTTTTAAAGTCTTTCATTTGTGGTAGAGAACTCTAATTCTTTTAACAGCAGCTCCTGCTTTCAGTCCTGTTTCTATGGAAACAAACATTAGCACAATGGAAGTTTTTAAAAGTGATTATTTTAAAACATTGGGGACTGGAGAATTCATTTAAGCAAATTTGGAACCCACTCAAAAAACCCATAGAGCTTAGTTATAGAACAGAAATAAAAAGTGTTTATGTTATAGCCTAGCGTGTGGGTTCTATTTGTCTGTCTTAATTCCACGACTGAAAAGAAGACTTTCTTTTTTAAAAAAGAATTTTTATTTTATTTAGATTGTGCTAGTACAGAACTCCCCAAGAGGGGTATTACACTGAGGGATGTGTTTCTGTACCTGCATTGAGGAATTTGGAAAAGTGAATTATTATTTTCATCAGTTTGTGCTCGGTGAGGGAGAACAGTGTTTATTAGACTGGTATGTGCAGTGGTACATAAAAAATCTTGAAGTTTGGTTTGCGTATATCACCTGAATATGGAAGAAGACATAGAACAAATACGTTGTTGCTATCTTATACTGGAGCACAGGAAAAATACCGTGGTCATAATTTTATTAAAAATCAAATATTGTTTCCTCTTTAAGTAAAGTAGCCCTTCAAAAACTTAGACTACTTATTTCAATGATTAAAGACTGTCATGGTGAGATTCACCAAATTCAGGCACAGTCAATTTTTCTGTCCTGCTTTGCATTCACAGACTTGATTACCCCTTAATCAAGGGAAAGTAGAATACAGAAGCCACAAGCTGAGGAATTACATGTTTTACTTGTTCTTTCCACTTTCACTGCCATTATAGTGCGTAAAAATGAAATTCATTCTTTTACACTTCTTTTGAAAGTTAAAAGATAAAAACTAAGTGAATCCATTGAAATTAGATTGGCTTTTGCTAAATTAACTTTAAAACACTAGACAGTTTTAAAAAGGAAACATTCTGCTCTGGGCTTCTTGGACTACCTCAGGTAGCTGTAAATGTATGTTTTTGGAAGTTCTGTCAAGTATTTCAAAACATCTGTAAAATATAATTAATTATTATAGAAGTGTTGCAAAATAATTTCTATATGAAAACCTTTAGTGTTCTGGGGTTTTTATAAGCTTCTTTTTTTCCCCATGGAAATGAACTAAAAAGTTGTTGGCAGCCTCCAACAGACATTGTTTACACCCTATAATTTTTTTTTGTATTTTCGTTAGTAATTTCTGCAGTGACTATGTCTGTGGTCACTACAAAAGGAAAGGTCTGTAACACCTCCCTTGCTCTAACATCTCAGACAAATACACATAATTGAAATTATGAATACCTATTTTCCTAAAGTCTGAACTCCATATTTTCCACAGAAATTAATGGAACTTTTACATGAACTCAAGGAATCATCAGTTCCACATCTCTAATGCTAGAGCTTGTACAAAAAGGTGGCTTTTAACTAGGATTCCTTAAGAGTTTATGACAGCTTACTAGCTAGTTGAGAGTTAATCTTATTGATAGCGCCAGATGATATGGCATGGGACACAGGCCATAAATTACAATTTGACAGGTAGAAAACGAGCATTAGAAAGAATTTTTCTCAGGGAGGGTTGTGCAGCTCTGGAACCTGTCACTTGGGTTGTAAAATCTCCATCCTCAAAGATTTTCAAGACTTGGCCGGGCAGAGACATGACTGAGCTCACCTGGAGTTGGTTGTAGTCCCAGGCAGGAGGCAGGGCAAGATGACCTCCAGAGACTCCTTCCACCCAATGCTTCTCCGAATCTGTAATAGGGTTGGAAAGAAGGAAAAAAAATACAGTCTTCTGAAGCTGCATCTTTCTTTAGAGTTTATTTTCTGTTTGCGAATTCATGTGCAGTTCATCTAAGAAACTTCAGCTGCTAAAAACAGGTTAGTTTCTTTTTAAGAAGCTAATGATTGGTTTCAAGTTCTCCAAATGAGATTGACTTTTTGAAGTGCTGATACTTTTTTTTAACCTAAAAATAAGTTCTATGTGGTGAATAATTCTTGAATTAAAGTAATATTTCATTTTAAGCCTAACAAAGTATTTCTGATTGATCTGATCATTCTTTTAGTTAACTAACTCTATTTTGAGTAGTGAAATTGAATCTCCGATAGATCTCCATCAGGAGTAAACTCCATGATTCATTTATTCTGAATAAATTGCTTGTCAAAGTAATCCTATTTCCTATTAGTGAATTATCGAGAATCTGACAGTGATTTTTTGTATAACTATTTCGGAATTGTAATGAATTTCAGTATACACATACATTACCTTATACTTTGTCAATGGAGTAATCTCCCTCATTCAGTACTTCCCCTTCTGACCACTGTAATATTGCTTGTGTTTCTGGACTCTTCCACACAAAACCCCCTTCTCTTTCTCTGCGTGACCACCTACTGTGCTATAATAAAAGTGATAGCCATTTTCAGATTTGCTATTGTTAAATATTCCTGTGAAAAACTTTTTTCTAGGAGCTTAGTTGTTCAACTATTGTAAATGTTCTGTGGACCACATAGTTATTGGATGCTTTTATACAGAAAACATCAGGAAAAGGAAGGAAAATTATTTTCAGAAAAATGATGCTTTAGTTCATTAGGAGTATAGTAGGGTAGTAGACTATACAGCAGTTCATGATAAAGCTTTCAGTGAAAGAAACAGGTAGAGAAAGGATGCATTAGGGTGAACATGAATAATGAACATTATCTGCTGAGAAAATGTAAAACCTGTAGCTAAAAGACTCTTTCTCAGGACCTTTGAGTGTCAGAGACTTCACAGTCTCAGGTACTGGTCTTCTCATGAGTGTTGGAACAGACATAAGTAAAGCAGCCTCAGGGAAAATTTAAGCTAAAGAAAAGATTTTCTCATGGTTTTTTCTGATTTAGAGTATATGCAGTCATGAAAAAAATGTTATTTCATTATATAAGGAATTACAACTTTGTTTCATGATGAGGACTTACAGCCTACACATTTGTGTTTTAGTTACCTTGGGTGACATTCAGCCTTTACAATTATGGAGACTGAATTTGCTTTTTGAGTCATCATTGTAATGGATAGCACTTTTCTCTCATATGTAGTTAAATTAAAAACTATTGTATTCATTGTTTTGGTCAGTAGTTCTGTCTTCAGGGGATTAATAACATTTGGGACTGCTGAAGATGGTTATTTAAACTACTGAATGGCTTAATAGGCAAGTCAATATTAAAAAGTTTTCAAGCCATTTCCATTAGAGTATATTAAACACAGCGGAGAAATTCTATGAAACTACATTTGTTGGCATACTGCTGTTTGCATATATGACTAGAGATTTCATGATCGTGTTCTGCTTTGGTATAACTACAGATGTGTATAGGCTGGATAATGGCACATAAGATGCATTTGTCGCTCTTCTGATATAGACATTAAACTACTGTAAGTTATCTATCTGTATTGTATTTAAATCCATTGTATGAATTAAAAAATGCTGCCTTTAATAAACTCCTAGTACAGAAGGCGTGATTTTTTCCCCAGATTTCCTTTCTAAGATTAGGCATGTGCAATTATTGCAATCACTTTTGCATTTAATCGACAGTGAAAAAGACTTACTGTCGCAAGCCGGTCAAAGACCGGAGCGAGGTTTTGCTTGTATTCTTGGGAACAGAATTAAGACTCAAAATGGAGTCAAGTGCCAAGGAACTTTATTTGCTGCTGGCAGGTTTGCAAATGCAAAGGAGTGAGCGAAAGATGAAGAGAGAACAGAAGGAAAGAAAGAGGAAAGGATGAAAGAGTGCAATAGCTATGGCGTCCCGACAGTCCAATGTGTTTTCAAGTCCAGTGGGAGAACGTTCTGTCTGATGTTGGTTGGTTCTGTTCTTTTATAGGGTTGTGAAGCTGCTGTTCTGCTTAACTATCCCTTCCACCGGGCGGTGGTGCACATGCCCAACACCATCCCTGGGGGGCCCTCGGGGGTCTCCAGGCCCCTCGATCTCCCTGACCCCAAGCCTGGGCGAATGCACAGGGGTTTGGTTAAGCTTCTCGGGAAACATCTGTGCCATTGGTGTCTGGTGGTGGTTTTCCTGTCTCGTAAACATCCTGCCACGTCGGTGGTGTCAGCAATGTTGAGACAAAGCCAGGTTGACAACGATGCTGTGGCGATGGTGTCCATTGATGGATCTCCTGCCATAGCAGTGGTGTCAGCAATGTTGAGACAAACATGCTGTGGCAGCGGCGTAGTTTTCACTGATGCAGTCTCTTACACTAATAGACATTTAACTTCAGATAGTTGAAAAGAGTTCAAAGTTGGAATAAACATGTTCACCATTTCTGTGCCACATGAGCATGCTTGTGAATGTACCCTTTGCTGTTCTCTCCCTGGCAGATATAGCACAAACTGTACCTTTCTAGAGAGAAGCTAGACAAATGATCCACTCTGTTTTTCCTCTCCTTTTCCCTTTGTTGTTAATTTTGTCGTTTTCCCATAAAGTCTATGGATTTTATTTGCTTCATAGACCACGAATTAGAATTACTTGTTTCACTGTGATGAAACAAGACATTGCTAATGCTTGAATTATTCACGAGTGTTTATCAAGTTCACCCATAAGAACTATAAATGTGATATGTTTTGCTGAAAATGAACCTTTGATATCATGCAATTTTAAGTAGCAACGTATATAATACTTTCTATGAGTATATCAAGTCAATTAATTGAAGTTCATTCCTCTTTCAGTTATTTTTCTAATAACCATTCACTCCTTTTCATGCACTCATTTCTAACATCTGGAAAGTGTATACTGCTTTACTTTTATAGGAAAGTCAATTCATTATTGTCATTTGGTCATATTGCTGAAGCTCAAACACACAGGAGGAGAATGAGAGGTTTTTATGTGTTTTGTTGAAGTCATCTACTGTTGGAAAATAAATATCTGCTGAATGTTTTCTGGAAGCTATTTCAAGCATTTGTTAGAAGAAAATACAATAAAAGCAGTACTCGCTACAAAATCTTGTTAAGCTTTTCTATAAAGCAACAATAATTTTTACATCCCTTCTCTTCAAAAGGCTAATAATTGCCTTAGTTTTATTGTTAAAATAGCATATTATATAAAGTTTGCTGCTTCCAGAATGTTATTTAAAAATAATTGGTATTTGTTGACATTTGCCTGCATATCCGATCTTTGGGCTTTTAAAGGACCGTAATTCTGAAGAAAATAGACATAAAAATTAATGTAGTAAAAATAAACTCTACCACATATAATAAAGATATAGTGGGGTTTTATTACTTATTTTAAAATTATGTGTTTGGGCAGTGAGAATTCTTGTCCTGTGTGCTAAGAGGATAGCTGAAGAAACCCAGTGGTGATTCTCTAGTGGAAAGAATTCTTCTGTTTCCCTTGTGGGGTCCTGTGGTCGCTGTCACTCCTCTACCACAGTCTCCTGCCAGCTCTCGCGACTTTACTCTGGGCATGACTCCGGATTTGGATGGGAGAACCAGAAAGCAGAAACGTTCTGTGACTTGTATTGTACAGGAGTATCCCTCTCCTTCTCTAAAAAAAGGACGCAGTGTTCATGTTTTTACAGATAAAAACTGTAAGAAGAATTAACCGAGACCATTATTTGTTAAGATAGTGAGTATGTGCATAAATGTAGCCTTATGCTAGTATTTAATATTTTAGTCATCAGATTATCATCATTATCATCAGATATCATAAGCCTCTGGGCTGCTTATATGTAGTTTTTACGTGTAGGTTCAGACATTGAAATTAAGGGATCAGGCACTTAAGGTAGCTGAAGCATGGCTCCAAACAAGAAAAATTCCATCATCCATGTGAACAGAAGTGTTTGGACGATAAGCGTAGGCAGGAGTACACGGGTGTGTGGTTCTCTAGGTAGATACAGAAGCAATCCAGAAGTGTAAATTCATGTCTTTTGGTATTTCTTCCAGGAGGGTTGAGGATAGATCAGCTTGCAGTAGTTGTGGGTTTATGTACAGAACAATCTCCAGTGTTTCAGTGTCGCCATGTGTCCCTGCCTGCTTCTGGGTTGTCTTTTAAATGCAGGCTGTTCTATCTGACTGTGTTGTATCTCCTATAACATCAACAGTAGTTCCTGATGTGAAAAGCCTTTATTATTCTATTTAATTTATTCATAGAGTCTTTTAAAAAAAAGAAAGCAAAATCTGTGGAGGTTGAGAAAAGAGACAATACTACTGGGAGATCAGCTTGATCTGTACTTGTCACTAGCTAGTGTTTTCTAAGCTTTACTAGCTTACAGCTTGTGCCTGAATTTCCACTCCATGAGCTACTCCTTTTATAGATAAAAGCTTGACAGAGATATTCAGCATGTAGTGATTTTTCTCAGTGGGGTTTGTAGAAAGCTTTTGGTTTGATTTCGTTTGGGTATTGGCTGTCTTGGCCATGTGCAGTATGTCTGCTAGCATCAGCTTCACCTACTCACTCCTACATGGATGAATTATAAACAGCATAATATATACATAGCCTTCACTAGGAAGGGTGAAGGAGACTTCTTATGAAGAACACACAGGTTGAGGCCAAACGGGATCTTGTTTTACTTTTCTGCTACAGCCAAGGCCAGCCTTGAGAAGGAAAAGAGTTGCCAGGTGATGAACTCTGAGCTTGAGGTGGCTATGCATGAGCTAGATCTCCTGTCTCCTCACACCGTTCGGTAGCCCTCAACTATGACATGGTATGGTTGTGCTTGCATACTGGATAGTAATCTTGCTTACCAGTTTATGGCTGGTATTTTTGCCAATTTAAGTAAAATTACAGTCTAGTTGTTACTTTAGTTTCATTGACTTTGCCAGCCCTTTCTTGGATAATGACATGTGGGCACGTACTGGGTTCAGTAGGAGAAGCCAGCTAAAGATTTCTTTTGGCCTGTTCACATTCCTTGGCTGGTAAATTTCAAAGAATGTAATTTAATTGTACTGTACAAAAAATGTTAAAGCTAGGCTTCTGTCACCTAACTGTAAGCACCTGTAGTTTGTCTTTCAGCAGCAGTGATTGTTCGTAAGCTGGAAATTATATTTAAAATGTTTTATCTTAACACGTCTAAAAAAGTCTTTGGTCATTTATTCTTTGGATTACAATGTAAATAGTATTTTGATATTTTTTAAATAAGCTGAGTTAATTAAAACAAAGCAACTGCTACTCGAGGTTGGGAACAATATGGCTGTACTTCAGCGTAACATGAAAGTGTATGAAAAAGAGCAGTACCCCCTTTCTTCTTTTTGTCTTTTGAAATTACCCACAGAGGNTTTATTCTTTGGATTACAATGTAAATAGTATTTTGATATTTTTTAAATAAGCTGAGTTAATTAAAACAAAGCAACTGCTACTCGAGGTTGGGAACAATATGGCTGTACTTCAGCGTAACATGAAAGTGTATGAAAAAGAGCAGTACCTCCTTTCTTCTTTTTGTCTTTTGAAATTACCCACACTGAGACAGTAGGAAAATGTTGCAGATTTTCATTTTAAGTTGTCAACATGAACATGAATTAGTGATACAGGTGTAATGACTGGATGCTAGCAATAGCAATCATTTATTTTTTTCTACTGGTGCCCCTTGGCTCAGCCTCTCAAGCATGGTATGGGAGCAGAACACAGGGACCTGGGAGGTGGGATGCTCACCTGGAGGACTCTGAGTCTCCCCTCTCAACTTCACCATAGAAGATTTGGGTTTTTGCTAACGTGCCTTTTTGCCAGGCAGGCAGTTGTACATGCTTAACCTCAGGAGTGTGAATAGAACAAAATGTACACGTACATTTTGCCTGTTTTCCTGGAGCAGAGGTGGGGGTGTTTCCATCTCGTGATGGATTTTGTGATTTCTTGCCTCCCCACTAACCACACAGCAGGAGGATCAAGGGCATTTAGGTGGACTTCCTGTGACAGTGAAGGCTTTTTATTAATATATCAAGTGCTTATAAAAACTTAAAAGATCTCACATCCAACTGTCGAACTTAGCAGCAAGTGGCACATCCCAATGATTTGTTAGGATCAATGCAGCCTGCTTTTTACTGAAAGATTTAATAACGCAATAATTTCAGTTAGATGTCCAGGTTGAATATGAGCACAAGATTTAAAAAATTATTTTGCTACGCAACTTTGTGAAGTCTGTAATCTGTCTTTCGGATGCAAACACAATCTGTTTTATAATTTATTGAGTGTGATATTAAATATTATGTTTGTAGCAGTATAAGTACCTCAGATATTTTTGAAGGAACTGTCAAACATAGCCACAGACTAAAATGTGAATCACATCTGGATATTTTACAGTTCAGTTTGACTTCAGCACTAAAATAAATTTAAATGAATTTTGTGCAATAAGTCATATGGAATAAAACAATAGTGTAAAGAATACTCCACAGTATTAATTCATCTGAAAAGGAAAACTACTGAGTCTGAGTACTTCTGTGTGCCAAACGTTTCATTGCCCTAAGCATAGGATGCCTCGCTACAGATTCTGCATTCACATTTACATTGAGCTATAAAGTACAAAAGGAAGCACTGCAGGAAGCAGGCTAATAATGTTATTTCCTAATGGACTTATAATGTCATGGAACAAAGATTCCCTAAGAAGACTTAGCTAAATAACTACAGAATGAGGTGCGGTATTGTTGTAGTTTTTCAAGTATACTGTTTAAGCAGTTCCCCTGCTTCTCTGTTAGGTGGAAAATCAAGAAAGGCAAGTATGGAGAAATTCTTTGTATTGCTTAATTTCTAACTATTTGAAGAGTGGTTTTGTTGTTTTGGGTTTTTTTCCTTTGAAAAACAACAGGCAGAAGACAATTTAAATACTGTAATTTATCTCTGATGGAAGATGTATCTAAAGCAGCTGAAAGCAAATAATTTGAGCATGTAGCAATTAACATTCTGATCCCACTAAGGGTTATGCGAATGCTGACCCTCACCATCCAAACGTGGCTCTTAGCAGGTTTGAGGCCTAGTTCTAGTTTCAGCTGTGAAGGAAAAATGTTACACTTTCCTGTGTTGATTTGATAGGAAATGCCAAGAGACTCTACAGAACTGTTTCTAGCACATCCGGATTTCGGTGGCCAAATCTTTTACTACAAAAGAAGTCTGCAAGCTTTGCTTTGGGGAGGCACAAAAGGAATCACAGCCCAATGACATGTCAAGCCTTATCCTTAGCCGCAACAATATGAGCTGAATATTATATGATTTATATAAATCCTTATGATTGCTGATGATGTGGATTCCCACCTCAGGCACAGTGTGTTCCCCCATTCTGTTGGACTGGATTCACAAGATCAGTGTGAAGTTGTTGACTCGGATTTTAAGCAGTAGCTCAACATCAATTATGAATTAATAAATAAGCAGTAGTTTGTGAGTGCACGCTTGTAAAGAAAAGGTATACAATCGTAAAAATTAAATAGCCAATTTGTGGAAAAATAATTCCATCTACGTATGGTCCATACAGATTTGCCAGTATTTTTTTACAAGGACTGGTTTAGATAATAATGAGCTTTATAGGCTCATTATTAATTCCTAAATGCCTGTGTTTACTTTCTGGTGTCATTAATGGATTTCAGACTTGTCCCAGTTATATATATATGGAGAAAAAAGACTCTTCATATTATAAAATACTCCTATGCATTTATTGCTAATTAAGCAAACATGCTGAAGTCTATTTCTTGTTAGAGAGCATTACCTAGCAAGTAACTGGATTGTTTTTGTGTAGGAAGCTACCAACAGAATGGATATTAAAGTTATAAGGGTTCTTTTCTCAGAAGTGGGATCATCTTTCTAATACTGACTTTCTAATAAAACTTTGAAGTTACAAGCTTCATTTTGTTTGTAGTAGCTCAATAACAACGTATGCCAGATGTTGTCTTCCCCCCAACTGCACTTGTGATACCGAGTTTACATGAAATTATACTGCCTGGTAGTGTCTAGCTTAATTCTGAAATTAAGCTAATGTGTTTCAGCCATTCAAGTTAATCTTGCTTGAGAAAGATACAGGATCTCCAACTAAGGTAGAATTAGGAAAATTTTAAGCAAAACAAATACTGAAAACTAAGTGATGCTTTCTGGATCACTAAAGATGAAGTAGTAAATAATTTTAAGTTTAGTTCTGCTTTATTTTCCTTCACACTTCTATTTCTCTGGTTAGACTTTAAGTGAACAACTAAGCCTTTCTAAAAGGGCACGGACAGCTATCTGCAGCCATTTTAAAGCTGTTATCAAAGAAAATTGCAGCAGGCCAGCAGGTC
>VZSC01001139.1:496664-509476 GCA_013398225.1 Steatornis caripensis | reverse complement strand
ATTTTTTTTTTTTTCAAGTAGTTCAGTCTGGGCAGAAAATGAAGAAGTATTGGGCCAATGAGCTCATAAGATGAAAAGGAAGGAAGGAAAAAAACAGAATGCAAAATATTCTCTGGGTAGTTTGACTATTTACTTCCCCTCTGTCACCCTACTAGCCTTACTAAGTGCCTTCAAAATGACACATAATTGCTGTTTTTACTCCCTTTCTGGTATAACTTGACATGAATGTATTTGAAGATATTGTGCATTTTGTATTAACCATTCTGTATTGGTAGCAAAAATAAAAAATCAGATTGACAGAACTTAACACTAGTTTCTACAGTTTAAAAAAAATGTAGATGTGTAAATCCATTTGGGAAAGAAGTAACTTTCCATGTTCTCATTATCATTTGCATTTTCTTGTAAGCCAAATTATTTTAGTAAGCAGGCCGAATTATTTTAGTAAGTATTGAGAAGATATGTGATTAATTAAAACTATTAGAAAAGCCACGAGGGAGGTTAGTCACTGTTTACTCTTGTTGGTATTATCATGAGAACTTCTATGGCTGCAATGGTAATTCTTTAAGAAGAGTGAGTTGTATCAGAGAAGAGCAGTGAGTACCAGTGCTGCATCACTTGAAAACAAGCCAGTAAGTGTTGACTAGCATATGCTTTACTAGAAATGAATTACCATTTCACATTTCAAAGACTAAAACGAGAGGTGAAACCGTGTTTCCGTGATGTTACCCTTCCTGCAGGACTCTGAGCAAAATAACAGATTCAGGCTCTTTTAGCATTACATTATACTTCTTCTTGATGTAAACTGAACTTAGCTTAAGCCATGCCCTTCGAGTTAAGGTGAAAGGGAAGATAAGAGGCAAAACGCCACTTTTCATTCCCATCAGTCCAGATCTGCATGGCTGTGCAGACAGCTGGCTCGTCTTGCAAGGTCAAATCCTCTGCCGTGTGGAAGCAGCTGGTGAGGTTATAAAGCAGAGCATCTGACCATTTTAAAAAAAGAAAAAAAAAAAATCTCCTTGTTTAACTTCATGTTGCAGTCAGCTAACTGCCTCACCACGTTTACCAAGAGTTATGTAAATTTGAGTCCTGCTAAAGAAGCTTAAGATGTTTATCTAAAGCTTATGCAGTTAACCTTAAAACCTTTAACATCATACCAGGAAATGTGTCTGTAATTTTACAGTGCGGTCTTCCACTTACCGTATTTTTGGGCCAAGTTTAAAACAGGGACCTGCTCAAGCTTGGGCAAATACTGGATTATTTCACCTCATCACAGCCTTTTTTTTTTCCTTGTCGATCACCAGCCGTCGCTCTGAAAACAATGCAAGTCTGCATAGGTAAACAGCATAGTGTTTACAGCATGATTCAAATTATGAAATTTTGCTTGCTGGTTTCACCTTGAGATCCTGATGTCAAAAATATTAAATGCTCCTTGGTGCTTCAGGCAAGCACTAACAGTTTTTTTCAGACCTGGCTTAAATTCTCCTTATCTTTTTTAATCAACTAGTCTCAGAGATTTTAATTTTGCTTTGAATTTTGTAAGTTCATTGTGAATTTAAGTGAATAGAAGTATAAACTATGATTTTCTCAGTGAGAAAATTTAAGTGCTTAACTTTATTGCCTTTCCTGGACACTGAAAAGCTGGTCCACTGGTATTAATGATTTTAGCATTTGATCCACTGGCATTAATGATTTTAACTTTACCAGAATTTTTTTTGTCAATTATAATTTTTCCTTGATTGTTTGCATCTGTAGGAATAATTTTGGATGCTTCACATTTATAAATATATATTTCATAGATCTGAAGTCACCTACCTGTTAAAGGCCAGCTGTGATTCATAATAGGTAGTGTAATTAGACATTGTTATCTCTTTGTAAAGTTGGAATAAGCTTATGATTTTAATTAAATTACGAGTTACAGGATTGCTATTAATACAGGGTTTATGTAATGACAGCATAGGGCAAGGACCATTCTCTACCCTGATCATTGGATGACTAAGTTGAAGGAGAGATACAAGTATTCTTGTCCTGATTTAGCTGGAGAGCTGCACCAAATCTTACACAAAGTATGGTTATACTTTCTTTGAAGTATGAATGACAACACTTTTTAAACAAAATAATTTAAATACAATTATAGATGAGGCTTAACACCTTCAAACTACATTGCTAGGTTATGCACAGCCCTAGGTCAGACCAGAAAATAAGGCTGTGTTTGTATGACTTTTCTTGAAATTCTGTTGACATGAGAAGTAATTCTGGTATTTTCCCACTCCCTTATAAATCATTTGATATAATTGGATGCCATTAAGCTTGCATCAACCTATGGTCTTTTAACAGTCTGAAAAGGGAGGAAAAAAGTGAAAGACCGTCTTTCATATCCTTGATGCAGATCTGTCTGAGATAACATCTAGCCCACATGTAGTGTGTGCGTAAACAGTAGTCATGCCACATTGTATAGGATGAAATCTTACACTGAGTGTTACAAATAGACTAATTTCTTAAAGTGTACTTCAGCCTTTGGTGGAAGAAATATTTCTGGTTGTCAGTGAAGCTTAAATAATTCACCTGAGGACTCAGTGTTCGTAGTTTTCTTGGTGAAACTTAGCAACTTTCAAACCAGAGTACTGCGTATTCTCATGAAAGTTTTCCTTCTTGCTGTGAATTATTCCAAGACAAGTTTTCCATTGTACACAGTATTAAAGAATGCAGAATGGTAATATAGAAAAAATAATGGATTCCTTTGTTACACCATAAATGGAGTGTACCATTTTTGCCCTAACTAAAGTTTGGATTTGATTTGAACCTTTAACGTATTTTGGAAATACACCTATAAATGTAAACTGTTTAACTCTTTCAGTACCTTTGTTGCTGCTGTCATTATTAGGGAGCAGGGCATTTCTGTGAGGGCTGTATTCTGAGACTGAGACACCAGGAAAATATCAAAACTTCAAGTAATTATTTATGCTCAACTACTACTGCTTGGACTTGTCCAGATGGGTGTAATCTCCTGTGTAAAGATCTATTCTAGCTCATTGAGGCCAGCATTAACTATTTGCCGACTAACTGCAAGTCATCTGGTTAATTCTAACACTTGCAGGCTAGAAATTATCTTTGTTTTACTATTTTTGTACCAAACAAAGAGCTACTACAAAACACTTTGCTTACTACGCTAAGTCGTTTTGGTATGTTGGAGTGTAAGGCAAATAGAACAGAATCACAGACAGTTCTTCTGCTGCATTGCCTCCTAACTTCCGCATATCTTCCTCTTTCAGGTTCCTTAAAGGTGTGCACTGTTTTTCTCCTACTCCCTGCAAAAACCAAGCAATTGAATAGATACACAATTATTCAAACATAACAGAACTCACAAACACAGGGTTATTTTGGCCATTCAGGTTTGGGTTTTTATTATTATTATTTTGTTTTATTTATTTGTGGTTTAAACCAGAAATCTGTCAAGGCATAAACTCAAGCCTAATGACAGACTGTAAAATAGCCAAGCTATTCTGCTGTGCTGAATCCGTAATGTTGTAAATTCCATTTAATTATAGTAACTAATCAAACCTCTCAAAGCATTCCCTTTGAGCGACGCCCAAGTGAGGCAGTGTCTCAGGAGGTGATCCTGGAATAATGTGCTTATTTAAAAGGAAGTTGTTTGCAGTCTTTCTCACAAGAGCCATAAATGCAAGAAGAATACAGGATATAAGAAAAAAAAAGATGTTTGAAACAGCATACTTTATTGGTTTTTTTTAATTATACCTTCTAAGAAATAACTCTGTTTTATATTTAGAAAACTCAATGTCAGAGGAATGTCATTACATGAGATATATGAACTTTAATACAAGAAAATTGTGTATTCTGATATAATACAGTCATTAGGTAATATTCAGACAGCATTACTTAAGTGCTCAAAAGCTTCAAAGTCAGTGCCAGTCATTTGATCCTGGAGTGAACCTAGCTGATAAACTGCTGTGTTCTTCGTCTGCAGAAAGCAATACAGGTTGCTGGCACTATTGATTTTAATGCTGAAAAGCAGAGAGACGATCTCTTGGGGGAGCTTGCCCTTTTAAATACCAACCCAAGCATTAAAATTACATCTTTATTTAATATTAGTTTTGGAAGGGAAATGGAGAGTGGCATTTATTCTCTGTTTGAATCACAGTACCGTGTCATAGGTGGTATCATATTCAACAACAGTGTTCTAAGTCTATGAAAGGCTCCACAGACACAGCAAATTTCAAATCAATATATGAGCCTAAACCCAACTGCTATGAGTTTCTTTAGATGCGCATCAGTTTATGTGAGTGGAACAGCAACTGGTACTTCTGTGGTAGAGATGATTTAAGTAGTAAAAAGGTGCAATAAGATTTTTAATGTCTAAGAAAAAGAAAAAATAATGTGTGCTTCATTCACTACAGAGGCAGGAAGGAGATCATTATGTTATGATTGTGTATTATGTACAGTTGAGGTTCTACTAGGAGAAAGGGAGAGAGGAATGTCTGAGAAGTGTTTACTCCAGTGACTGAGGAAAAGGGTCAACAAATTATGTACATATTGCTTTACACAAGCAACACTCATGTTCCAGCTGTTCTTGATGCATGTTGGTTCTCACAGAAGATGCTTTTGATACTGAGCTTAGTCAGGATAGTGAACTGCTTGAGTTATAGAAAACAAGGCTCTGGGAAGATTTCTTTGAAGACGGATCATCTTCTGGTGCTGGGTGTAACTGTTTAACATCTTTTGTTATAGGTGGTAGGGTAGGGTAATATGTGGCATCCAGGGTGTACAGTCGCTAACGGTGTATTATAGTAAATTCCTGTATGTTATTCAGGTGGTTCTTACAAAAATGCTACCTGTTCTTCTATAGGAGTGCCTTAGACACATGAAGGTAGCACTTCCAGGACCAGAAGCACTTGACATTAATTGTGTTTTTAGTTACATAATTTACATTTTTAAAATTGCGATGTAGGGTGGCAGAAATAGACATGGCACTGAAGCTTAATGTATTTTTCACCACCACCAAACATTAGTTCGTAGAGTCAGGAGTTAAATACAGATACTTCTATTCCCATTTCACAGAAGCTTTTATCGGCTCTGATTTCTCGTATAGTGAATGCAGCAAAGTGCATCTTTATTAGTAAAGGAAGTTATATTCTAAGCTGTGGTAATGTGATTTATACTTCTCTCCTTTCACAGAGCAATTCCTGTGAAGGATTAAGCGTCTCCAGCAAGTTGTGAAGCCTGCGGAGTTTGGGTATTCCTTAACCCTTAGAATTACTCCATTTAGTCCATCCGTAGCATAGCTAGACAAATGAATAGCTGTATCCTGTGTGCCCTCCTCCTGCTGTGCTGTAGCTTCATGTGCGATGTGTGTGTATAAAGCATCTCAAATGGTTCCTTTGTTCCATGGTTTTCCTAGCCCCTTTTTGAAAATTTGTTATCTTACGGACTGGAATTCTAGGAGAAAGTTGTTCCCAGACAGGCTATAACCTCATAATTTGATTGCATCTGGTGAGTAAAGCAAACCACACATAGAGGAGTGGATAAGGTGCTGCGGGAACCAGTGGCCGAGGAAGGTCTGAGCAGTTTCCCATGTCCAGAAATAATACAGCTCGCCAGCTTGTTCAATTGTGTTTTAAAGTGTTAAGTCATGGTAACAGGCACCTTAGTAATACACATAGTGCCAGACATGGCCTGTGGAATACCATGAGCATGAAAGAAGAATACAGTAGGGCTAAATGGCAGAGTCGGAGCTCAGGGGTGAGCTGTTTCGCTTTGAGGATGGACCTTTGTGCACGCAAAGGATTGTGTCTGACTAACAAAGGAGTGAGAGTTCAGCCCCCTGCAATTATAAAGCGATGACGATTTTGTGTTATCTAACTTTCAGAATGTTGTAGCCTTTTGCATGAAGCTTTTCATTACATTTGAATAAATTTTCTGTAGATGGTGGTGGTGTTAAGGGATTAAAAACGTTTCACTACAAAATGAAACAAAAATTAGGGGATGAGATGCTGTATTATAATAATGAAAAACAAACAAAAACACTTCTTATCTGTCCTTTTATTTGATAAGGTGCAACACTTCAAAGAAAGGTAGTACCACGATATGTTTATAATTAGAAGCCTCTTGAATTTTCACATTAATTGGAGAGAGCTAGAACCAGGTTTCTCGGAGCTTAGCACAAGAAAACAGAAGTTTTCTTTTGCTAAAGTCAGTCTTGAGACACAATCAAGACAAAGAAAGGCTGAGGAGTTAAGTCGACTGACTACCTGATGCCAGGAGAGGCGCATGAGCTGGTCTCTGGTCCCCACAACACACAGTGCTTCTAGGAGATGGAAACGGAGCCTGTGCTCATGTCTCCTGACATGAGGTTTCAGGGTGGTGCTGCTGCCCTCACTGCCTCCTCTGGGGAGATTAGGAACGTTGCCATTTCTTTTACTTCATAGTCTTCAAACACTAAGGGCACCAAAAATCCAAGTGAATACTGGCCACGTGAACTTGGTCTTGCTTTTTTTTTCCTCCACACGTGGAGCAATGTGTCTGGAATCACCTGGTATTTTTCAAGTCTAGAAAAAACATTGCCTCTGAATACAGTGGTTTTGTTCCTCATAGGAATGTAGTTGAGAGATTTTGCCTTCTGTTACTTGTTCTGTGATGAATTAGCCCCTAGGAATAGTTTCATGATTCTTGGTCCTATTTTTTCCATGGAAGAAACGCTTCATAAATCCATTCATTTATTCATTTATTTGTTTAAAATAGGAGCATGGATTTGGACTTTCATGTACTGATGGTAGCTTTCAATTTAAAAAAGAACACTGCCAGCACTCCAATCAAATTCTGAATACAAATATTCTCTAATATACAGTATATATTTCAGTCTTTCAAACTGAATATTCAAGCCATGAAACAGTAGCACAAGCTGTGCAGACAAGCTTCACGTACAAAATCACATTTGTCGGAGTTTAAGTACCAAATCTAGCAAATACTTCAGAGTCTAGCTGTGATGGCTGGTTGATGTACAGGTGCTCTGAAGGCTTGCAGAAATACTAACGACATGGATTTTATCCTGGAAGTTGAGAACTTTTTATGTAAGGATTTTATTTTGGAACAGTATAGTGGCTTCATCATAAATGCAGAAAGTAATGTGATAATGATTATATTTGAAAACCAATACTTTTCAATGACAATGTTTCTTTGATCTTTTAAAAAAATCAATTATTTTCAGGATAGGTATAATAAATTTCTTATAAAATTTTGAAAATTGTAATTAATTATGGCAACCCATTACTACAAAACTTAACTAATTGCATAGAAGTAGTTGCTGTAATGATTTTTGCAGCTTGAAATATAAATAATCCTCCCATATCGGGGTGAAAAAAGCCCACAAAGAGAACCTTTTTATTACACGGCCTTAAAAGAGTGTTATGGAGATAGGATGTATTCTGCTACACAGCATGTGCTCAGGGACAAGCAGATGTGCGTGTGTAACTACCAGCACATTGTACCTCTCTTAGGGGTAGATCACACCGGTTAGTTCCTGGCTGTAGTCAGCAAATGTTTGTGCTGTAAATTACAGATAATTGAACTTATAATTGATCTTTCTTAATGTCGTCATAGTGCAATGCCTTCTATGTGCTGGTTTTTGAGAGTATATACATGTCTTGAGCAATGCGGTGGAAGAACTTAAAAGTAGACACTGCTACACTGTATACTACATTGACCGAATTCAAACAAACTCACTGATGGAAAGTCTGACACAGTTGTGTTATCTCAGACACATAATGGAGTGTGTTTTGTAAGTATATTCATCCAAGAGAGGTCTTAATTTTCCCCTATCACTTTTAAAAACAACCTAGGGTAACCACAGGACAGAGAAGGGAAGCTGGTCATAGTCACACTCCGGCTGTTCCCACGTATGTTATCAATGTATGGCGGCTTCATTGTGGGTCAACAAAAAAAGGTAACCCGTATCTTGTATAGCTCTCTTAAATGTAGGAGCGGGCATTTTATTCTTTCTTCTCTCTGGCACCACAGAGCAGTTTGGTATTTTCAATAGGCCTGAGGGTAGGAAAATAGCAGTAATTGCAGTTCTCAGCGCATAGCATATATGTTAAGTACAGAAACAGGTAGAGACAATTAATTCCTGAAGCTTACTCTTTTGAGGCTTTTCTTCATACAACTTGAAAAATCTGACGATTATTTCGGGTTTCAATATTTCCCTCCTTGTTTGTAGTAGCAGTGGAAGATGCTTAAAAAAATATGGCTAAAGACTTAATACTTAAAGGCACTTTAAAGAAACACTGCCCAAGTATAGTTAGCATTTAATTTTGGTTTCAGAAGTTCACCTCTGTTTTGCTAATAGAATTTGGCCTCTATAAACATTTGATACCTAATAAAAAGCTCCTTATACGTAAATAATATTTTGTTCATACAATTCATTTTTGCAATGTTTTAAATAGGAGGCAGCAATATATATCAGTGAGTTTTCATGAAAAGAGCAACAACAAAAAGATCAATGCATTGCTTAAAATGGAAACTGCCACCGCAGAGCGTTTAGGGCAGCTTTCAGAGACACATCAAAAGGTTACCTACCGGTTATCTTGGCAGGTCATTGGTCTTACTGTGAAGATACTCACAGCAGCTTGATCTGCTGAAATCTGATTTTATTTCACTGATGCACCAGTTGGTGAATGATCTAGTACTCCTTAAGTCCCCGTGGTACACCTGATTGGTTCTTTCATTCCTGCAAGCTCCTTTACAGTATAATGAGGCATAACCATTCTGGAGCAGAAGATTTTTCAGGTGTTCTGTAGGTCATAGAATAGTGAAGCAATGCCTTTACTCACTAATGTTTTGTATATGCTACGTCTTGGAATGTGAAAGCTTATCCACCAAGCTGTTGACTGGCCCATGGTAGTTCTCTCCGGATATTTTTCTTGAGTTCTAGGAGTAATTATTTATGTGTTTCCTAGTGGTATGTATGAAAACACCGTGGGTCTAGACAGTATAGCATTTGAAAGAAGTAAAATTACACTATATAGATGTATACATGAACTGCTTCTGGTTTTGGTCTGCTGTACATTTAGAAGAGTGTTCATTTTATGAGGAGAAACTATACCCCAAGTATATTTGAAACTGAGCTTACTGGGATGCACTACTACATTAACTCTGACATTTGTTGGGTTGGATTATCCTGCTTGACCTCCTGCTAAAACGCAAAGATGTGTTATAGCAATGGAGCACCAAAAACAGCCCACAGAAGCTAATGATGCTTTAGATAGATTGTCCATCCTTTTATTCAGCTAATCCTCTGTTCTCCTTTTTCTGCCACCTTTTTAATTAGGAGGGCAGTGGAAACAGAGTCTTTTTTATCATAAACTTTACGAGACAGATATAAGACCAAGACAGAAATACTGTGTTGGTCAAGGTTGCTTTCAGAGTTGTTAGCGTTCCACAGAAAAGCAGAGATTAAAGTACGTGGCACAGTCTTGTAGTGTGATGTCTCTAATCAGACTCATGGTCTCACCCATTTTATGAACATTGCTTACTCGCAGTGGCAGCGTTCCATATGGCTAATACATGAACCAATTCATGGGGTTTTTTTTTCTCTCTAATACTTTAATTTTTTGTTGCGAGGAATAATGCGCCTGCACATTCTTAGTACTTGGCACTTCTGTTTCTCTTTCAGTTCTAGACAAGAAAAACAACCTGAAATCACAATTAAATACTAATAGCCTAGAATACTGGGGATGGTAAAATGATGCGCTAGTTTTAACTTGGAAAATGGAGATGTTTATTCATTAGTCACAACTTTATGAATAACTTGTTTAATGGGAAATTAATCTAATTTTTTTCTTTGAAAAGTAATTGTTTTACATTCTTTTATCTTGATTAAAATCGAGCTCTTCTGAGAGAAAGTACAAGAGAAACTTGAATTCTTTCACAGGAGCAACTAGTTGCACTAAAAGCAGCTATGTCTTCTGCATGTGTATGCTTAGTCATGTATAGGAAAAAGGCAGAGTATTTTCACACATGCATCCAACAATAGAACCTGATTGTATTGAAGAATAGAGCTGAATGAAGAGTTCACTCAGGCTATGTAAAGGAGCTTTCAATTTCTTGCCTAAAATACACACGCAGAAAATTAGTTGTATCAAGAATCCTGTTTACAGTGTTGGTGTGAGAGCCTGATGTTATTTAAAGTCATGGATTGACTTAGAAGTGAGTACTCCTCAGCTTGGCCCCATGAATACAACTCGACCTGATTGTTAGAAGGGATCTGAGGACCTCATTTCTCCAGTTCTGGGCTGCTTTCTGCAGTGATTTTTCTAAATAAGAGCATATGAACGTCAGCTTGCCCTGTGTTATTTCCAGTGGTGGTTAAGTCCCTGTGATAGTGCCTTCCCCTATACTTTCCCACAGCCCAGGTATTTTCAGCTCCAATGCATATATGATTCTGAATATGTCATAACCCTCCATGGAATATTTTTTCCATACCAATCCTGTTGGTTTTCAAAGGCAGTATGTGAAGTAATCCCTACAGTGATGGCAGATGAGTAATATGGCTTGCCACGAAGCTTCACAGCACAGAGGGGCTCTGTATATTACCAGAAGCTAAAGTTATGACTTAATTAACAACTACAAGGTTGTGTTAAATTAACTTTGTATCTACTACCAATAAGCATAGCTATAGTTGAGACTCGATCAGATTTTAGGTATCTTAGCGAGGGAATTTTTGGCCTCGTGTTGTTTCTTTGATCCTCGTGCTGTTCCTTGGTATTGTGAAGTCAGGACCTTTCTTTTTTGTTTTTCTTTTTTTTTTTTTCTCCTCCATCTTTGCTTCCATACACACATCCATCACTTTTTCCAGGGACCTGAAGACTGTGCAAAAATAGCCCTGCAGGCAGAGGTTTCATCGCATGATCCACTAATAGTCAATCCTCACATCACATTTTCTCCTACTCGCTGTAGCCTTCAGACTGCCTCAATCTGGCTTATGTTATCACTGAGTTGGGTTAAACGTGTTACAAGATCAGCTTTCTTCAGTCCCCTGCCTACCAACTATTTGGGTGATTTTGAGGCCTCCCACTGACTGTGTAGGGCGTATTTGTGACTTGCGATAAGCTGTATGAAGAACCATCTCCTTTCGTTTGTTCATTTCATAGTTCATGCCTAGCGCCTTTTTCCATGTCCTATCATAAGTTCTTTTACAGGATAAAGTGCCCTTGTTTATTCAGTTGTTCCTTGCGTAGGAAACTTTTCCGTATTTTGATAGTCCTTGTTATGCTTCTTTGGATTTTTCCATTTCTTAAAATTTCCAGTGTATCTTTTGTTTTCTTGAGTGCTGCTGAGCATTGAACTGATGTTCCATAGAGCCACAGATCATAATCCAGATGTGATCTCACTCTGACTGCTTTCTGCCCATCCACTCAGCCTTGTAATGTGCTGCAATTCTTAAGAGTCAGCCTTTGCCTTCTGCATCATGAATAACACGGTACCACTGGCAAACTGTCAGCCAGCTGATTCCTCTCAAGCAGAAAACATTTATTGTGATGTACACCAACTCTAGACTTTCTGCTATTTCTAATAATTTCCCTAGTACAAGACGTCAACATCTGTGGGCCCTCAGATCAGTCACATTTTTTTCCCATTGAAATCACATTTATTGTGCTTCAGTCTGTAGATGCCAAGGCTGTTTTAAGCATGAGATTATATCCTGCAAGTAGTAATTTAGCTATTTCATCCCTGAGGTACTTTAGGATCCTTAGGCAGACACTGTCTGGTCCTGCCTCTGTTATTTTCTCCCCTTCTTCTGCCCAAGATGTCCTTCCATGTCCATCTTTCTCATAATTTTATACTCCAACTTACTGGACTACTTACCTGTTTGGGGTTTTTGTCATTGTTTTGGGGGGTTTGTGTGTGTCTTTGGTTTTTTCCAAACAGAAAGCCTATTTCTGGTTGGTAAGTCACGTGTCTTTCATAATTAGTCATAGTGTTGCCTGTTTCCTCCCCTCCTTACTCCAGAAAGATGGGTTATTTCTATTGAGAGGAGTTTCATAGTTAACTCGTGCTGGAGAAGTATGTAGCACTCATTTTATTGATCACATATGATACGAAAATTTCACTGAACATGTTTTTTCATCAGGTTTTGTGTCTTCTAGAGGCCTTTAAAACTGTATGTGATGTATTAGTATCAGAGACGATAGACAGTGCTGCAATTCTGCATTCCTTGTATGTTAGTGTTTGGTAGCTGGCAGGTGTTGAATCTTTCTTTGCAATGGGGAAAATGGTATATTCAAATTTTGTCTTTGCTTGTGCTAAACAAAACAACCTGAACAACGTCTTCACAGTGAAAACGCAATATCAAGCCTTTAACTTTATTTGGGTAACTTTGAGCCTAGAAGGCGATCACAAACATGAAAATACCTAATCTTGGATGTGTTTCTTTTTGATGGTATTTTTTTTTTACTTTTTTTTTTTTAATTAGTTTTCTGGGACCAAAGAAGAAGAGGAGAAATGGCTTTAAACATTTTAAGTTTTTCTGACAGTTTTTGAAAAAACAAAAATTTCTGCTGAATTCAAAGCTTATATAGTTTTATGAGAGTTTATCAGTTTATCTCAAAAGTTTTACGTTAAAGTTCTCATTAGAAGGTTTGAAAAATTTGTAGACTTAAACTGGTAATGGTACCAACAAGGATAACCAGGATCCACTCTAAAAACTGTATCAACAGAAAATTATATTTTAGCTTTATATTTTAAAATAGTAACTTCAAAACAAAAAGGATACATTTATAGGTAGGACTAAGCAGACTATATTT
>VZSC01001139.1:486505-496521 GCA_013398225.1 Steatornis caripensis | reverse complement strand
TTTTAGAATTCTAATTTAGCATTTTAGTTACATTGCTGAAGTAAATTTACTAATACGGAGGTCTGAATTATCCAAACATCAGAATATTTTTTGTAAAATGTAGTGTATAGTAAACAAAGTCTACTTATTCTAAACATGTAGGATTGCTTTTTACTTAGCAAAAACCAAATAGATTAATCTCAACTTGTTTTAGAACTCAAGAAACTTTATGTTAATTTTCAGTTCCATCTCATAAAGTACTATGAAATTCTAGTAGGAATGAAATAAATGTATACAGTGTAATTTAAAAGCAAGTCATATAAAGCATTTCCTGTAAGCCTGTACCTTTTCTTAGTATTGCTGTACAAAAAATTCTCAGAAGCAAGCCAGCCAAACAGATAAAACAGAAAACAAGTGGTTCGATAGGCTAAAAATATCATTATTATATTTTTTCTTTGAATATGTTATCATCATTATTAAAGTAAGATTTACTGGTTCTTTTTATAAAATCTTTTTAACTTTATCCTTTGTCAAAATTAAATGTTTTGTGGAATTAATTATGGCCTGATAATATGTAACCCTTTTTGCTGAACTAAAAGTTTTCTAAACTTTCAAACCCACATTTAAGCTGGTTTTGACTCAATAAATCTTTAAGGATAGTTGTGTCACAGAGAAATTGTCTCTCTATGCTTGTGTCTAACTGGCCATTCTGGTTACAAAGATCATCTTTGCTAAACAGCTGCATAAACATTTGGGATGCTATTATTATCACAGGAATTGTCCAAGTGCACATGTTTTTAAAACATACCATTATGCTTGGATTGATAGCCTGGGAAGAGAATTTTGAATACCGTACAATACACAATCTTAATCAACTGTCACGGCATGTCAGCCACTTGTTTACCAAAGCAGCATCAAAATGAAAATTTAAGTTGGCTACTGTAGCTACAAATGATGGAGCATCAGGCGTGTACTCTCTTCAAACTAACCTGTAAGCTAGAAAGGCGTTATAAGCTGGTGAATATTCCCTGGGTTTTGTTAGAAAAGATATTAGCAAGAGGTGCATTACTTACTATTTCTTTAACTTTTGTTTCAACATAGTATTGGGAAAAAAAATTCATTTTGAAATTCATTTCTTCTGCAGTTCCTTTGTATAATTTACATTTCCAATTCTGTCTTTGAAGTGGAGCAAACCCCTTCTTTCTGTTTGCACTGTAATTTAGTTTGAAAATATTTTCTCCTTTTGAAATGTGAGTAAGCTTGTGCTGTTGAAATTCCTTGAATAAATAAATGCTGCTGTTTAACCATCACCCCTTCAGAGAGCGTGGGCGTGGCCTTGCCATTATACTGCCATCTTACCATCCTAGGCCTGTCTGGGAAGCAATCGAGCAAATTCTTGAGTCCATTAAACCTGTTTGTGTTTGTTACTCAGCGGAAGACTAGTATAAAATGGCAATTCTATCTGGCTGAGGGTTGCTGTCGAAGGAGGGAGAGCTTCCAATTAACTGGCAAATTTTCTGAACAGAGCTGGACAAATCATTCCCAAAGAAACCCGGAAGTACACAAAGCTCCCCTGAAATGTAGTTCAGCAAAATTGAAAGACACAGTAATGACCCGGTTTCCAATGAAGACAGGCCACGTACACCTGAATTTGTACAGTGTCGTATCTTGGCTATATTTCAGATGATGGCAGATGGCGCCAGGGCTTTGACTGAAGCTTTCTGCGTATGGCTTAGGCAATTCTGGCTAAAAGACAAAACTTTAAAAATTATTAGAAGGCTTCTCAAATTCAGGGAGCGTTAACATACGAGGTTTCTAACCTTATCATATCTCTGTACATACATCTAAGTCAAAACTGAATCTAGTCCTGTTCCTCCATCCTTTGTTGCTTAAAGATATTCCTACTAGAATCTGAGCACCGTGTTTTTAATTCCTTTTCAACTTTGAGTAAATCTCAATTTTCTATCATATGTTTTTTTTGGGAAATATGAAGTAAAACACTAAGTTAGTGGCAGCTGCTGTGGTTTCACTTCATAAAATTCGAACATTGAAAACCCTGACAAAAGCCATGAAATGTGACTAAGCTCTTAGGCTTATAGTATTTGGCCTTTTTGTAACTCTAGATGTGAGATTGATACAAGGTCTATTATCACAATTGTCTCTGGCAGTTACAATGCACATTCAATTATTTTGCTACTGCTGGAAGTTTCCTTCTTGAAGTGTCTGTCTTTAGGATTGTCTATATTACGTGTGAACATAGCTCTAAACCATTTTTTTCACCAAAGTTATTCTTGGTCTAATTTGCGATCTTCTTAGAGTAACAGCTTTGCAGCCGAGTTAAAATAGTGTTTATGGCTGTGGGCTACTGAGCCAAATACCCTGACATCCATATCCTTTCTAAGAAGGGAAGCTACAATACAACTATTTTCTTTGGATTTGCTCCTTAAGCACTGAAATTCTTGATAGGTCAGCAGTGCTCATAACTCTGTTGACTCTCAGGTGAAATAAGGGATATTTGTGTCCCTCTCATGAAATATTAGCATGAGGAGAAACATACTTCATGCTTCCACCTACAACAAATTTAAACATCTATCCAGTCTTTCTGCCTCCATAAAGGAAACTTGTTGCTCTCTCCAGTGGAGTTCCTTATTGTGCATAGATGTCCCTGCGGCTATCTGATAAAACAAGCAATGAAAAAAAAAAAAAAGAAAAGTAAGATAGAAAAATAGAAAGATAATAAAAAAATGCCTCCTAACGTTGCAAAGACAGTTGATATTGCGCCATACAAGTGAAAAACCAGCTCGAGAGAGAAAGTCTGCTAGGGTTAGAAAAACTAGGAAAATGCTCAAAAAGAATTATTCCTTCTCATTAAATAAATACTTTGTCATGACAGAACTGTTATTTCAGAAGGTTAGGTTGCTTTGCATATGAGTTTTTGCTTGATATAGATGCACAATTTCATTTTTCTCACCAGGAGATAGATTATTGTTTGGAGCATAATTGAATATATTAAAAACTTGTTTTAAAGATGGCATGAGTTAAAAAAAAAAAAAAAGAAAATGTATGGGAGAGATGCTAACTAAAGATCCCACTGTAATGTTCTCTCAGTTATAGAATTTCATCTTTTATGCATTCATTACCCTTAGCATTTGATTATATCAAATGCTCATTGGAAATGTATAGTGTGGATTCCCACTCACTGTCTTTTTTTTGTTGACTTTATAATGGATGGGCTTGAAGAAAGAAGTGGATTTGCAAGTTGCTCTGAAGGTGGTCAGCTTCAGAGCTCTGCATATCTGTTCAGCAAATCAGTCGTACTATACCAAGTCAAGCGACCAGTCTGTGCTATGGACAGGACAGTGTTACTCTCTGTATGCTTGCGTTCATCTTGTTACAGGCGAACACTTGGTAAACGAAAAGCATCTCCAGTAATTGTGTCAGTCTCACAAAGACCTTACAAGTTGCAGGACGAAATGTAGAAATTGAGCTGGAATTCAGCGGGAACTTAATAGGTGGATGAATTGTACGGATTTGGGGCAATTTACTTTCCTGGGTGGTACTTTTCCTCCTTAAACAAAGAAATCAGCTGTATGGCACGGTTTATTGTGGCTTCTGTAATGTGAGATCCTGCTGGTGCTGTAGGTCTGTTACGGTTTTAAAATAACACTGCTGAGCATTCTCTAAGTGTGCAGTGCATTCTGTGTGTGCTACAGCTCTTAAATCTGACAGCATCGTCAAAGATGGAAATGACATTTAGTTCAAACTGTTGGACATCGCCAATTTCTGAAACTTTTGTGTTGAAAACTCTTCTGCTTAGCCATGAGGCTGAACAGAAGAATTAGCAAGATGGTACAAATCACAGTATACATATTGCCATAATCCTTGGATGATTTTCAGTAAGAAGTCTAGAAGTAAAAACTTGAATACCTTTCAAAGTGTTTGCACCTGCATTTTTGCAAATCTGTGCCACCTATTATTCGATAAGCAACCTTAGTTATTTTCTTGTAAGGAAGTCCTAGTTAGCCTTCAAAAGACCTTGCTAACCTGGATTTCTTTTTCTTAAACCCAGACTTGGAAGATAAATTCTAAGTGTGTGTGTGTGTGTATATATATATATATATATATATAAGTGAAAAAGCAAATGTGTCCACTATGGCCTTCTAGGTCAGTAAAATAACTGAGCTAATAACAGGGCATGGTGTTGTACATAAAACCATGCAGTTTGACAGATTTAACTAATTGTAGTGTTCTGACCTCCTCCGTGGAGGACATGGGGTTTACACATGTAAATTGAAATGTTATAACAATTTAAAATAAATATGCATGACACTTCCGTGTTGCTATTGAGTAATAGTTTTCAATATTATGCTGTTGTATGATCTTTTGGGAGATACCTGCAAAAAGAAATCTTTTCAGTTTTACCAATAAAGCGCTCTTGTTTTTCTTTCTGATATTATTGTTCTTTTTTTTTTTTTATAGTTAGAGAACATAGAACTATGACTGGTCTACAGCCATCCTTATTACGTGAGAGTAACACAAGATCCAATACCATATCAAAAAATCCTGACATAACTTAAAAATCTTAACTAGGATTTTCTGCTATAGCGAGGATTAATACATCTGTGAAGGGGAAAGAGTTCCAGAAGGAATTACATAAATTAAGTCAAATGTTCAGAGGCAGATTGATTTTCTTTAAACTTTTTTTTTGTCTGATCGGTATCCACAGAGAAAAACGTGAGACACTTTTTATTTCTGAGCAATATCTTTTTATTTACATCTGCTTGACTCATTAGCACAGTAAAAAACCAAGATCTTGTACTAAAGCTGATGAAATAATTGCTGTAAGCTGACTGTTTAGACACATTGTACAAGTTAAATTACAAAATCCACCCATTAGGATCCCTTGTGCCCCCAATTTGTCATTCAATCCCAATTAGGAATTTTCTGTAGAACAAACAAACAAAAATCCCTCAAGGACCAATTCTTCAAGGTGTTGAGCATATTGAGATTGCAAACATCCCTTGCTTCATCTGAAATCATCTCTCAGAAGTTCACATGTTCATTCAGGCTGATGTACTGAAGTCTCCTATAACCACAGTTATTGAGGCATTTTGATATTTTTACATTATTGTTCTCACCACCACCACTTTTTTTTTTAATATGTTTGCATTGCATGAGATCATTTTTCTGTGGCACAGAGTTGTTTTCTTTTTATACATTTACACGTAAATCATACTGGTCAATGAGCTCTAACGGGCTTTTGGAATCTATTAAAAAAGTCCACATTTCTTGTAAGTAGGTCTGTGGTAGGTCCACGCCAGTGTGGAAGCTGGAAGACAGCTCTTCTCCTGCAGCATTCTCTTTCTCCTGAGTAGTTTAATATAAACTACAAGCCTGTTACAAACTGAAATGTTTTGCGATGACTCCTCACTGCTACTCTAGCTTAGGGTAATCAAGAGTACCTAACTGCATCTTTCATGATTTTCGTAGGCTTTTATTGCTGAAAATTCTGAAAAATTTTTCAAAGAATTTGCTGCATTTAACACAGATGAGGGTCTGGCCACACTGAAAAATCCTGAGTTTCTGCAAAAAAAAGGTATTCAACATCCGTTGCCATGCAAGGAGGACTTAGCATATACCAGGTTCCATATGGAATCCTGCTAGCACTGTTCTTAGCCCTTTCTTCTTCAGTCGGTCTTGTTTCTGATGGTATAACTTCTTTATTTCTTTTAAATTGTAGCAGTAACGGTTTGGGGTGAACCAGTGATAGATAGAGTCTACGTTTTTATCTTCTGGGTTGGTGGAAGATGAAATATTAGATACTATTTTGCAATTATGCTGCTGCTGAGTTCAGGTTTTGTAGGGCGAGAAGCGACACAATATTTCAATAGGAAAGTATGTGTACTAGTGTTAAGTGGGTGAAGGGGATAATTCTGATGAAATGAAATCCCTATAAAAGTCTAGGTAAAACTAATTCATTCTCTTGAAAAGCTGCTGCAGCGTACGAATGAATTTAGGTAGCAGCCTTGAGGTTTCAAGAGGAAATGAAGGGAAGTTTGTTCTTTGCCCAGAGCAACTCCAGAGTAATGTTAATCACTATCCTGACAAAGCTGCTAAGCAAACTTTAAGTTTGAGATATGGTTTTAGTACAGCGATGTTTGCCTGCTTCTCTTGCCATTTCTTGAAGGTACCTGGCACCCGACTTGTTTTACAGAACAGTTGGATGTTTTACACAACAGCTGTTGTGTTTTGCTGAGGACATCACTGTGCATAACTAAAGGGTATCTTGTGCATGAATCTCTGATGCCCAAAACACCCCTACTTTTACGTAAAAAGGCAAATTAAAGGCGGAACTTTGGAAAGGAGGATTTTTCTAGTCAGCAAAATGCCTGGAAGTAAATGGATTAATTAAAACCAGTATGTCTACTCACGGAGTAATGTACTTGAGCATGATATATATAACAAGTTATTGTGCCAGGCTCGTTGATCCTTGGCTTTGAGAATTAAATGTAAAAGTCTCATTCTCAGTCTCAAAGTTGAATACAAATCCTTCTGAGCTCGTGCCTTTTAAATTGTGTTGTCATGTTCCTCAAGCATTCAAAAGCTTAAGCGGGGCCAAACTCACAAATCCCTTCCCTTATCCTCCTGTTTCTGTGCTGTCACTACATGGGAGTTAACCCGCATGAAAGGTTACTAATACAAGTTTTTCCCAGTCTTCCTATAAATCTCTCTCTCACACCATATAAAATTTGTTGATGAAAGATTAGATGTGCAGTACTTGCATGCTGGTTAACCATCACAGGAATAATTCATTGTAAATATTACCTTTCATGCCAAAAGACTTATTATACGTGCTCCATTGGAGAGATAATAGGAATTGTTTTACCAATTGTTAGATATTTATTTAGGACCATATCTTTAATTTGGAGGTTTGTTGTAAAGCGTCAGGAAATCTATTTATGTCAAAGAAGTATTTATAAACATTCATTTTGCAATAATTCTTATGGAAGGCTTCCAAGTGGTTATTGGATGTTTCCAGACAAAAATATTTTTCTTCCCCAATAAAGAGACATAGCCAAGACAATTGTGAACCTTTCAAATTAAGACATACAAAAAAATTTAGTACTGACTGTATTAATGAAGGAAATTGTGTGGAAAAAATAAGGAAAAGAACAAATCGTCTTTCTGAAACCGGAAACAAGACATCTTTTTGAAACCACTTTTTATGGTTTCGTCTGGGAAAAGTGGTTTACAGTGTAGGGCGGTAGTAACAAGGATCCTGAATTAATTCATAGGCAAATGAGTGGGAATCAATACAAAGGTGTGGGAACTGGAATGTGGAAGAACGGAGTCATTGCTGACTGACAGAGCTGAAAGGGTGTCACACAAAAAAAACCCTCAGAGAAATCAGTCTCATACTGGTTTTAGTCCCTTTTGGCCAGTCAGGTGTAGCAAGATCCCCCTCAGCTGCTCCAAGGATCCTGCTACTGGGAGGCTCTGCCCTGATCCTCAGAGGTTTTTTAAAATTTTTTCCCTCCTTAGGATTTTGTACCTTTTCATGTCAGTGTTTGCCTTTTAGATCTCACAGCTGCTGACTACACTTACATCAGTAGTGACAACAGTTTGTCCCCAGACTTTATAGGACTCGAGAGAGGGAGGAAAAAATGCCTTCCAGGTCTTCCTGCAGACTACCAAAACCAGCAATTAAGTGGCACAACTTCCTTATGAATGAATTTCAACACCAGACAAAAAGATGTGCCAGCCCCTCTAGAGTATTGATATATCCATGTGGGAATATGAATTAGGTCCCTATGCAAAGGATAGAGGAGTAGGGGGATTAAGGGACACTTCTCTAAATTATTCCCGTCTCATCCTTTTATTGAAATTGTAGTAAAATGTAAGGTGGAAACCAAAGCCTAGGAATGTGATGTGTATTTAAATGACGGTGGATTTGCCTCTGGTTGCAGTGTCAGTCCAGGATGAAGCCCAACTGTACAGGTAGCCAGGTGAACTGTGACAGAGCTTTGGGTGGATTCAGCGGGACCACTTGCACTCAGTAGCTTGCTGAAATTGAATCTTGGTTCTGGTATTGGTTTACCTGTAGGATTATTTTTATTCATGATATGGGATAGCACCTGTTACCAGTCCTCAGCAGACTTTTTGAACAGAATTTTTCATTTCAGCTGTAGGCTACTTGGTTAAAGGCTACTTGTTAACGGGTTTTGTTCAGTCCTTAGCAGTATCTAATTAGTATTAGAAGGCATTTAACTTCTATCAGTTAACCATGGCTTTACTGACTACCATCAAAATTTTAACAGAATCTCTATTTGAAACTACTGCCAAATTTCCCAATTTAAAAAAAAAAATATTACGAAGAGATGGGATAACACGGTAACTTTGCTGCATGCATCAGTAGATTCAACTGCTGTTTCACCCCGATGCCTTTAACTTCGTACGTTGTTACAATGGCTTTCACTTCTTTGATTTATATGTGACTTTCGAACATAACTTTTTGCATGAATCTAGGTTTTTACTTCTGGGTTTTATTTTTAGACATATTTTCTCAGTAATTGGAAGCTGTAATGGTGCGCTAAGGAGACGGGTAGCATAAAAGAAGCAACTTGCAGCGATTCCAACATTTCACTTACTTGAACCATGAGTTGGCTATACATATATAGCAGTTTTGCTTTGAAACACGGGATTTCAGTCTATAATCTAATTATTACTGGTTTAGAAAGTAATTTAAATTAATTTGAAAACAGTATTAATGATGTTGCAGATAAATCAGCTTAATAACAGGAAAAATGGATGCTATTTTTCATCATTATACGGTTGCTTTAGTTGTATTTGGTTTCTCAGTTTTATTCATTTGTTATGCTTTTCAAGTTACACTAGTAAAATATGTGAACCAAAACCCTTACGTAGCACTTAAATTGAAGGTTTCTTAAAGAAAAAAAAAAAGTAGATACAAACTCAGTAAATAGAATTGTGTAATTGTTTATAATGATTTTATTGTTTGTTGGCTTGTCAGCTTAAAGAACCTATGTCCTAAGTTTTACATTCATTTCCAAATTGTCATTGTTCAGTAGTGTTCAGAAAATGAACACGATCTACCTACACACAAACTGTACAATATATACGCACAAAATATACAATATATACAATGTGTATCGTATACACATGCAATAACACAATATTAACAGAGGACATACAGATAATATTGGTAAACAAAAGAGTACCAATTTGACAAGTTTTCATTTTTTGCACATGTACTAGCAATTTTTAATTATATTTAGGTTAGTATTTTCCTCTCTAAGAAACTGGTATGGTCGGAATGAGAGAAGATCATTCAAAAGATTCAAAGATTCAGCAATTCAACTAATATTAACATTTTTAATTTCTCATAAACCTGTTTTCTAAATAAAATTTTAAAACCCGTAATAGGAGCCCAGTCCTTATATCTGTATTTCTATTGTGTATTTCTATTCTATTCTATTTGTGAATCCAGAAATGCAGTCCCTCAGCTTCTTTCATATTGAGCATTGTTTATGCATAAGAGGGAATTGCGTTAAATATGCAACCCTTTCCTCCTCCCACAGTCACTGATCTGGCTATTTACCCTTAAAAAAAAAGAAAGAAAAAAGATACAATAAATAGCAACAGCAGATTTGGTGTAATTTCTATGAATGGCTTTCAGCAGTGATTACATCTTGGCAATTGAGTCTGCTCCTTAAGTGGACCAAAGTATCAGAAAACTTCCAAATCAGATTTTAGTGTAACAACAGGTAATTAAAACACTATATAAAAATGACAGATTAAAATTGGTGGTTTTTTACTTTAGTCTAAGGTTATCTGCAGTTTTATTTTTCTGCCTGTGTATCACTTGAAAGGCTGAATATGGGAGGTGTGGTCTGTGCTTCTCTTGCCTCTGCATTTGTTTCTTCCTCACAAAATCGTGGGACTGATAGTGTAAAACAGAAGATATAGTCAGGGGGTGAAGTTTTAGTGGAGGTGTTTATATATATATATATATATAT
>VZSC01001139.1:452974-486340 GCA_013398225.1 Steatornis caripensis | reverse complement strand
TATATATATATATATATGTATATATATAAAAATATACACCATCTATCCTTCTTTGGAATTTTAAGATTAATTTTAAATGGCTCTCTCTTCTTGTGTGGGTTTAACCAAGATTTTTCTTTAGTGATTGCAAAAGTATTAAACATCACACTCCATATGTTCATAACCTAATGCGATGCGCAAGGTCGAAATACGCAACAGCGCAAACTTGTGACAGCTGTGAGACTTGTTTCCACAGTCTGCGATACTCTAATAATGGAGGATAATATCAACTGAAATGTTATATCCACAGGAGACCAGTCTGTCTTTACTGCAGTTACAAGCAGAAAGTAACCAAATGTAAGGGTGAGGTCTGTAGAGATGATTGGTTTAGTTTAGAGGTCTCAAAAGTGAGTTGGAGGGGGCATTCAATTTTTCAGTATGTCCATGGAGTTTTCTAGCTGTTCGTCTTTGTTATATGTGTTGTAATATCGTTCTCATTCCTCCTATTTTTTTTTCTTTCTTTTTCCTTCCATCCATCCATTGTCACTTTTGTGTTCTTAATTGCAGTCTGTGTAATCGTTACCACCATGTGAAGGCAATTCCCCACATCAACAGGTATGGTGTCGCGTGTGTCTGGAAACATGTATGTGTTTTCAAGCATTTTCAGTGTTGTACATAGTCATAGCAAATTTCTTTTACATTAACCTCTTTCCTTCCTCTCTTCCTTTCCCATTGGATATGAACTAACATTTCTGCAGGAATGTTGTTTTTAAAATTAATGTCTTTTAAAAAAAAATTAATACTCTGGAACAAAGACATACTGTCTGTCTTATGGGCTAGAAAGCAGTACTATACAGGTTTTTGATTGTCCATAGGTCATGGCCTGGAACCTGTGATCTTTTTAGTGAATTAACATCTCCTATGAAGTTTCATTTTTGAAAAATCCCTGAGCTGTAATGTTCAGTTATTTTTTTTATTGTGACTGTGAACAGATTGTATTAAATACTTGATACTCAGCTGTAATTCTCACCTCTGTCATGGTAAACACTGATGAATAAGTTAATACTTTTGTCATTCCTTATTGTTCTACTTCTGTGTATCCAAACTCATTCATCAGTGTTTATGTGGCTTTCACAAAGATGATGTGTGCAGACTGCTATATGGCTACCTGATGATTATTTTTTGAGAAAGTAGCAAGGTCCTCAAGATGCTCATTTACATGCAAATTTTTGTGACTTTCTAATGATGTTTCTGAACATCAGTGGATTGTAGCTTGATTACTTTTGCACTTTGGCAGGAGAAAATTCCATGAAAGAGCTTTTGCGACTAAACTGTTGTTGATCATAGTGGAAAACCATGTCTTACAACCTGTTTTTCAGGAACAAAAATTAATGTAATTAATTAATGTGAGTTCATAAGCTTATGCACATTTATTATACGTAGACATGTAAACACGAATATTGTGCTTCTAAGCATTCTTCTTACGAGGAGTAAGAAAGAAGACGACTTCTTTCTAAGTGGATGTTACCAAGTCCAGGGCTGGTGAAAATGAATATAACCCAGTTGTTTCTGATGGTGACACATCTCATACACCATTTGAAATGCCAGTCCTTTGTATTTAACACTTGTTTTAGAACAACTTACAGTCCTTATGACTTGCTAAGCTGCAGTGTATCTAGAGGTATAACTTTTTCTGAATAAGAAAAATTATCTTGACAATTAAAGCATGACTGTTTCTAGGCTCTTTAGTCATCTCTCAGCTTTTCCGTTCTTATTTCCAGTGTCTCTCCAACAACATTAATGACATAATCGTTTTTCCATGTAAACATAATTCACTTGCTGTATAAGTTCCTCTTTTGCTAGGACCGTAGACAGTTGTCTATCCCCTCAACTTCAGACTGTAAAATGGTAATAAATATTCGGAAGTTAAAAAATGGAAGTGACACGTACTTCCTTTTAAAGTAATACTCTGAAACAGCTGGATTTATGTGGACAACTTCATCTTGTAGCGACTGATAACAACATTTAGAGACTTTAAGGTTCATCTCAGTACCTCATTCACAGGCTTACGTTAGATGTATTTAGGACGTATATTGCCATAAAGAAGACGCAGTCAAAAATAGCTGCAAGCTGCGGCTTTGTAGCATGCAAACTGCAAGGTACGTTATTGTGAGGTCAAAACTAAATGAACTATCATTGCTTCCTTGTTATGTTCCAACCTGTATAATTATATTACCTTAATGGATTTTCCCTTCTTATTACTAAGGTAAAAGATGTGGGCTATAAAATTAGCTATTAATTGCCTCAATTAAGCCAATGGATAAGGATCATGGTTCAGTTATGGTAATCACGCTTTGTTATGGTGCCTGCTGTAGAATCACATTTTGCAAAAGCACAAATGTACTTTGATTTAAAATAATTAAAAATTGATTTTTTTTTTGAACAGTGAGCTTCCTAGAGAAGGAAGAACTGGCAACACTGAGATAACTAGCGATATATGTATTGAATGGACAAGTAGGTGTATGACTGTGAGCCCAATTCCTCTGGATTCATTCTTGGATTCAAATTAGTACAGACAATTCTGCATTATGAACAGTATTTGGGTCACAAAAGCACACAGTATACCTGTCATGTACTTAAAAGAAGATTTAAATCTGTTTACAGATTTACACATTCCACTTCCGCTAGGGTTTTGCAATCTCAAGATCACTCCTGAAGCTCAGGCAGCTCCTTTTCTGATTTATGAGGACCATACAATTCCAGCAGCCATCTGATTGGTTTTTTTAGTGTAACCTTTAGTCTGTTGGTCAAATTTCAGTAAATTGTAGGCGTTGAAAATTGTTTGGAAAGTAAAGATAGATGATAACAGAGGAAGAGAACAGGATCTGAATGAAATACGCAGGTCTCTATTTTGCTGCTGGGAACAGTCAGAACAAGCAGCAAACCCTTATCTTGTAGCACTGCTTACAACAGTCTTGACAAAATCTGCAAAATAATTCTGCCTATTTTCTGCATTATGTGTTGCTAGTAAGAGAGCAGGACAATTCACACAAAAGCATAATTATACTGTATTGATCATGAATTTGCAGTGAGTTGAGAAAAACAAAATCCATGTTTAGCCACTATTATTTAAATTGCAATCCTGGTAATCTAATTATATTTAGTTAGTATTATATTATTTATCACAAATATCCCTAAATGATTGCACAGAGTAGGCTAGCAGTTTTTAGATGGAGTCAGTACTAAATGAGGTTATGCAAGGGGTACCATCTGTAGCTGGCCTTTGTTACCGAACTTTTTGTTCTGTGTATTTTCTCTCATAAAGCCTTTTTCTTTGGTCACATCTTGGCAATTTGAGCTGGCTCACTGAGTTTGTGTGGATATGACTATTGGCATTAAATACTTCATATTTTTATCAGTGCTGCTTTCATTTAGTTTCATATAATAAGTATATTTGTTTATAAGAATGGAATTCCATATAATTAATACTGTACTTTTTTATTGAACAATACATCATTGATATTTCAGGCTATATACAGATGTTATACTGTGATGAAATTGTGAGATTTCAAAGTATTTTTTTCAGCTAGATCATTAAAAATCTGACAGAGGAGTTTCATATGAGGCTGTTCTGGATTTATGCAGAAAATGTTAAGTACTAAAAAAAACCCAACCTCCCAAAGACTTAAGTTAAAGGACATCTCTGGAGTTCTGCTCATGAAGCAGCTGATATTCTAGACAGTTAGAATTTTGTGGAAAAACAAGAAATCAAATCTGTCTGTGATTTTGTTTTATAAAGAAAACACTACTCAAGTTTTTCTGAAAATGTGCTTGTGGGTGAATCTGAAATGTACTGGTAGTATGAATGCTTATTGGAATTAAGTGCAGACACTGAATCATGGTGATCAGATGTTCTCTATTAACACGTAGTGTCTTTTAAAAAGATTAATTTTTGTAACTAGGAGCATTGGTCACTTTGTTTCAGATTTTAATGAAACAATTCACTTTTAGCATACCAATGTAATGGACAAATGCCAGAGGATAAAAGCAAAGGGCAGCTTGCTTCGGTAAATCTAAGCAATAGATAAGTGATATTCAAAGTCAATTTAAATGTCATTCTTGTTGTTTTCGAGTCTAGTGGGAGTCCTTTAGAGATCTTAATTGGTGTTTGTCAGCACAGACTGGGAAGAGGAACGTGTCCCCATTTGCTCCGTACACGCTGCTGCCTTGCACTACTGCAGTTAGGTCAGCTGAACTTCACATAGCTTTTGACTCCCTTGCTGTTTTTCACAGTTCTAATTTCAAGCAGTTTATTATACGAGGGTAAATTTCTCATGGCTCAATGTATTCCTGTGAGCCTTTGATAACTGGAATAATAATTTTTTTTCTATTTCCACTCATCTGAGCTATTGAAGAAGATACTACAGCAGGTTGAGGCAGTGAATGTTTTCTTCTTTCCAGCCGTATGTGTGTCATGCTATATAAATCTGCAAATTTGCAATATAAATCTGCAAAAAAAACCCATTGCAAATCAAAGCTAGACAGCATGCCAGTTACTAGTTCCAAAATGTGTCTCTCCCACAGAATTTATTTATGCATACTGCTAACTAGCCATTGAGATTTTTTTTTTTCCACTGGAAGAGAATGGATCCACGAGCATGACACCACGGAAGGTCTTAAAGTATGGGCAAGGACATCTGTGTCCAGGGCCCCGGGTCTCTGCTCCTCAGTGGGGCATTCTGGCCTTCGGTAATAATTTACATTTTAAGGCAAGAATGGTGTCGTGGATGTTTGTGGCTTGTAATTTCAGGTCATTTCCTGAAGGAGGAGGTGAGTGAGTTTAGGCAGGATCAATATTAATAAAACTGTACTGCCTTCTCCCATGCTCACCGCTTGCAGTATTCACAGAGTGCTGATGGGCCTTTGAAATTGTTTGTATTTATGGCTTTCCAAAGTAGTGATTTTGTCTTGTTTTGGTTTCTTTTGTTTCATGTCTTAAAAATTCATTGTTTATTTTTTGTTTCAGATATTTCATCCAGGAAAACATGTACTTCTGCTAGCTTTATCCAATCAAACCTTCTCACTTTCCTCAAGTGTTTTAATGTGTATTTATCACAGAATCATTTAAGTTGTAGAAGACGCTTAAGATCATTGAGTCCAACCATAAAGTAGGAAAAATCCTGCATACAGAAATATGTCTGCTTGGAGGTATAGCACTTGCTTTAGTTGGTAAGAAATCATTGAGAGATGTAACAGTTAAATGTAGTCAAATGTATTTGTCAGTAATTGGGAAAAAAAACAGCAATAAACTGAGGAATATGACAGAGAGCAACTATGATGGAGAAAAAGTTGTTGCTGGTAATCCAACTGACCTGCATAAGGCGTAAAGAGATTGTAAGCGTGAGGTGCAAAACAAAATTTGTCATTAAATCATGGCTATAGGTTTTTAAAGGAAGATTTTAGGTAGAATCAAGATCTCAACACCCATACTGTTATTCAAACTTTTACGCTCTTTCCCCTTCCAGTTCTTTTACTTCTCTTGTCTCCTGGGTTGCACTTAGCTCTACTGTGGCCAGCCTCACTTCAAATGCGGTTTCTTCTTTTAGTCTATTGCTAGTCTTTAGAATGCCGGTTTAGGACTAATGTCTACTGAGTGCCCTCACATCAAAGGTCCTAAATAATGTTCTGTATCACTCACCTTTGTTCTGAGCCCATAAATCTCCCCTTTCACAGTGGCACAGCATCACTGGGGTGAGCAGCAAGTGCTCTGCTCTCCCTAACCCTCTGCCAGTACCAAGGCCTCTTACTAGGAGCTTGGAGTTAAGTAACTTCTTCAGTCACACAGCTGAGGAGGGCATGAAAACAATATTGTTTAAAAAATTGCTCCCTAGGTGTCTACCTTCCCCTTCTCCTCCTGTTTTGCACCAAGAGCGAGAGGCACCTGCCTTTCTTTCTAAGAGCTGACGGGGGTTTCTTGCTTGCTAGGGAGGATCCTGTGCCCTGGGGTACACCATGGGTGCAAACATGGCAGTCCTGAGTCAGCATCTCTAGCATCAGAGGGGATTGCCTTCCCTTTCAGCAGACAGTTTATGAGGTACTGTTAAAAACTAAATAAGGAATTCAGGTGCCTAATGAAGAACGATGCATTTTCTCTACGGCTGTGCATTTGAAAATGTGTTGCCACCTTGTCCGTGGTTAGCTCGTCTAAATCTTGGAGCCTAGCTTGCAGTGAGGTGCAAAAAGGGTCACAGGAGGCAAAACAGGCAGAGAAGGAAAGAATGGGATTGAAAAGAATTCTGAGAGGAATCTACAAGGATATTCATGAGTAAAATTCAGTTCTGTAGCACTTAGGTCGAAGAACACTTTTTTGCAACAAAACTTCTTGCATCATACTATGGTACAGAACTCAGCAGCAAATCGGTGCTGGGGTTGCAAGGGCAGTATTTGGGAGAACGGATCATTACAGTACTCTTCAGAGGATTTTATAATGCCATTTCTTTACATTTCAAAAGCAGATGTGCAGAGCCTAAAGATGATGTGTATTTATATACTAATTTAGGAAGCTCTGTCTTTCTGTAAACTTCAGCAGCATGTTTAAGGGGAAATGATTTACTAGCTACTGTCAAGGAAATATCTATAAGCATGAAGGAAAAATTGCAAAAGTGGTGAAGAAGATGAGGCAGTAGAGGAGAGAAGGAAAGAACTCAAGCTCACAAGTGCATATTTGATTGAAAATGTTGCAGGCCCAGAAATCGTAGTCAGGGTGAATTAAAAAGTTCAAATAAGAGAGTAAAACTCAGAATGTAACCTGAATCTATGATAGTAGTATCATAATACAGTTTGGGTTGGAAGGGACTTTTAAAGGTCATCTAGTCTAACCCACCTGCAGTGAGCAGGGACATCTTCAACTAGATCAGGTTGCTCAGCCCCCGTCCAACCTGACTTGAAGTGTTTCTAGGGATGGGGCATCTACAGTCTCTCTGGGCAACCTGTTCCAGAATTTCATCACCCACATTGTAAAAAATTTCTTCCTTATATCTAGCCTAAATCTGTCCTCTTTTAGTTTAAAACCATTACCCCTTGTCCTATAGAAACAGGCCCTGCTAAAATGTTTGTCCCCATCTTTCTTATAGGCTCCCTTCCGGTACTGGAAGGCCACAGTAAGGTCTCCCCGGAGCCTTCTCTTCTCCAGGCTGAACAACCCCAACTCTCTCAGCCGTTCTTCATCTATGATAATGGTATGCTTTCAGGTTGGTTTTTTTGTATTTCCAGTGTAGGATGAACAAAACCAGTAAGTTCACATTTCTACTCTTAGGAAGGAGAATTATGGCATTTAAATAATTCTACAAATTAGCTTAGAAAGCCCTTCAGTTGAACATCTTATTATTGACAGTAATGCTTCTCTGCGTTCTCTGAGCAGTGGAGGAAATTTTAAATATGAAGTCTTATCTGTATATAACCTTTCAAAAGAAGATTTAAGTGGGGGCAAATAGTAGAGTCACACATTTATCATTGTACCATAGTACAAAGTGGGAGTCAGAAGCTTATTCATTTTTATATAAAAAAGATGCTGTCACACTGTCAAACATGCCCATACAATGCTTTATGGGATCATCTTTCATACCTGTTTTCTGTTTCACAGAAACAGTGCAGATTGAATGGGTTCATTTTTAAATAAATTTCAAGCTTATTTTTAATCGATAGCAAATTAGGGATTGGGTTTACAGAGCAGCTGTGCCATAAATTATAATGGTACAACTCAGAGAGAAATTTTGACATCCGTGAAGACAGGAGCAAGCAGTCAAGGGGCAGACAGATGGGAAACTTGTTTAACCAGCTTCATTGTCAGTCGCAAAAACAATGTGATTTTACATCTTCAGAGAGGAAAAAAGTATTCCTTTAATATGTATATACAAACTTGGAATAAGAGCGTGCAAAGGACCACAGAGGTATGTGGTTTAGGTCTAAATGAGAGTTCAGCCAAGCTACCAGGATTAAAACACATTGAGTAAGTCCAAAATAGGAGTGTTGTGCCAGCACTGCAGGCACCAGTGCTACTACTCCGTGCAAGTCAGTCTTAGCGGGCTTAGTAGTCAAGACCAGTTCTTTGTTCTTATCAGAGTTGTAATGCAGTCTTTTGGGGAGAGCAAAAAAAGAGAGGCAAACATAACACCATAATTTTAAAGATGAACTGAACCGTGCAAATTTACAGTGAAAGCTGTAGATTTACAGGACTCTCAGCAGTACAGAATGCGATGGGAATGGCTAGTTCTTTCAGATATTCAGCAGTTTTTTAAGCTCTTCAGTCAACCAAGTTCTTAAGAAAATGTACTGAGCTCTTAAAAGGGCAGTGAAAATTTGTTATTTTTATGTGAGGTGAAACATGCTGATACAAACAAAAATGTAATATGTAATAAATACAATGGGCTATTTATTAGAAAAATGAGAGAGAATGATTTTCAGTTTGAAGGAAATGAATTATACACAACAGCAGTGCTGAAACCATACACTTCTCAAATTAGGTTTACACTTTCAGATTAGAAAAATGAGTTGAAAGCGTGTTGGGAAATGTGAAGTTATCCTTGGGAACTTAGTGGCTTATTTGCACAAAACATGAAATAGTCAAAACACACCTTAGACTGTCCTTTAAAGTATACACCAAGGAAAAGATATACTTTACTCTTGTATTGTTTTAACAAACACTTTAATTGACCTCACAGCATGGTGATGTTAAAATGTGTGTGATGTAGTTAGATAATGAGATGGGCTGTTTAACAAGACATTAAGAACTAAATAACAGTTGTGTCGATAAACAATTATTCAGTCTATGTAGTGTAAAAGAGGTGAAGATGTGTCCTTAAAGACGATGCACTACAGCGTGTCTTTTTTCACTTAAATTCATGTTACAGTTTAAGAACAGTGGCAAGTTATTAGTAAGTAGTACCAATTGTATTAATAACTTACAATGTTATTAAAATATGTGTGAGTAATAAGAGAACATTGTATTACTAAAATCTGCTTTTCACGTTCTTGGGAGCAATTTAGATTTGCAGAGCTTGATGGCACACTGATCCTCTATTAATTCTGGTCCAAATGAACTTGTGCTTGTCTGTGGTGTCGTTTAGATTTCAGGAAATCAGATAATCTAAAGCTGTAGCAAAGTTTTCACAAGGCAGTTCAAAAATTAAGCCATTGGAAACAAACATCTACCTTTTTCCTCTTCTCAGTTAAAAACCATTTTTCTCATGGCTTTCTCTCACTCTTGGCTCATTCTGCTTATTTCTTTCCTCTTTTACATCAACTTTGTGCTGGAGTGAAGTCACGGTTTTACACAGTGCAGACTTCTCCTTGTCCATTTGCTGTATTATAAAAAAGATAAAAGTTGTGTATGATTTCAAAAGAGCTCAGAAGTGTTTCACACCCTTACAAGGATAAATAAATTTGTATATAATTATACACTATATGTTATGGTTTTGAATGCTTTGAGTAAGAGGTGACACACTGATCATACACACTAAGCTTTCTACCCCTTCACAACTGAGTTGCAGTGAATTGATGAGTCTTTTCTTGTCTTGAGCTAACCCTTACATGTTCACAAAACCACCGTGTCTCTTGATGCAAATTTCAGCTTCAATAGCAAGTAAGGACTAGAAATAAAAATAAATTTTTAGAGGCAAGAGACAAGGCTTTTGTTGAAAAGATAGATGGGAAATCTTAATCCAGATTTTAACCAGTGCCAAAATTTCCAAGAAGAAAATTTTATGTAAAGTTAAGCACCTCTCATGAAACTAGTCTTCACGTCAACACCGTGAAGACCTAGGGGAGTAATTCTGTAGCCATATCAAGTTGTTTAGGGGTCTGTAATTAGACAGCAATCAGTCAGTGCTGGACATTTTAGCACTTCAACTGACTGCAATGCAGAAACACCAACTCTAACTACAAATTCGTCATCGAACTTCCAGTAAAACAGGATTACTGACTGTTATGACTGTCAACGTGCATTTTATTTTAAATAGTAATCAGAAAAGTGATTGTAGTTCGTTTTATAAATGCATATTTCCCCTATCCATTTTTTTCAAAGTTTTTAGTTGTGGTATGCTACAAATTAAGTAAGATGAGGTAATGGACCTTTCTCCTTAGACATAGCGCGTGGTTCTGTGCCAGCTAAAATCCTTAGCTTCAGTTATAACGAAAAATTAAGATGTGCTGTGCAGTGAAACTACAATGGTGAAAGATTAATTAGCTAATATTTGTGAAGCTCTAAAGATGAATCGGGCTATGCGGTGTGTGTGTAAAGTATTACTGCAACAGCGTTGCTAAATGTGAAGTTGAGAGTCAGTTGAATGAAGGGTTGAATTTTTTCCTGATTCACTCACATCATCTGAAATCTTCCGTATTGTGAAGATTTTGCAGCTAGGCAAGTAAACTTGCATGATAATCTCCCTGGCACTAGTGGATCAATACTAGTCAATAAGGTTAGCCCACGCTTCTTTCACAGTCTGTTAGTACCTCTACATGTCTCATCCTTTGAGGGGAACTGAATGGTGAGTCATTCTCCATTTGCAGTTCCTTGTCTCTGGAAGACAAAAAACTGAGTAGTTTGAGGGGTGGTAGTGACCAGTGAAGGAAAACTCCTTATGTAAAGTGGCTGACACTTGGAGCTAAATGTCCCTGCCCAAGCAGATTCTTAACTGTGGACTTCTAGATAGAAGCACTATAGCAGTGTGTATGGGCCTCTTAGTATACAAATCAAAAATGTCTTAGTTATATCAGGTAAAGTGCCAATCCAGTATAACCTCACTGTTTGACTCAAGTAATCTTGACAGGTTAATTTTACATGGGAAGCCTTATGTGGGTTCAGGCATGGTCTGACCTCAACTAGTATATAAAGATGTTAAAAACAGCTTTTCTTCTGTGTTGTGCGTTCAACCTAAAATACGGTCTCGGACTCATGTCAGGTGTTTACAAATTTGCATTATTAAGTGTTTTGGGAGTCATCATGGTTGTCAAGAATAGTCACAGGGCTACAGCCAATCTTTACAGGGACCAAAAGGGGAGGCTTAAGAATGGGGCTTGCAGGTAGCTCCAAGCTTACACCAGCCATTTTGTTAGATACGGATATCCAAGATAAAAGAATCAGCTGCTTCTAAAAAGGTTGAAGCAGAATAAGTGACATCTCATTATACATTTTTAAAATCTTCACTTTAAAAAAAAATAAATTGTGCTCTTTCTGGAAGACGCTTTGTAGTGTTTTGTCATTTTCATTTAGTAGGATATGCAAAAATTCAAACTTTAATTTACTCCTTTACTTTTTAAGCATTTCCAGTCTAACCAGATTTAGTAAGAAAGAGGCCTGATTTTCCCATCTGATTCAGCAGAAGTCGCATAACACTATGTGCTTTGTTTTGTGAGGTTTCTCATACCAACAAACTCCTACAGCCAACTCTGGGCTTTTAGTGCTTGAAAATGTTTTTTTTTAAATCTACCTCATTGCTCATCAGATACAAATATATGTCTGTCTTTTATTCAGATCTGAGAGTTGCCTTTCTTGCTACCATTGGATAATTTGTAAAAAAAGAATTTTTTATTTAACAATAATAAAAATAATTGGAGGGAGGATCTGTTCTGCCACCTAACCAGTAGTAGCCTGAACCACTAGGCAAAGAAGCTATAAAAGGAACATGAAGTTCTGAGTATTACCCTAGTGAGAGTTTGTGTTCTCAAAACCCACAAACATTGTATTTTCAGTATTTTAATATGATTTTTGTTACCAAATTTGGCACATTATTTACAACTTTTTAATGAGTCTGTCCAATAATCTGAAGAATCTGTTCTCTGAGTTTTTCACTTATTTATATCTAAGTAGTAGCAATCTATTTTGACAGTGATTACATAATTTTTGTTCATTAATTTCTCTAGTGTGTCTTGTAGCCATTTACTGGACCTTTCACTATTTTCCTTGTGGCCAGATTTGTAGCCTTAATATAGAATTTCCCAAAGGGATAATTTTCTATTTTCTTTGAGTTTCTATATTTACTTTGTATTTCATATCAGGGTATTTTTGTCATTTAGCATTCTTTCCTCTTTCTCCTCTCTCACTCACACAGTTGGGAAGGGGAGGGTTGTTAGGTTTTTTTGGTTTATAAAAGAGTAAGAAACAATTGATACTGCGTCCTGGTTTTGTTTAAATATCTCTTGTGCCGGCTTCTCAAACAAGTGATACAAGACATCCACTCAATCTGAAAACCTAATTCTGAATGATATTCGCCTTAACTTTGGGGAATATTTTATTCAAGAATAGACCCGTATCTGCTTCAGAATCTTCACTGGACTTTCTATCCCATTACACAGCCACAGTTTTAGACACAAATAAGGAATGTGTTGTAACTAAGGTTTAGACAGCTCCTCCTTTACTGCGTTCATGAATACATATTGCTTAGCATATGTTTGCACATTTCTTGATGAGGCCAGACCTCTGCTTCCAAACACGTTACCATTTAAATTTTGATAGAAATGCAAATTGTAATGGTAGTGAAACTGCTCTGGTTTATTTCAATGTTCAAAATACCAGATGGAGGAGTTGCAGAAAGCTAAGTCCTATGACAGTGTTGTACTACCCAGTGAAACCAGAGGAACTGCGAAACAGCTGGGCAGTTGTGCCTTCGTGGAGAACATCCTTCCTCTGATGGTGCCTTGCTCCTCTCTGAGGGAACCATCCATCAGGATTTCTCAAGCCAAGACTTGCACCTTCTATGCGACACCAGCAGGGCTGGGTAGCAGTTGTAGTTATACACTACAGTTGCAGTAAATATTGTAAACTAGGACACTTGTGAATATTTCAGTTACTTTTCTGTTGACATCAGAGAAGGAAGTTCTAGGTTGCTGCATGATAAATAATGGAGTCCTGTGATTTATTTGCTATTTATACACTCTGTCTTTGTCTGAAGTAAGAGTGCAAGTCAAAAGTCCTGTGTCACCATAAAATTTTCCTTACCTCATCACAGTTAAACCATAGCAGCAGCATAGCTTTTTTGCTTAAGGAGGGTTTGCAGAATTTTAGTCTCTAGTTCTCTTAACTTCTGTAGAGCTGTGCAGTGCTGCCATGCTCAGAAATGATGGAGATATATTATCAAGCCCGTTTTGTGAAAGTTTGAAAAGTTACAGTTTAATTCTGCTGTAAGGCCTGGAAATGCCTTCAAATGTAATTGGACTTAGTATGCCCAACATGAGTTATATTCTTTGATTTTTACATTTTTAAGAACTCTGGTTCTGATGTACAGTAAAAAAGGAACCATTTATCTGCTCTTTAATTATTAGTCAGATGGATGGTGTAGTCTGATGTTACAGGAGGATGTGTTCATCTCTGCTCGTAAAAAGACAACAGGATAGTTGAAGGATAAATGATGATCAGGGAAATTCTGGTTTTGTCATTTCAGAGAGGAAGCAGACTTCTGCTGGAGAGAAAAGAAGTCTCTGTCTTCCTGGAGGTGTGTAATTTCATTTAAGCAGTCCCCCGAAACTCCCAGTGTACATCTGTGCTCTATACCACAGATCTGTTAACTGGCCATAACAGGAAAACTTGTGTGTGATCACAGATTTTCTAATTTTAAAACACTGTGCGTAAGGCTTTCTGACATTTGACTCCTGTTGCTGGAAGCCAGAAGGAGGCGTCTTTTCCGAGAACTCAGAAATACTAAGAAAAGTTAGTCTACCTAATTTTGTTTTTCAATAAATGCAATAAGTTAATTCCAAATAAACATTTCTGTAGTTGCCACTTGCCTGTTTGTAAACATAGTATTTGTCATTTCCCTCTGGAATTCAATAATAATTTTACTATAATAATAACATTAGTAAGAAAGTTTCTCTTCCCCTTCTTGATATTCCCATGCTTTTGCAAGTACTTTGATGTAAGAATGCATGGTCACAAAGTACACCAGCAGGTTCTCTTAACTGCTGTTTTTAATACTTGATTTATATTTATAGATTATTGAATCAGCTGTTTACAAAGGAGGGATGCGATCTGAGCTCAGCAAGCTCAGAAAGTTCAATTCTGTCTCTGAGTCTTTCTCTCCAGAGTAAAAAAAAAAAAGAGTTTATATGAATAGATTTTTCAGTGGATGTGCAGAACCCTGTGTCTCTTTTTGTCTCTTTGGAAGTGCTTTGATTTGATGTAGTAGGTGTGGGGCAGTAAACAGTCATATTCACTGGCATAACAAAAGCACAGTAAAAGATTCAGGTTTCTGGTCCCGGAGACTCAGTGATCCATTTTCCAGCTTTCATTCACAAGGTATTTTTTGTCCTGCTTTATTTCATTCTTAAATTTCAACTTAAAAAAGCCCTGTAAAACATCACAGAGTTTGGCTAAATACATCAGAACTGTTAGCCAGAACCACAAGTTTTCCAAACTACTTCTGAGGGCTAGTAAAATCTCTTTTGGGGCCAGCTCCCTTTTCCCCCTCCTATGTTAATTAATTCAAGAGCAGCATGCTTGTGCATTCTTTGTCTTTCTCAATTGATAACATGTCAGGTAAGAAAAGCTATTAGAAATGACATCTGTGAATGAGTTGGTTATATCTACCCTTCTAGAAGCTTCAGGACCAAAAATATTCCCCATTGCCACACTGCAGTGTTGTAATGACTGTTTTAGGAGTTAATGTTGTCCCATGGTCTACCAAATGCCGCTGCATTATGGACTTTGATTATTTTGAGTGTCTTGAGTTTCTGAACACCCGCTTCTCCTTTATCGATCTATCCATTTTGTAGGGCCATTGTTGCCTTATGAAATTATAAACAAATTCTCTGTTCACTGAGTAAGTATTAACAGTATTACTAATTAGTATCTTTTTATGAGCTGAAAATCTGCTGTGTTGCCAGTTCGTATACTAGAATAACTTAAAAGACAATTGACCATCTGCCAGTGATACTCTATGATACTGGCTAGTCATATCAATAAAGGTAAATATTGTCTTCAATTGATAAGGCTGTCATTCATAGTGTAATTAAATTTTTATTGTTTGTGCTCTCTGTACAGTCTCACAGCTTCTCTTAGAGTTTCTATTAAGAAAATAAGATCAATTACTCAGTATAAGTGCTTATTTTTAATAAGGCAATGTTAATCTATGAATCTTGCATGCTGACAACTGTACTGTAGTGTCTTGGCTCTTTAGTAGTTTAATTAATAAACATATATTTGCTCATTTTGTCAGTGCAAGTTTATTGATATAATGAACTAATGTTTTACTGATGAACCAAACTCTCCAAATCTTCAGATTGATTAATTTCTTAGCATGAAAGTGAAGTGGATTTCTTTTGTGAAATAGGTTATTCTAAGGTGAATGTAACGTGGATTTTTTTTCCATTGCTACATTTCCATAGAATCACAGAACCACAGAGTGGCAGGGGTTGGAAGGGCACTCTGGAGACCATCCAGTCCAACCCCCCTGCTAGAGCAGGTGCCCCTAGAGCAGGTTGCACAGGAACGCGTCCAGGCGGGTTTTGAATATCTCCAGAGAAGGAGACTCCACAACTTCTCTGGGCAGGCTGTGCCAGGGCTCTGTCACCTTCACAGTAAGGAAGTTCTTCCTCGTGTTCAGGTGGAACTGCCTGTGTCCAGTTTGTGCCCATTGCCCCTTGTCCTGTCGCTGGGCACCACTGAGAAGAGCCTGGCCCCATCCTCTTGACACCCGCCCTTTAGATATTGATCACATCCCGTCTCAGTCTTCGCCAGGCTAAACAGACCCAGATCGCTCAGCCTTTCCTCATAAGAGAGATGCTTGTTTTTGTCTTTCAGTTAGCTCTTTGGAATATTGCAGTTGTGAGCTTTTGCCAGTTTTTAAAATGAGGCGGTCATGTTTTCTATTTGATAGTTTATGAGAATTGATTCCGCTCTGTTCAGAGACACACTGAAATGTTGCCAAAAATTACAGGTAGTTAGTTGAGTTACTTTTACCCCAAGTTGGCTTTGCTGCAGGTAGCTTTTAAACGTCAATAAAAGATAAAGCTTTAAAATATTATTGAGAAACATTAAATTTTGTCTTGTGGATGATACATGCTATTTTGTGAGGTTAGAACTCTTTTAACACATAGCTGAAAAAAAGTGGACTTTCATGTCAAAGTCCTAAAATGTTTCATGAGCCTTTGTTTGTACAGACAAACCACGAGCATACGTATTTTCTAGTACAAATGTATGTTAATTTTAATTAAGTTACAATTCAGATTATTGTTATTCCTCTGTATGTAATTTTCGCTCTCCCATTTCCTCAATCTGTTTGATGTTTGGAGACCTGAAGAAGTTAAACAATTCTGATTTTTTTTAGAAGCCTAAAGGGAAGGGTACTTTTGTTACTCATTTCTGGGAACACCTGTGCACTGTGGAGTTTAATTGGGCTACAGCTGGTGCCACTGATGTGTGGAGCGAGCAGGGCTTTGCAGTCTGACTGGAAACCTTGACATTGTGTGTCATTGGCTGTTTCCTAAGCTATTAATGTACTTGCATAATTTAGAAGGTGTTCTAATTTTTAGGGGATTGCATTCTCTGTCAACCGATACACATGGTGTAGGAAGATCAAGGCTATGAATGGTGAGCGTATTGGACACTAGCGCAGAACAAGTAAGCGGGGCACCCACGGATTTTAGTTGCTCTTTGGAGAAGTTAGGTGGTCGTGTTACAAACACTGTAAGGAGTGATCTCTGATCAGTATCTTAAAAATGTTGAGCAGAGTTTTATATAAAAGGGAGAGTAGCTGCATGTTGTCTGGCTTTAAAAGTGTGATTGAAAGCAAGTTACTTATCTCCCATCCTAAGGAGATTCTAGAGGCCTGGGAGCACGAAGGAACAGAAGAAACAAGGTGAACTGTGTACCAAATATGCTGATCAAAAATCAGAGAAATTTGATAACAAAATCAATTTAGGGTTAGCTTGTTAGGTATGGGATATATTAAGTTTAGGAACGNTGAAAGCAAGTTACTTATCTCCCATCCTAAGGCGATTCTAGAGGCCTGGGAGCACGAAGGAACAGAAGAAACAAGGTGAACTGTGTACCAAATATGCTGATCAAAAATAAGAGAAATTTGATAATATAATCGATTTAGGGTTAGCTTGTTAGGTATGGGATGTATTAAGTTTAGGAACANTATGCTGATCAAAAATCAGAGAAATTTGATAACAAAATCAATTTAGGGTTAGCTTGTTAGGTATGGGATATATTAAGTTTAGGAACGGTAATAAATCGGGTAGTATTGAACTTCAAATATAAGAATATTTCTGCTTAAGGGCTCAATAAAATCGAGCAAGGAATTCAGGGTGTCATCCACTGTGCATAAAAGTTGACCTACTATTCTTTTTCTTACGCACCTTGGCACCATAGGTTTACTAGCTATTTTATACACACAGTAGTATATGTCACTGATTGAAGACATTGAAGACAGTGGCCCAACTAATAAATCAAGTTTACCAACTTTTGTCATATGATAAAAGCAGTTCAAAGCGCATGGTACACCCACATGCCCCCTCACAGAGAAGAGAGCGCCTCTGGCATGGTGGGTGGTACACAATAAAGCAGTGGGTCTGGCTACTGTCTCTGGTCTGCTGAAGAGCAAAGGCTTAGCTTGTACAGCCAAAGTAATTTCAGCATAAAATTCCTGTGGTGGCCCTGAGTTACCACAGACAGACTTAGCCATTGGCACTTTTTGGGGACATGCTGCCAAAGGACCAGCTGCTTCCTGTAGGAGACCTGCCATCTGGAGCTTAGAGAGTGATGCCTTTGATAGACAGCTCTGGCAGTGAATTATTTGCCTCATGTAATTTTTCCTCTTTTCCTTTTTGGTTTTTTTTTTTCCCCTGAAGCTTTGAAGGATTTTATACAGTAAACTTTGTGGAGAGATATTAAGAGATTTCTCTTCTCTCTGGGTTGACAGTGGGGGAAGTTATCTGATTAATTGTTTGGGATTCAGGCTTAAATAACTAAAATTCAAAGTTAGAAATTGTGGTAGAGAACTGAAGGCCATGTCGGAGACTAGCAGCCAGAAAGTATATGAGCAGACACAGTTTGATACAAGGGAGGTGAACTAATTGTGTTCCAGATAGGAAGCTATTAAGAAGGATTTTGTTTGTTATATGTTCAAAGACTTAAGAGAAAGAACTTGAAATGCGATGAAATCCTCTTTTGGGCTGGAACAGCCAAAGCAAGCAATGAACGTGGGCGTGATTTAGACAGACTTGGCTTCAGGTTGGATAGATGGATTTCCAGTTCCATGTAGGAATATACGTCCAGTTCCACATTCAAATAAAGAACAACGATAACATGGGATAAAAGGACATAAAAGGGGAACATGCAGTCAGTAGCCAGAAGTTAATAAATATTGAGGAAGATGTCAATCTGGAGATAGGCGTAGATGCACCTATAAAATCCCTGTGCTAGAGAGCAAAGAGTAATGAGGCTGCATTCTCCTTATGGGTCTAACTGCTGACTGAAAATAAGATCTGTTACTGATTGTTCGTGGGTCTGGTTCTTCCTAGCAGAGCAGACCAATGTTTGAAGTGTTACACAGAGTGTAAAGATATTATAGAAAACTAAGAGGGAAAGCATGATACTTCTTCATGAAGTAATTTCGTGTGACCTTTTCCTACAGATTAGTCTCAGCTGGGTTTGTTCTAACAGGGTTCCTGAGGTGGCCACATGGTGGCCACCTAGCAGTGTGGCTAGGCGGTAGGTCATTCACACCTTTCCGCAAAAGCAGAATTGTCTCCCTGGGAGTTTCTGCTCCAGTTCTCTTAGTTGTTGTAATAAACTTTCTTAAGGCAGTATGGTCCTGAAACACCCTCTTGAGAAGCAGGCAAATGTCCGGGAAGAGCTGGTCCTTTTAAAAGCAATCCTGGGCTTATCATTGAGGGCTAGAAGCAGGAGGGCAGAGCATTTCAGTGGATGCAGTGGTGAATCAGCTGGTCATGACCGTTTTGCCCCTGTGGTGCTTTATGACTTCGCTTTACGCTTTCGTATCTCTGTGTCGTCTCGGCTACCAACATGAAAGTTATTCAGATAAAGAAGGTTCCTTGCCATGACTTACACAAGTCCTACAACAGTAGGACTCTGCTGTTGCTCAACAGGTATACGTAATACTTTAATTTACAGAATTTTTCTGTAAAAGGCAGCTGTTTGTTTTCACAATGGTATCAAGGAGTTTACAAAATTTGTGTTGAACGAATAACAGCGAATTCAATTAAAAGCTTTATTTTACGTGGCTTTCATTTCATACATAGCTCTTGTTCTTTGTAGTACAGCAAAATAATAAATAATTGCTGCAGTTAATTAGAAGTAGAAGTACAATTGAATTATTCTGTTCTCTGGAAACGCTATTTATTTTGTACAAGCTTCAAAATGAGAGAGATTATTTGTTTTATATAAAGGTGTGCATAAGTTATTAGGAAATGAGAGGAGAATTCATCACAACCTTGTTTTCATCTTTGAGAGCTTCAGGCTATAACCTCTTCTACTTTTTGATGGTATCTAGGCTTGGCATAGGAAGAGCGAGTGCATGTTTACAAATTATAACTCACTAACTCGCTATAACTCACTAAGGAAATTACTTTTGTCACATGAAGGAAGCTGTGCCATGCTGAAATACAGGTGATAGTTTTGGAAATGCTTTTTATGAACATTTTTTTGAAAACAGAAAGCAGTATGTGTCTTAAATGTCTTAAATGTTTCAGTGATGCAAGAGCCTTATTGCAATGTCAAATTTCATGATTACTCCTTTGGCTGTGGTTGCTGCAGTTTTAAGAGATTGCCAACACGTGTTACCCATCCTCTGTGGAAGAGTTAGTAACGCTACAGCAGGAGTAGCGGATAGAAATGCGTGTCTAGATTGCCGTGCGCCCTCCAGCAGTCATTTTTGTGCTCCCCTTGTGAGCTGCAGCCACTGGGCCCGAGGTATGTGTTTGTTCCTGCTGCCTCTGCTGGACGTGCAGTCGTTTTTGACAGCAGCAGCAAGCAGGACCAGTGTACTCAGGGGAGGCGTTTTTGTGGCATTTTGACGTGGTCTGCAGGGGATGAAATTCCCATGCCTTACTAACTTGGTCTTGTTAAGAGCAGCCGTTACTGACTCATTCATACTAACTCATTCTTGAGGAATCACAAAGAAAAGCTGAGGTAGAAATCTCCATGGTCTCTTCTAAAGAGTCTGAAGCCTGGTGGAGCATATTTGGGAAGTATGCCTTAATGGTTGCCCAGGTTCTTATACCCAGCCAGACATTAGGTCTTGGCCAGAGGCAGAGGCAGGATACTGGGTTGCCACAATTTTGCCCCTTTCCTTCTGTGTTCTCTTGTTCATAAGCAGCAGGCAGGAAACTTGGGAAGTTCTGTATGATGGAAGCAAACTACAATGGAAATTAAAGGAGGAGCAAAAGGTTTAAATTCACTGAAGTACAAAATGAAAACCGAAGTTATCACACCATTTTATTATTTTTTTTTATTTTTCCCAAATCATACTGCAAGTGGTCCTTTAGAAGATATAGCAATAGGTTCGTGATACAATGTTAGGATTAGGCCTGCAGCAGGTTAAATCAAAACAAATCAAAGTACCAGAACTGTGGACACCGAAAGCTTGTTGAAGACGAGAAATATTACTGTTTCTGCATCTGTTAAAAGATAGCAAATAGTTAAAATGTGTATTTCCGAATGGGAGCATAAATATCTTTGGACAAAGGTTAATTTGGTCTGAAAACAATATTGCATCTTCTTGTTTAATACCGGCTTTCCATTTGCACTGTTAGAGAGTTTTCCAGCAGCTTGGCTTTACCAAGAGAATGTCTCAGATTTATCAGTTAATTGGGTGGCTCTCACCATAACGGTTTCAAATGTGGGCATACATACGGAAAAAATGTACGCTTTTAAAATTCGAATAGTTGAAAATAAGAAAATAATAATTTTTTTGCTCTAAGATAATTTCTGACCAAAAGGATTTGTCTGGGAAAGTTATTACAGAAGTGGAATTAGGAATGGAAGCTGGACCTTAAAAGTCACAACTTGCTTGGGTTCTCTGTTATCTATATTTTAACATATATAGTTTGTTAGATGCAGTTCACATATTTTCATTTCTTATACTAAGTTTATGCTAGCAACAGCTGCTTTATTCCAGCACTGTAATTGCTTGATACGAAAGGCTTTTCTTTTTATCAATTTTTCATCAGTTTTTCTTTTCCCTTTAAGCTGATAAAGTAGGTGCAGTGTTCAAGATGTTATGCTAAGTAAAATAAAAACCCCATTTGTGCTATGCACCTCCCGTAAATAACTTGCTAGAGTTCTTTTCCCTCAGAATTACTAATAAGAAAAAGATTCTATGATGATCTTATAACATGGAGTTTGGAACATCTGTTTTCTTTTATGCGTACACCTCACACCTACTGTTGCAAAACAGGCATTCTTCACTGTAAGTGTTATTTGTTGATGCTTAAAGGTTCAATGAATAATTCAGCCCCTTTACCCTTCTTGCTTTGCTGCACACCTATTGAGCTCTCAGAGTAGTCATATCAATAAATTCTGACTTGCTTTACAGCTCCAATTTCATGCTTGGCCTTTCCTAAGATACATACAAGCAAAAATAAATAACTGAAAGAAAGAAAATATCTGTACAAATTGTTTTAGCAAACCTCATGTGTGTGTGTAATAAGCCCTTCCCATGCCTCCTAAATTAATATGAATTGTTAAAAGAGGTCTGCGTTTTTTGGATCAGGCAAACCCTGTTGTGTTACAAATATGTTCACCAATGTGTGGGTAAGATTTCAAAAATACAGTGAAGTTGCAGAGCACTGTAGGTGCTGTCTTTAAAGGTAATGAGCATGTCACTGTGTATGTACCTAAATAAAGCATCTATTGTGGTGAGAAATGGGACCATTGAGTCCTGCGTTTAGGAAGCTTAATTTCTGCATGAGTGTACTTATGATGATTGCAGGCAGGTAGGTCATCTGCACATGCCTCTACCTTTTCCATTGTGACAAAATATGATCAAACTTACCTCACCTTTAATTATCATCAGTTTTTGCAACTCGTTAATTTACATTCTCTTTAGTTCACTAAAAGCTAATAATGTGCTGAAGGGCTGGCAGGGGAAACAATGGTTTTAACCTTCTGTATAGAGGAGTTGCCCACATCGGAAAAGTGAGGACTTTTTTAGTAAACGTAATGGGAAAAGTGGTTCATTCCTCAGCATAGTCAAGAAAGTCATATCTAGTCTTACACTGGAAGGCAGAGATTTCTCCTTAGCTGGCAGAAGCATTTAGGAAGCCGAGGACCCTTGCTGTGAGTGGGATTTAGGGATCTAGATTCCGTTATGAGCCCAGCTTTAGTTCTTGTAGAAAGGTGGTTGATAGGATTAACCACGACCATTTGAAACTATTGCAAGTGGAAGGGCTCGTTGTCCTCAGTGAATAATAAAAGGTGTTTATCATCATGCTACTTAACCTTGCCTTAATTATGAGTGTCTGTTAGGAGTGGTTGCCTGCAATGATTAAATAAGAAAGAAATACACTCCGTGATTAAATAAGAAAGAAATACGCTCCGATACTGAAAGAGATTATTTTAAAACTTATTTCCCATGGGCTTCCTTGTTATTAATTTTGTTTCAGTGGAGCAATCATTTGGACTCTTCTGAAGCTGAAAATCTGTTGGCATTTAAATTAAAATTTCTGCTTTTGCTCAGTTACCAACATTTTACAGTTGGAGTTGTTCAGGGGAAAAAAGAGAATGTCCCTTTCAAAAGTGCTGTTTGTCTGTGAAAAATAAATATGAACAGTGATTGAAGAGAAAATACAATAAAGTACTCAAAGTATAACTTAAAATAACTTTTTTTCCGCAGTGATGAAACTAAAGGGACTTGATTCTCCTAAACAAACAAAACCTCTGGCTACAGACGATCTGCCCATAATATNAATAGCTGCAGATTTGTGAGAAGTTGTGGTTTGTTCTTTTTTTTGAGTACCACTACAAGAGCTTGGCAGCTAAATTATTTGCTAGACCTCAAGGTATATTTAAACATGAGGTTTTGTTCCTTCTCTTCCATGTGAAAAAGATATCGTTGACAAAAGTTGCTAGGAAAATTCTTTTATAAAGCACAGTTACAATTTAAATACTAGCAGTGCAACTTCTCCCAATATGCCCCAAGACATAATTTTTTAGGGTTTTTCTAAATGGAAAGAATCAAGGTAGGATAAAGTGTGAGGCTTGTTTATTTAGTGTATTATTTCACAAAGTTTAGATGTGGTCCTTTAGGATTAAAGTGTATTTAATATTCCTGAAAATGACTGAATGGTTCTGTTTGCCAGTTGTTCTTTTCATTGAGACCTTCATTTAACAACAGTCTCTGCTGTGTATTGCAGTGGATAAGTGTATTGATACTTAGATTAAAAAATCAGGGTTACATGAAAAATAGATACATGGTGCTATGACCTGTCACATAAGTACTCCTAAAAATTTTAATTTTTGCTCAGATAATTTAGGCTAAAAATGAGAACGGCTGTACTCTCATTTTGTGTTTTTTTTTTCCAAAACTCTTAGCATCATTGTCTAGATATTATCTATTATTAAAGTTTGCTTGCTGTTTTTCTTAGTAACGTACTCATTTGTGGATGGCAATGCTGAGATACTAGTCCTCTAGAGCTTTCCAAAGCGGAAAAGTTATTCCAGATAATGTTCCAAAATTTTTCAAATCTCCTGATTATCTGGGTATACCTAGCACATATCGTTGGGCCGGCATATTAATATACTTTTTTGAGAGAGTATGTTAGTGAAAAGTCACTTTATACATCACTTACATTTCCTAATTATATTCTGCTGTTCATAGTTCATCAAGCGTGCACATGGTTGGGACAGCAGTTTCAAGTTATAGCAGATGGAACCCACTATTTTTATAACCATAAATAGTTAATTTATGGTCATTATTCCTCCAGAGGTAGAGGAAATAAAAGAAATTCAATTGATATAATAATAAAAAGAGATTTGCAAGGTTTTTGCACTGGCTTTTAGTACTGTTTTTGTGTGATGGATCTTTTTAGCTGTTTTTTGTTTGATGTCATCAGTGGAAACATAATGCAATCTCTATTCAAAGAGTGGTTTTATTATCCTCCAAATAATACTAGCTTTTTGGAGAACAACATTATCGTAATGATCTCCTTGCTTCTCGTGATTTGTGTCATGTTGTTGACCTTAATGCCCATCCTGTGTAGGAGTCAGTGGGAAACACGTCTGCAATACAAAAGGCAAACATATGGATGTGGCAGCAGTCGGAAGTGATTCTCCTCAATGAGTGCATGAATTCCTTTTGTGTTCATGTTTTTAGCCTCATCTGAATACTTGTCTCTCTGAAACTTTATGTACATTTATAAGCGTTGATTTCAGTAATGCAGTTACACTTACACACTTTAACTAGTCTGGCTTTTCTTATCCGTGTTACCTCTGCTCTGTTACCCATTGCTGTGGTTGTGGATAGCCATACTTGTGCTTATTACAAAACACTGCTACTGCAGGAGACCCGTTTTTAGTAACGTAGCAGTGTGGCATCCCTGTAACAGTGAGCACACTTCCACAGANTCTGAATACTTGTCTCTCTGAAACTTTATGTACATTTATAAGCGTTGATTTCAGTAATGCAGTTACACTTACACACTTTAACTAGTCTGGCTTTTCTTATCCGTGTTACCTCTGCTCTGTTACCCATTGCTGTGGTTGTGGATAGCCATACTTGTGCTTATTACAAAACACTGCTACTGCAGGAGACCCGTACCAAGAGCAGTGTCACACCTTCTACACTGTTAACTGAAGAGCACACACAGGTGTCCTGTTTGCTAGCAGCCGAGACACATGTCGCAAATTCACTTTTGGCAGCAAGAAGCCATTTTCCATATGCAACTGCACCTTGAACATACCATTTTCTTCCTAATTTAAGAATCTGAAAGTTTTCTGGATATATGAAGGTGACGGTGGCCAGTACATATGAATTTTTTACGCTTACCATTTCTGTATAGAAATAGAACAGCTTTAAACCGTGACAAACTATTAACATTACATTACGTTTTCATAGCTCTTCCGAATTTGTTGATACTTTTAATTACAAGAGGGGAAGTCTCTGGCACCAGCAGCTCAAATTCAGGTAGCTGTATCCTGATTTTCTTTGATAGCCTTCATGCAGTCAAAGATAGTTGTAAGGATTGTGTTTAGACTCAATAAAAGAATTTAAAATTTTGTACCCAGTTCCTGCTCTGGGATGAAGAACTCTACTCAGGTTTGATATCTGCTCCTGTTGGACAAAGTCCTTACACCTTACATCAGATGGCATGAAAGATTTTACTCCGCACCAGTCAGGTATACAAATTTGATCCTTGATGCGTGTATCTGTTGCCTGATAGCATCTACCCATAACAAGTTACCTACCACTAGGGTCTGCACACCAAAGCATACTTTTCCGTGTCTTTCCTTTTACAAGGAGCTGCTTAATGTAAAGCAACACACAAATAAATGATCTAATGGCAGAGTACTACTTGACCTTTGTACTCTGTGAGAAAGAGATTTCTCATTAATTTATCAAATTCATACCCGCCATCCTACTCACAAGCTGCTCACTTGTTACAGTAAGTCATTGGATAAGCCTAAATTTATTGTATCTGTTTTCCTGTGGGAACCATACAAGTTTAAAGACATTCTCCAATTTAATAGAATTCTGATGAGTGCTTGAAAATCTGCTGCAGATCCAGTAAGGGGTGCCTTACTGACACAGCTGATGCCTTTATTTACTTAAGAGCAATAAAATGCATGGAAGATTGGTACAAAGGCCAAAAAGAAAGCGTTGCAATGGGCACAGAAGTACCTGTTTGTTAGCGAATACACGCTTTCCGATATCTGAGACTATATGGACCTGCGGCTGTAATCGCTTTAGTTTGGAGTGAAGCTGTTATCATGACTTGGTAATCCATGCTATCCATAGAAAGAGCGTTACGGCAATGACACTAATTTTGAAACATGCCGTTTTGTATCATTCACTTTAGAAATACTGTTTTTCTTACTGGACCCAATGTAGCATAGGACATTATTTAGTAAGTACCTTTTATTAACGAGCTCCGTCAGGTCTTATTTACTGCAGCAATAGAAGGTATAATGAAAAAAAGACTCTCATGTGGTATGTTGATCTGTCCAGAAACAAAACATGTAAGGGAACCTAAGCATCTAAAATTAGAAAATACTCTTTTGTCTTCTGATAGTTGCCAATTTTAATTTAAGTGAGTTAAGTGCTTGTGATATTTAGCACCTTGTTAACAATGAACAAAGTAATTTAAGCGGCTTCTCTGAAGGGTGGATTTTAAAGGTTAACAACTTCTGCATGGAGCTTTGATGACAGCTTTGACCAAGATAGAGTATTCAGAGAAGTGAATATTTATTAATTAGGAAGAGTCATTGGCAGGTGCAATGGGGTTTAAAAAAAAAATGAGGAGAATTTCTTTTTCTTGCTTTTTCTTTTCTGTTTCAAATTGTACTGAATCTGATGATGAATTATTAAGGTCAGATTTCCAGATTTGTTCAGCGTTGACCTAAATCAGCTCCTACAAAAATCACTGTGAATTCTAAGAGTGTTTTAAGGCAAAGGTGGCTCTGCTCAGTCCTATACATACAGTCTGGGGTGGAGGTGAGGTGTGTCTCCATGAATAGATTGATTTGACCTTTATTATTCTTTTAATTCCTCAAGTTAAATTAAACCATTGGAAAACATGTAGAATATCATTTTAAAGAAGCAAAGGACAATTAAAATTCCAGTTAGAAAAGAAGGTGCGTTCTTAGCAGCATCTTAGCATAAATCCCCCTGTTACAGCACATGTTAACAGCTTTAAAGCAAGAAGAGATATTTACTTGCAACTGCACCAGTTGTCAGGGGTCATCATTTATAATGGAAACATTTCACTTAGAGTTAAAACTAAAGGTAATACTGTTAAAGTAAGTGCTGGAGGCAAATACTGATCTATTTCACTGTCTGCCGTCTAAGTTACACAGTGTGTCCTTATTTTGTCCTAGAAAGGGCATATACATTTGGGATAATGAATATTCACTGCTGGGGTCTCTACTAAGTTAGTGTACTGGAAGAAACAGGTATTTATTTATTTTCCCTCTCATGATTAGCCTGGTCTCTTACTGCAAATAGCAATTGGCTCAACTTCTGGTTTTCCAAGTGGTAGCAAACTCTACTACTCCTCCACTCTTGAGGGGAATTCATTATAGCACATCACTGAAATGCATTAGGAAAACTGAAGTTTTATAAGCTGTGTCATCTGACGCTTACTGTTTCATTTTCTGACAGGATTTTTGAATAAAACCATGGAAGTTTGGTGTAATTGGTATTTATTTCAGTGAGATTTGGATGCGTTGATCTCAAGGCTTCTTTGAAAATCTAGCCTTTAGAAAGGGTTTACAGAATCAATTAAGTGACCTGGAAGCAGTACTTCTGTTATAATCCGTGGAGAACAGAATACATATGAAGAGAGAAAATAAAAGAAAAAGATAAGATTTGAGGCATGTAAGTGACTTTGAAAATTCCCCTTTATTTAGGATCAAAGGTCAGAGTGATACGATAGTTCTAGTTCTGGGTTTCTTCTCCTGTCTTTGCAGTGCTTTAAACTGTTCATAGAAATCCAGGGGTCTCTACTGATTCCTGTTGCTTATGAACATACAGTACTTAAGAAAGAATGGAATGAGTAATTCTTCATGAAGTATATAATATTTTAGATTATGATATCTTTATTTATGGTGCATAATGTCTTGCTTCAAAATAATCCTAATAAATTCAGTGGAAATAAATGTGAGAAATAATCTCTGTCATAACTGTGGTAAGGATTTCTGATCTGAGTCTGATACAGGACTATAACATTTTGACACACTGTAACAGCACTGAAAAGCTGTTCAACCTAAGGAGTCAAAATAAGAAATGACATTTGATTGCCTAGTTGACCATGGTTCTCTAGATTGGGCCGTTGGGATCCAAACTTACACACACAATCTTTATTTTTCTTTCGGTTCTATATGAAGAGAAGGATTTCTACCTTTCTTTGATTTCAGATAGGTTCAATTTCTACACTGTGATTTCCAAGAGTGTATGGGAGATTCACATAGTGTATGTGTCAAGTGTGGCAGTCTCCTCTTGGCTTCAGTAGGCTTTTTCATTCACCTGTCCCATTTGCTGAGCTCTCAAGCTCATGGACTGTTATTGAAACAGTGTGTTTCCATTCATGCATAGAAATAGGTGCAAATACAGCACTAGTCAGTATTCGAAAGAGAAGATATTTGGGCTTTGGGTGTGTTTGCACATTTTACTGGAGTATCTCTAATTGAAACCTCGTGAATGTGAAGCTGAAGCTGGAGTATTGAACTGCAAGTCTAAACATAGCTAAGCAGAACATATCTCCATATTCATTACACAGCAAAAAATTGTGTCACCTCATTAAAAAAAAGGAATATTTTTGGCTAAAAACTGAAGGCACATAATGTTTTTAGAAGAAACCTCTTGTTTTCAGTCTTCTAAGAAAAATACTTCTGTTAAAAAAATCAAACCCAAATTTTTCTTCAAAAAAAGCTTCCAAGATATTAATTAGCCTTCATTCTTATTCCTCCGTTCTCATCGACAGAACCTTGAGAGTCTCAGTTAATCTCTGTCATTTTTCCCCTTCTTTAAAGGTGGAGTAGTAAGATTTAATTGTATCAAAGTATTGTGAGGAATCAGAAAACAGCTGAAGAAAGGATCTTTAAAAGCAGTAAATAGGATAACTTTTTAAAAAAATGTCTTCATAAAGTAAAAGAGCTAACTTTCAAAGTGACAAATTTAATTAATTCATTCATTTTTTTCTGAAGATGTAGACTCGGTTAAAGCACGGACCAAAGAAAGCAGTGTGGCAATGGTATTGAAATTAAAAAAAAAATTAAAAATCATTGTATTATCTAGGAGCGTGAATGGAGTGAATGGATAGAAGTGGAAAGTAACACGTTCCAGTGGTACAGGCTGTAACTGTGTCATGGCATTGGCTGTATTAATGTAAACGGTAAGACAGCATGATTCTAGCCAGTGCAGTTCTGCTAATTGTTTGCATTCGTGACTTAATGATGCTAGAAAGAAATGGTACATTTCTCAGTAATATACATCTAACTGGCACTTAAGCCAGGATTGTGTTGAGCTTTGAACCAAGTGGCTGTGAACTGTATGTGGCTTGCTTTGCAAGTGTTCGAAGCAATGCTGACCTTTGAGATTCCCTGAGGGAAAGGAAGTGTTATTCGCTTGATTTAAAATGTATTACAACTGTTCACATGCTAAGCAACATATGCGTAGAGAGATTGCTGTAGGTTCACAGGAAAGTTGCGTCTCTTACGCATTAATATTTCTAAGTACCTCTCTGAGCATACCTGTGCATTTTGTGCTTCTCGCAGGACTTGGTGTTGTCAGCTCCCTGCGCTTGGCTTACCGGTAAGATGTAAGCTTTAAAGATGATATTTGCTAATGAGCATAGGGAGTTCTCTTTCAAATGTTTTTTTTTAAAAAAAAGAATATAAATATTAATTTCAGCAACAGCCCAAACATAGTTGTATTATATCAGAACACAGGACAGAAAATTATTATATCCGTTATCGAACACAGTGCCCTGGAAAAGGCTGTTAATGCCCATGAAATCTCAACCCTGCATACAGGACAGATGCAACTGTCTCTGGCAGTCTCAAAACCTGTAGTAAAAGACCCAAAGTGGAACCTTTAACATGCCATTAGGTGAGAGGACAAGAATGTCGCTCGTGTCCCAGGCCTCTGCTGCGTCAGTGTCTGCAATCAGTAAAACTGCCTTATATAACCCCACAGAGTGTACCAAAGCCCCAGTGATGTTGCTGACCTGATGGGAGCAAAGGAGTTCCTGCTGTCCCCAAAACTACCAATTCGTTTGACTCTTAAGCATGAGAGCAGATACGCGTCAAGTGCTTTGGACAAGTTAGTATCGCTAACTCATACCAGTTTACCTTCCTTTACATCCTGTTTGCATTTGTATCATTTGTAGTAATTGACGATAAACTATGCATCAAAAAGGGAAAAGGTATTCATTCCTAGCGCTGACAAGTTTCCCTGTGCAGAACCAGCAGATATAAAGGTGCATGCGAATCACACAATAGAAACGTGGTACAGACTTTCACTGTCCTTCTCGTAAGTTTCTCAAGTTCCAGCTTAAAATAATGATTTTTCCTACCCTGCTGCACTGTTTGAAGGACAGTTCCAAAACTCCTTTCTCGTGTTTTCTAATCTAAATATGTTGCATGACTAACTGGTTTTAATACATTGAAAAATCAGACTGTGTATAGACATAGTACATCAAAGTATTTGACCAGGTGTACGCTGCCATGTTACTTGCGGTTATCACCTCATCTGCACGCACTGAAAGGAGGTATACGTGTATATGATAATAAATACATATATCGTAAATAAAAATAACCGCTAATAATAGTGCAGCCTATGAAACGCACAGAACCTGTCAGTGTGGCACACTGGTGTGTTATCTGCACGTACAATGCAGCAGGAATTATCTCCTTGATTTTCCAGCACTGGGATCTTGGGTGCAGCCCGAGAGACCGAGAGCGCTTTCCCCTCTCCTTTTGTTTTAAGTTGAAGGCAGTGTTTATTGTTGGTGTGCACTGACAGACCTGTGAAATCTTTTCCCACTGAACACCCATGAGAAGAGAACCAAGGACAGGTTCTTAACATGTAAATTCTCACTGGATCCCATGGAGGGATTTCACGGTAGGAATTGTTGCCGATACTGGCTCACCTTGGCTTGTGTAGAGTTTTTCACTCTGTGTGTGGTTTTGACAGACGTTTTGAAGGGTGAGAAATGGCTCCATGTTTGCATTTTTAACATTCATTATGGAGAAGCTAGAAGCCTGTGGTTTTCAATTGCCTTTCTAACAGTGGTCAGATGATGAAGACAATCTGTTTAACAAACTGGCATATAAGATAGCTTTCTCCGTATGTCACACATTTGCCGTTCCATCTGCTGGGTAATAAAGCCAGCAAAACCCCAGCCTGACCAGCCCCTTAGGTGATCTTCTTGTTGTCTTCCAAAAAAGCACTAGAGAAAGTGACAAACTCATTTAAACTTTAACACGCTTTAATTCATTTAGTACTTCCTGTTGTTCTTGATACTACATAATGTAAAGCCAATAGACATAAAGCAACTGCTCGAGGTAAGCATTATTTTTTACATTTTGTCCTTAAAGAAGGAAATACATGAAGTTATGAGAATAAGATGCACCTTACCAGTGATTTTTAACGGGTACAATAAGCTAGTGCTTTTTCTTTTTTTAGGTCAGTTAGCATTAGTGAAGAAGAGTGAGACTCACAGTATCAGAAGAGAATAACTGGGTTCCTAGCATAGCAATAACAGGACCAGACAAATGGAAGTTTGTCTGTGTGATTGAACACAACATAGAAAAATACAAAGATAAATTAAGCAAAACAACAATTTGCCAGATCACATTTTTAGTCGGCGCTTTGTGTCTATGGAAGGTGGAAAACCTTGACAAGAATCGATTTGAATGTATTTTTCTAACTAAACAAAAAATTTATTTGATAAGTTGCTGTAAAATGTTGCGGTGTTTCAGAACTTCGTAACAGATACATGGTTCGGCTATTCTTTTAACAATCTTCCACCAAATGTAGCGTTGTGCTACAAGATGCTAACAATATTGTGCTAACACATGCTAATCAGGTTATGTTGGAAACAGTCAAAATTGGCTTCAACATATCGTTTGACCGTGAAGTTAAGTGTTTTTGTATGCAGCGTTCATCTCACAGTTATTAAAGAAAAAAAACTAGTAAAAACTTTGTCATAGCTAGGGCTTCTAGTAAAGATGCCTTCTAGCCCTGGAGACCGGTAAAAAGATCTTAACCAGGTGTTCTCAATTTTTTAGCTATAGCCTACCTACAAAGCTGTACGAATACAATTATAAAATGAAGGTTTAGTTTATAGCATTATATGGGGAAAAAAATGCTTTCGGAGTGTGTCATGGAAACTTGTGCTTTAAAGAAAAGTCGTTTCGTTAGGCAGAAGTCTGCCAGGAAATCCGTTCCATTTTTGTGAATTAGTTGAGGAGTTAGAGGTGATAGTAGCAAAACATTATGATTTATTAGATGTTTGACTAGAAGTTATTCTCAACTCAAAGATGGTATCACTAGCTGCAAAATTTTTTTTTGCATCCTTTCTCTTAACATGTTAGTTTTATGGCGTGAATAGAAGCATGCGTACAAACATGAACCAGATTTGCTTTGAACTTTTTTTATTAGCTCTTGTACAAATCTTCATGTATGAAATTGTGCATCATGCAATCCGTCTGACTTGCCGAAGCTCTTTTATTACCAGCTCATAAATAGATGGGTACTGAGAAGTCCTTGTTGTATGCCGTTGTCCTTTGGAGGGGCATCTATGCATGGTGTTGCCTGCCTGCCCTGATCTAATGTCAGAAATTACAGATACACCTTAGAGAAGTTCACTCTTCTTGGTAAAGCTCCTTTTCTCTTTCTGTAGATGTGGCGTGGGAACAGCCATTCATTCTGTGTTCTCAGCTACTTAAGAGGATGCTGTTTCTCTAGCTCCACTTTTTTTTTTTAAGTATGAGACTACATTAATTCTGGAGCCAAAATTTATCCTTTGACAGGCACAATTGTGCAGCATATGTTAGCCACTCAAATCTCAGGGCCACGAAGACCGCATAAGAGCTTCAAGAAAAAAAGGCGCTGTCAGATGATGAAGTATTGCAATTACCTTCTGTTGAAGCAAAGGAATGTCACATTGCTGCATCCCTACGCTGACATGCTGGTGTTGAACTTCAGATTTTGTTTGATATGCTGTTTCCAGTTTTTATTAGCTCTTGCAGAAATCTTCAAGTATTAAGAGCTTCTGTTCTGTGTCTGACTAAAGTACTTGAAACCTAACTCTTACGAAGCGCTGCAGAGAACAGAGGAATGACTTATTTTTTCCAGGAGAGCAGGTGTTGCTGAAACAGAATGGAAAAATGGATGGATACTGCTGCGATGAGGGCATTATAAAAGTACGTATAACACAATGAAGGGCTACTCCTGCAGGGAAAACTGAAATACATTGCGTACAGCCTGGTAAAAAGGAGAGAGTTAAGCTTTTGATTAATTTTTTTTACTCATAGATCTGTATTTTGTACTCAATGTTAACATGTAAATTAAGAGTTAACAGCACTAGAGGACACTTTTTAATATTCATGTTTCATTACTTATGACTGGTTCGTGACTCAGAGAGGTCCCTTTTTAAATGAAGATGCCAGTTATAATGGCTCTGATACTCTTTGTTACACCTGGTGTCCTC
>VZSC01001139.1:417356-450649 GCA_013398225.1 Steatornis caripensis | reverse complement strand
CAGCAAAACCCCAGCCTGACCAGCCCCTTAGGTGATCTTCTTGTTGTCTTCCAAAAAAGCACTAGAGAAAGTGACAAACTCATTTAAACTTTAACACGCTTTAATTCATTTAGTACTTCCTGTTGTTCTTGATACTACATAATGTAAAGCCAATAGACATAAAGCAACTGCTCGAGGTAAGCATTATTTTTTACATTTTGTCCTTAAAGAAGGAAATACATGAAGTTATGAGAATAAGATGCACCTTACCAGTGATTTTTAACGGGTACAATAAGCTAGTGCTTTTTCTTTTTTTAGGTCAGTTAGCATTAGTGAAGAAGAGTGAGACTCACAGTATCAGAAGAGAATAACTGGGTTCCTAGCATAGCAATAACAGGACCAGACAAATGGAAGTTTGTCTGTGTGATTGAACACAACATAGAAAAATACAAAGATAAATTAAGCAAAACAACAATTTGCCAGATCACATTTTTAATCGGCGCTTTGTGTCTATGGAAGGTGGAAAACCTTGACAAGAATCGATTTGAATGTATTTTTCTAACTAAACAAAAAATTTATTTGATAAGTTGCTGTAAAATGTTGCGGTGTTTCAGAACTTCGTAACAGATACATGGTTCGGCTATTCTTTTAACAATCTTCCACCAAATGTAGCGTTGTGCTACAAGATGCTAACAATATTGTGCTAACACATGCTAATCAGGTTATGTTGGAAACAGTCAAAATTGGCTTCAACATATCGTTTGACCGTGAAGTTAAGTGTTTTTGTATGCAGCGTTCATCTCACAGTTATTAAAGAAAAAAAACTAGTAAAAACTTTGTCATAGCTAGGGCTTCTAGTAAAGATGCCTTCTAGCCCTGGAGACCGGTAAAAAGATCTTAACCAGGTGTTCTCAATTTTTTAGCTATAGCCTACCTACAAAGCTGTACGAATACAATTATAAAATGAAGGTTTAGTTTATAGCATTATATGGGGAAAAAAATGCTTTCGGAGTGTGTCATGGAAACTTGTGCTTTAAGGAAAAGTCGTTTCGTTAGGCAGAAGTCTGCCAGGAAATCCGTTCCATTTTTGTGAATTAGTTGAGGAGTTAGAGGTGATAGTAGCAAAACATTATGATTTATTAGATGTTTGACTAGAAGTTATTCTCAACTCAAAGATGGTATCACTAGCTGCAAAATTTTTTTTTGCATCCTTTCTCTTAACATGTTAGTTTTATGGCGTGAATAGAAGCATGCGTACAAACATGAACCAGATTTGCTTTGAACTTTTTTTATTAGCTCTTGTACAAATCTTCATGTATGAAATTGTGCATCATGCAATCCGTCTGACTTGCCGAAGCTCTTTTATTACCAGCTCATAAATAGATGGGTACTGAGAAGTCCTTGTTGTATGCCGTTGTCCTTTGGAGGGGCATCTATGCATGGTGTTGCCTGCCTGCCCTGATCTAATGTCAGAAATTACAGATACACCTTAGAGAAGTTCACTCTTCTTGGTAAAGCTCCTTTTCTCTTTCTGTAGATGTGGCGTGGGAACAGCCATTCATTCTGTGTTCTCAGCTACTTAAGAGGATGCTGTTTCTCTAGCTCCGCTTTTTTTTTTTAAATATGAGACTACATTAATTCTGGAGCCAAAATTTATCCTTTGACAGGCACAATTGTGCAGCATATGTTAGCCACTCAAATCTCAGGGCCACGAAGACCGCATAAGAGCTTCAAGAAAAAAAGGCGCTGTCAGATGATGAAGTATTGCAATTACCTTCTGTTGAAGCAAAGGAATGTCACATTGCTGCATCCCTACGCTGACATGCTGGTGTTGAACTTCAGATTTTGTTTGATATGCTGTTTCCAGTTTTTATTAGCTCTTGCAGAAATCTTCAAGTATTAAGAGCTTCTGTTCTGTGTCTGACTAAAGTACTTGAAACCTAACTCTTACGAAGCGCTGCAGAGAACAGAGGAATGACTTATTTTTTCCAGGAGAGCAGGTGTTGCTGAAACAGAATGGAAAAATGGATGGATACTGCTGCGATGAGGGCATTATAAAAGTACGTATAACACAATGAAGGGCTACTCCTGCAGGGAAAACTGAAATACATTGCGTACAGCCTGGTAAAAAGGAGAGAGTTAAGCTTTTGATTAATTTTTTTTACTCATAGATCTGTATTTTGTACTCAATGTTAACATGTAAATTAAGAGTTAACAGCACTAGAGGACACTTTTTAATATTCATGTTTCATTACTTATGACTGGTTCGTGACTCAGAGAGGTCCCTTTTTAAATGAAGATGCCAGTTATAATGGCTCTGATACTCTTTGTTACACCTGGTGTCCTCAGATACAGCTGCATCACTTTTATTTTCTTTTGTTCATTTCTGGCCTTTGTTAGTAGAAAGAAATCTTGATGCCAAGCTATTGATAGACTGAAAAAAAAAGAGAAAGGGGATTGTATGGACGCATGTCAAGGAAGAGAACGGGGAGGGAGAAGTGCTTTCTGGTGCTCGTTCAAATCCTCTTCAGGGATTTGAAATTACCTATGTTTAGGAAGTTGTCCCAAATGAACTTGGGTCTCTCTCAGAGTGGTTATGTGGTGTATCTAGCCCTAGTTTCTGCAGCTTGTCTCACTGGCACACCATACTAACCTTAGTGCAGTGCAAAAGAAGAGCAAAGCCTTTGGCTGCCGTGTGTTTTGATATAACAATAACAAGTTGTGTTTGCTGGGCAAGAGATTTATTGTATGAGCATCATTCCTGAGGTCATTCAGTGAGCGTGTGGAACCATTGCAGAAACTCAAAACAAGGCGCAGTGATCAGGATGGAAGCGGCTACTTAGCTCCAACACTCCTGCTGACGGGCAACTTGAATTTTGGAAAGTTGATGCACTCTAAAGATTGTGAAGGTTTTGTGTGCAAGGCATAATTGAAGAGCTAACATAACTTCCTTCATTATCTGAATTGCTCTTTTTCATGCTGGAATTGAAATATTAACTCCAAACTTTCATAATTTTGATGCATTACATTGTATCAGCATTTGAAGACTTTGTGCATAGTGTAACTTCAGGTCAGAGGAGATAGAGATGCCAATAAGGACAGATTCAAGCATTTTATATAGAGTTTACTTAAATTTAGACGAATTCTGAGGTGGGAAATGTGACATCATAGAGCCATACTCGGTACACACTGCATTTGGAAATAGGTAATGTTGGTTTTTTTCCACACTGATGTCTTCCTCAGTTCTTGACACTTTGTTCCTCCGGGTTATGGAGGTATGCAGAAGGCTGAAGGGATGCAGTGCTGGTGTGATGTGTTGCCCCATGTTTCCCTGGGGAAGATTTAGATGTGTAGGGTACCAATGTGTTGCAGGTGGCCCCATGTGGACAGGTCTTTCTCAGCATAAAACTACGTGGCAGGCTGTTCTAGCAGTGATTATTATATAGTGATTATATTATATAGATATTATATTAAGTTATCAGTGATTATGTTATCTTGAGGATTAACCCAGAGCAGAGAATTTTATTTCCTTCCCTGCAGATCCCTAAATTACTGAAGTCTTTTAAAGGAGCGTATGTTAGCACTTTCATATTCCTCATTAAAAATAAATAAATAGCAGATTTTCTGAAAATCATTTTGATTTTTTGGGAGTAGGGAATTGAGAACAGAAGAGTCCACTGTGTATCACAATTTGAGTTCCATTTGAGCTGTTTGTAGAAACAAGTTTGATAAATAAGGTTTTGATTTGAGGTAAGAGTTTGTATGGGAGAGATTGGTGTTTTAGGACTTGAATAATCACATGAAATACTAAACTGTTTGTCCCTTTACAAAATAAGGGTTGGATTTTGTAACTTTGGTGTATTTTTCCTTACTCTGAAAATTTATTTAAAATCTCTTAGTTCTGTATATGTTCTGTGTGTGCACACTTGTTGTTTTGTCCAATGCATCTCTGTAGTGGTATGCCTTTTTATGCTGTAAAAACATGTCCTTACAGTTACTCCAGACATTGTTTCATTGCCTTCTCAGTTGCCTTTGTAGCCTAAAGTGTACTCTTTTTTCCTCCCCTGAGAGAAAACCTAACTGGTTTTCAATACAATGCAAATCAATATTTCCTCAATTTTTGCTTGAAATAAAAAACTTGAAATTATGTTATTTTAAATTCAAAACCAATGTTAATTAATGTTGTTTAAAACAGAATGCTGTGGGTTTTTTCATGTCTGGATTTACTTGTTTTTAAAATAAAAATAAAGCAACAGAAACGCAGGGGTAACCTTTAAAGCCAGTCACATTACCAGAAAGCAAGAGGTCATCATGCTCTCATTTTAGGTAATGTGTAGCCTAGGTAATGAGCACCTGGACTGAATTTTTTCCTTGACTGAATAATTTGAAATCACAGTTTCCGTCTCCCATCGTAGCCATAGACTTATAATGTATTGTGGAGAGACTGACTTTCAGGCTTTCCTGTTGATTCCTTTCTGTGGTTTGTGTCAAACACTTTTTTTTTTTTTTTGTCATCGAGGAAGGAAAAAGAGGGTATATGGGTGGCTGTTTACACTTGGGAAAGTAATACCTGTACTTCGGTCCCTATTTAAGCACATTTTCAAGTTTTTTAATGAAGAAGTACCAGCAGGAAAAAATAATGAGTCGTATCTCAGAATATTGTGTAGCCTTGTGAATGTGACCCTCGCTCAGGACTTCACATTCATTCTTTTTAATATAAAGATCCAAATCTGTTTTGTCTTGAGCTGAAGCTATTTGATACTCTTCACTATTCTCAGAACAAATACTTTGTGCTGAAGAAAAGAAGTATCTGAAAGTTATCTTCTGCTGAAGTGATATGTAGGGTTGTTTTGTTTGGTTTTAAATGTAAACCACTTTTTTTCCCCTCTCTGCACGGTTGAAGGATGAGTATTGTCTCTGATAGGAACCCTCATGGCAGCTGTTTCTCAGATAAATAAGACTACCATAAAGATAAATACTTTATACAGTGTTCAAAATTTTCTGTGATATTTATGTCTCATTTCACCAGAGCGTATGGTTAAATTCTTGATGTGTTTTGAAATTATAATGGAGAACCGGAGAAGTTAACATCTCCTAACATAAGTTTAACTGAGTAGAAAAAGTGAAATCAAAGCGAAGGGTGACAAGGTTTTGACAGATTTTGTGGTACAGCATTTAAAAGAAATATTTGAAGCATTTTCTCTCAGAAATATTTTAACTTACTTGAGAATGTTTTGTTTTCTTGAACCTTCATGTTTCTTTTGCTTATTATAGTTACTTGAAAATCCGCGAAGCATTTTTTCATAGCAAGTTCAAAAGAAATTATTCCGTTACGTTAGATCTATCTCCTCTATGCTGGAAGAAAGGAAGCTTGGCTATGTGCAGTCTTCCGTACATAACATACTTGTGTACATTTGTAGTGCTCTGCTGCAAATTCAAATGCATAAAGATTCCAGCTGAATACAGGAATATATTATATGTAATACAATACATACTATAATGTAATAGAACATATATGACAGTCTGCATAAACTCCTTTTATGCCAGAAAAGAGATTTTTAGCTATTCCAGGGAGTATTCTGTAACTTCTGCTCCATAGACATTTTAATCTCTTCACCAGTGGCTCAAAATTGATCCTAGCAGTTATGCAAATACCACATTCAGTACTTGCTCTGCGATCATAACTTGTGACCTTAGGCTTTAATCTTCATATGCAGTCCTAGGATACTTAGTGTTCACATTATTCATGACTGCTGTCGTTGCAAAGTCATCCAAATTGTATTTATGGAATTTATATGTGCCATGATGTACTGACAGTTTTATGGATGAAATTAATTCGAGCATCTAACGATAAGTTTGTTACTTGCCACTTTCTTCTCATTCCTCCACCCCATTATAATTAATGGGCTTTTTTTTTTTTTACAGCAAGCTGACATAATTTTAATGATGTTTCTTCTGTGCAAACTTTAATTATATTTTATAATCTATGATACATTATACTTTCTCCTTCCTTGTGCTAACAGGGTGATAATCTGGCAAATGATACTTCTCTCCAGGCTTGTGCAGATGAGGAGTGATGAACAATGTAGACACAAGCTGTTTTTCTCTTAAAAGTAATGTCAGCCACTAATGTAGCTTTACTTGCTCTCTAGCTGTAGATATTATTGAAAAAATGGTATTCTTCTTTCCACATAGTATGTTCGGAAGTGAATGGGAAATAATATACAAAGGCTTATATTTAATTATTTATTTTTAATTTTATATTTATTTTAAATTTATTTGTTTATTTATATATTTAATTTATATTTAATTACTATAACTGTACCACATAAAGTAGAAAACACTAGTGTGTTCCTGATTTGTTTGTCATAATGCATATTTTCAGTAACAGTCTTTTAGTGTTCATGTTGCTCTGGACATTATAAGTTTTCCAGCATGTTGACGTGAAAAGGCACCTTGGCTGATTCGGTGTCATCGTGGATTCATGAAAGACGGTGACGTAGGGAGAGGTTTGTTCCTGAGCATAATGGCCTAGATTTATAGTTTAATTCTAGACAGTTTGAGGGTATTAGGTCAGTCAAAGGTCCCAGGTATGAATGACCTTTTTATACAAGCGTATAAGATCAGATTTTGATGAATTGATGGTCTTTAGGAGTATTTCTAGGGATTTGGGAATCCTTTCTCAGTCTCACCTGGTTTTGAAAAGGAAGATTTTGGGGCCAATGTATAGCAGCAGCAATACTGAACAATCTATGCTGACTCAAATAGTTTGGATCCTGTGATCTACAAGCCAAAGTTAAATCTCTGTTATCTAATGCCCAGCTGAACAGCCCAGGTGCAGAGTGCCCATTATTTGCTAAATGTGAAGTATTCCGCATTTGAGGGAGAATCACTTCTTTTGGCCTTATAAAGGGATAAAGCTCACATGGAAATCTAGCTCATACCAAAACCATCTACTTAATGTAAAAGTACTACTAGGATTTAATTTCTGTTTTCAGAAAATAGGCACTTTGCAAGCATTGCATCCAAGTTCTGCAGTGTCTTTTGCCTTGAGGGATACGCAGGGAAATGTCAAATTAGGCCACTTTTACCTGTTTATCTATCTAAAATCAGCACGCCTGTGTTCACTGGGGTTGTGAGACTCAAAATACGTCAAACTTGACGTACAGGTTTTAAAATAAAAATTGAGAGAGAATCCAGAGAAATAAAATATAACTTTCTATTCATAGAGTTACATTTATACAATTCTGCACTGAGATTTCAGTAAGATAATCTCATTCCATAGCCTGGCATTTAAAATTCTTCTCTTACTTACGCTAACATAAATGAAGAGAAACAAAAGTGGTTACTCCACCTCTGTATCGTGAAAAACAGATGCGCACACAGTTTCTGCTAAGTGATTTAGGCCTCAGATTTTTAATGATTGATTAAGATAAGAAGTTTTTTGTTGTTACTAGGTATATGCATTTTTGAACTTGTTTTTCTCTCTCCTCCCTTCTGACTGATCTTACCCTGTCCTTTCTTTCTCTCTTTCCCTTGTATTTCGTTCTGCCTTCAGTTCATCTTCTTGCTCTGCTTCCTTTTTATTTATTTTCATCGCTTCTGTTGCCTATACTTTTTACCTTTGCTTGCACCTATTTATATGACCATTTGCGCTCCTCACAAGGAATAAGTGGTGGTTTTCATATAACTGGAATATCAAATGCAGAAAAATTGACTTTCCTTTCAAAACTGGAAGAATAAGATTCTACTGCACAGCACAGGCAGAAGAAGCAGGGACAGGTATCCTGGGAAGAGTATAGGGACACTGCCTGGTTGTATAGGGATGAGGTCAGAAAGGCCAAGGCGCAGCTGGATATGAACTTGGCAAGGGATGCAAAGAATAATAAGAAGGGCTTCTATGTTAGCCAGAAAAGGAAGGTCAAAGAAATTGTACCCTCTCTGATGAACATTGCTGGCAAACTAGTAACATCAGACGAGGAGAAGGCTGAGGTACAGAACAACTTTTTTGCCTGTTTTCACTGGCAACCTCTCTTCCCACACCTCTCGAGTGGATGGACTGCAAGGCAGGGGCTGGGGGAGTAAAGTCCCTCCCACTGTAAGGGAAGATCAGGTTTGTGACCATCTTGAGGAACCTATATATATGTAAGTCTATGGGACCTGACAAGATGCATCACAGGGTCCTGAGGGAATTGACTGATGTAGTTGCCAAGATGCTCCATGGTATTTGATAAGTCATGACAGTCATCTGAAGTCCCTGGTGACTGAAAAAAGAGAAACATTACAGCCATTTTAAAAAGGGTAGAAAGGAGGGCCCTGGGAACTACTGACCTGTCAGCCTCACCTATGTGCCTGGGAAGGTCATGGAGGAGATCCTCCTAGAAGCTATGCTAAGGCACATGGAAGCCAGGGAGGTGATTCAAGACAGCCAGCATGGCTTCACCATGGGGAAGTCTGCCTGACCAACCTAGTGGCCTTCTAGGGTGAAGTGACTACATCAGTAGACAAGGGAAGAGCTATGGATGTCATCTATCTGGATTTCTGTAAGGCCTTTGACATGGTCCCCCACAACATCTTTCTCTCCAAATCGGATAGATATGGATTTGATGGGTAAACTGTTCAGTGGATAAGGAATTGCCTGGATAGTCACATCCAGGGGATGATGGTCAATGCCTCGATGTCCAAATGGAGATTGGTGCCAAGTCATGTACCTCAGGGATCTGTACTGCAATAAGTACTGTTTATTATCTTCATCAGTGACATNTGGTGAGACCCCACCTGGAGTACTGCATCCAGCTCTGGAGTCCTCAGCACAGCAGAGACATGGACCTGTCAGAGTGGGTCCAGAGGAGAGCCACAAAAATCATCAGAGGGATGGAACACCTCTCCTATGAGGAAGGGCTAATAGAGTTGGGGTTGTTCAGCCTGGAGAAGAGAAGGCTCCAGGGAGACCTTACTGCAGTCTTTCAATACTGAAAGGGGGCCTATAAGAAAGATGGGGAGAAACTTTTTAGCAGGGCCTGTTTCTATAGGACAAGGGGTAATGGTTTTAAAGCAAAAGAGGACAGATTTAGACTAGGTATAAGGAAGAATTTTTTTACAATGAGGGTGGTGAAACACTGGAACAGGTTGCTCAGAGAGGTGGTAGATGTCCCATCCCTGGAAACATTCAAGATCAGGTTGGACGGGGCTCTGAGCAACCTAATCTAGTTGAAGATGTCACTGCTTACTGCAAGGGGATTGGACTAGATGACCTTTAAAGGTCCCTTCCAACCCAAATGATTCTAAATTTTCTACCGAATAAAACTTCTGAATATTTTTAGTCATAAAGCAAAAATTTTAAATTTTTGTCATGTTTTTTCCACATTTATATTATGCTGAAATGATCATGGTGTTACACTTAAATACCCTTTTTTGATTGTTGTAAAAGATACTGAAATGATGGTTTAAATTATCAGAATTAGTCAGAAAAAATATCAGAAAAAGGAAGTTGATTTATTTTTACCTTTTCTGATGAAAATTTAATGTAATGAAGATATTATCCTAAAAACATTTTATTTGGGTGGAGCTGCACGTAACTTTCTTACCGCTAACTTCTCTGTTACAAAAATTATAATTGGCTATAAAGGATGGTAAAGTAAAACCATGCCTACTATTCCTGCCAGTTTGCCTGAGACATCTACCCTTCTCAAAGGTGCTTTGGATAAATTTAGCGCAGTAAAACAGAAATAAAAGATGTATCTTACCTGGTCGTATGGGCCTCCTAGCTGTCAGGACAGGATGACTTATTTTACTATATTATGCGAAGCTTTACTCTGTGCTTGAAATTGACCTTATTTTCTTACAGCAATCAGCAAGAGTTAGTTGCAAACACTTTAGTCAGTGTTCCCTTAAACTCTTTGCAGAAGATTGAAGGATGAGAAGTAGAAGCCAGGAACCTTCTGCAGCTGACATTTTCTCTTGTTTTTTTTCTTTTGTCGCTTTTTTACTTTGTTTTCTCTCCTGCCTATAAAGCACTGAAAATTTTGCTGTGGTTGAAATGAAGTTGAATTACAATGTGATTTAAAACTTGTGAACCAGATTAAAAAAATAGACTCGAGAGTCTCGGTAGCCCTTGGCTGTGCATGTCTCCAAGATATGAGCACAGCTTTAATTGCTATGTTCGTGACTCTAATATGGATCAGTGGGGTGGGAGCAGCTGAAATTGTGGTTAAGGAAAATAGCGGCTATGTACGTACTGATACTTGTTCTAGTTAACTTAAGGGTATCTTCAATACGTTAAAACAAGCTACCCTCAGTGCAACGTTTCAATTGACTATTCTGTAAGAATTCCATGGGAGGAGCACATTCTCTCAGTAACACTTGTGTGGGCTGGAAATAATTATCAGAGTGTGCACGTTGGAGGAATATGTATGTATGGTTGTTTGCTGGTTTATAACTGACAGAAATAAGATGATCTCGTTTGCAGAACTACCTGTTTTCTTTTGAAGAGGGCTTTCATTGTTCCTACATAAATCACTTTCTCTTTTCTTATAGTAGTTATAATTTTCAATTTACTGCACATTTTCTTGTGAGATCTATCATCTGCCTGTTATCACAGTTAAGGAGAGACTTTCAGTTCACCTGTTAACCCTGCCTAGCCGATGAAGATATTACATCCGCTTCTTGAAAGGATTTCCTTTGTTCCATTGTACTTGGAAATTCTGTCATCTCTCACGTTGCTCATATGTAAGGAATAAAAAGCCAAACCCAAGACTAAGCTTTGTGGCACAGGTAGGTTCACCTTTTATCTTCCTCCATTTCTAATAATTACTTCTTGCTAAGACCTTTCTTTTTGTCTGCAAGCAGGCTTTAATTAATTTTAATAATTCTTTTCTGCTGTAGCACTCTGACATAAGCAATCAAACCTCACTGCAGATATAAATTTTACACTGTGAGATTGCTTAACGCTTCAGACAAATCGTATGCATTACTTCAACTTTTTGCCTTCCAGTTCAGTAATGTGCTTGGAGGAACTCGAGCATGTCTGGCAGGTCCGATCCTCTTTTCATGCATGTGGGCTGGCTGGCCCATGTTTCACTGGATTTTGTATATAATTCTTTTCTGTTGTTAGTGTGTCCTTACAGCTGAGACAGAATCACACCTTGATCTTTTGGGGTTTTTTCTTACCTATGGGGACATCTGCACATACTGGCCATCCCCTGGAACTCCTTCAGTGTTGTGTGAATGAGAAAATTATCTGCCAAAGGTTTACCAGTTTCCCTCATTAATTTCTGGGCCTATGCCCTTCTAATTGTGTCAGTGCATCTTTGAGGTCTTGGTTACCAGCACACTGAACCGTTTAATTGATTCCAGGGTATTAAATATTTACTCCATGCCTGAAGTCATACCCCATTATCAAGTGTTCTTTTACCCTGTGGTGTAACAGTAGGTAAAGCACTTCTCTATCAGAAAGATATCTCTCTCAGGGATCACCTTCAGCTTTTGGTGTTTAAAAATTAGGCAGAGAATTCATGCAGCCTCTCAGCAACTTGATTTCTTCTGTCACCATGATGTCACTCTTGTCCCTTAATGGTCCCACGGTCTCTTCATCGAGCTGCTCATAATCCTGTGTTTTGTAAAGACCTGCCTGCAATTCATCTTTATTTTCAGTGCTATTTTTGTTTTACTGGCTGCTTTTATTCCTCCTCATCCATGCTGAGATTCTAATTTCATTTCTGTTTGTATAGCTTTCAGTCAGCCTCCTTCCCTGATATTTATAAGTTCCAGTAAGACTTTTTCTCAATCCTTTTGTCAATCTACCTTTCCAGCCAAATGTCACGGAGCTGTGGCGTTGCAGCAATGTATTATTTACTTTCCACCTCCTATAATCAGTGTCAATACTATCTGTATGTTCAGTTAATCATTCTCAATTCCTCCCATTTCACTAATTCTTACTCCTCTGCCTCTTTCTGTTTACTTCTATATGGTTGTAACTGTACCCAGCCTCGAATGGTATATGTCTTCTTCCAAACTTAACTTCTTTATTAATCAAATTTGCATTGCCGAGATTTTTCTCAGCCTTAAATACCACCTATTCTGTCACTTTCTTTCTATTCCCTTGCAATTTGATGTATGTGTTGAATTTAGTCACATTCCAGATAGTCTAGCTTATTGTGCCCTCTGGTCTTATTACTTCAGATAGATGCAATTAGGCTCTATTTCTCTAAATAATTTAAGTTTTGCATTGCTATCATTTCAACCTTTTAAAATACTATTTTATTAGTGAGTAATTTCATAGTCCAGTTGTTCTATCTGCTGAGAATAAGGCCAACAGTCTATCCGTATAACTAACTTGCTGTCTGAAGCATATTCACCCACCATCCATACAAGTTCTTCTCTGTCTTCATTTCTCTCTCCTCTTCCTTTCTCAAAGACTCCTAAGTCCTCCTTGATAAATCAGATTCTCTCTTTTTCTTTGTTGTTAGCTGTGTAGCACATATCCATATTCTGTTTTTCTGGAATATAATACTGAATATCTTCCAGGCAGTTTTTGTCATCAAATGACAGAGAACTCCTTGCAGTTTTTAACTGGGAAATCAATGTATCTGACCAGAGTGGGTATTCAAGTATCAGCTATTCTTCAGAGGACCTAAGCTATGGGTGATGAGTAGGAACCAGATAATCTTGCATTCTAGGGTATGCTGGAATAACTTTCAAGTCGGTGTCCAACAGCTTCTTTTCACATAGAAAATGTAATGCTAAGCATAGCCTATAATGCTTAGCCTCCCATTCCAATGTTTCCCTCTGTGATGCCTATTTAGGACATCTTCCAGCCACCTCAGTGCTTGAACGTCAGTGAATCAGGGCCCACACGCCATAAGCACTCTCAGCAATACTGGCAGTTATAGATGAACTTCAAAAAATTTTGGGAGTTCTGTCAGCTACTTGTCTGGGGTGTTGCTGCAGCAATGCTGTGAGACCAAGCAGGATTCTACTTCTCCCTTTGTTTAGCTTCACAAGGCGCACTTTCTTCTGTCTTTCTTTCTACATCAGAAATCACAAAACTAAACATTTATTCTCTAAAGGCTAATCATTAGCATTGTATCTCAATTCTGTTCGTATTCTATTGACAGATTGCCATCTGACACGGGGTTGTTTGGGTGTCAATACTTAATGCAGCTATCTCCAATTTAACATCCAAATTCATGAGATCTTTAGTGCCTAAACCATTTTGGGTTGTTTTTTCTACAGTGCTGAGTAGAATCAGGTTGTGCTTTCCTCTGATTTGTTCTTATCGAAATACTAAAGGTTAAGGGTAATTTCTGCAGTTTTCTAAAGGAGTGGGAGCGAAAAGGCTTAAGTAAAGGGTTCTACATCTAGTATCATTAGTGAAATCACGCTGTAGCTTCATCTTTTGTTTTATGGCATTCTGCTGTCACGATAACAGTTTAACTGCCTGAGGATACTAACTTGTACTATCTGGTGCAATTAAGATGAACCCCAACTCCATAACAAAACTCTGATACATCAATAGCCTATATCATATATAGTAAAAATTGCTGTAACGCGTGCTGTCGTGCTGACTGCCTGCACCTGGTAGTGCTGGCGTCGTGGTGTAACCCAGGTGGGCAGCTCAGCCCCCAAGCCACTCGCCCACTACCTGCCAGGGGGATGGGGAGAGAGTTGGAAGGGTAAAAGTGAGAAAACTCATGGGTTGAGATAAAGACGGTTTAATAGGTAAAGTAAAAACCACGCGTGTAAGCAAAGCAAAGCAAAACGAAACGAGGAATTCATTCACTGCTTCCCATCAGCAAGCAGGCAGGTGTTCAGCCATCTCCAGCAAAACCGGCTCCATCACACCTAACAAGTACTTGTGAAAACAGATGCCATAACTGCTCATGTCCCCCGCTTCCTCCTTCTTCTGCACAGCTTTTGTTGCTGAGCATGATGTCATAGTCAGGGATATCCCTGTGGTCAGTGGGGGTCAGCTGTCCTGGCTGCGTTCCCTCCCCACTCCTTGTGCGCCTCCAGCCTCCTCGCTGGCAGGGTGGGGTGAGAAGCAGAAAAGGCCTTGGCTCCGTGCAAGCACTGCTCCGCAATAGATAAAACATCCCTGTGTTATCAACACTCTCTTGGTCACAAATGCAAAACGTACTGCCACGTGAGCTATTATGAAGAGATTTAACTCTACCCCAGACAAAACCATTGCAACTAAGAAAAATGTTTGTGATTATTTAACAGGGTCATATCTCCAGAGCTGTGGCCCATTAAGAATAAGTTGCATGCTGTAGTCTGTAAAAGGCTTTGCACTAAGGGACAGTGGAAATAAAACAGGCTAGTTGAATAGGTAGAATTCTGGAGCTCAAAGATGAGCATCATCTGTAGTAAGGATGTAGCATCAGATGCTTTCATTATAAAAAAAAAAAGGTAATAATGTACTTTGAAATAATGTACTTTGAACTGACCTTTGATTTATTTTCTTGTAAAGCATACTTTTAGGTAGAATTGACACATGATAATTACTGAGTATTAGCACTTTTTCTAAGTATGGGTACGCTGTCAGGCATAATGGTAAATCCCATGAGGAGAATATACACTTGAGAGGGCTCAAATGGGCTTGTTCTTTAGTATGGCTGCATTTCATAAATGTTTCATGCTGACCCAAGGATATGCTTGTGTACAAACAGAATGGGGAACACTTCTGTCTAAATAGGTTTCTTTGTGATTTTAGAATAGCCTTTTTCTTTTTGTATAACTCCGATGGGAGGTTTAAAGAACCAAAAATACATGCTTTTTTCTTGTTTTATTTTATTTATTATGTTTACACATTTGCTACCTCCTGTTTTTCCTCTGCAGCCACTGGCAATACTCAGTTCTTGACTTGCACCACGTTTATCTGTGTTCATTTCCCTGCTGTCATTGCTTAAGATGTGTGTTTAGCACTAACAGCAGCTAAATGGGGTCTACCCTTAGGTTGGTGGCAGCAAGGGCCTACGGGATGTAACCATTAAAAACAGCGATTCAAGTTTTTTCTAGTGTCAAAACCTATTTGTATTGTTTCCAGTTTGGTGTATCTATGATGCAGTGTCACCTCCAGTCTCTTCTTTTTCACCTCTCTCTTCAAGTTGCCATTTCTGTACTTTTCTGGGAAGCTAAATAAAGTACTTGAGTATAGTTGTTGTGATTTATAAAGCTCAGCAAATATGGATCTCTTTTGTTTGATTCTTAAAACTGAAAACGGCTCTGGTTTCCATCCAAACCATATTGGTGAAACATACACAGTCTTGTGATAGGAAAAAAACAGGGAATGTTTTTCTCAAACTGATGCTTAAATTTTTGTTCATTGTAATGAAAAGAAAATAAAAATTGCTTTGTTTAGGAGAAAAAAAAGGAAAGCTTATTTCAGTTTCTAAAATTTTTCTCCGTATTTTCTATCAAAATTCCTATCTGACTTTTAAAAATGTAGCGCTCTCATTGTTTACCTACTATCTTCTTGAGTGCTATGTAAGTGGTATGTAGGCTCCTAGGAGTTTTTTCTTTTCGATGCAGGGAATATGGACTAAAATAAATACAGCACTGAAGCGCACAACTACTGTTTTTGCATGGGCAGCATTAAGTCTATCCATTGGATAGATTCATTTGAGACTAAATCAATTTGCTCAACCTCACTATGTCTTTTTTTCACATGATATTAAGCTAAACGGGTAAAACCAGAACACTTATCCTCTAATGGATCGTATTAATACAGTGCATTAAAGAGCAACGTTTTGGGTGGAGCAAGGCTAAGCTTTGTGTTGTGGTAGCATGAGAAGTAGGTGTCATCCTGTTCTCTCCAGATGCACAATCAAAGTAGTGCACTGCATACGTAAATAAAGTCTTCGGCTTAGTTTGCACCAAAGAAGTGGAACACATTGAAATTCAGCTTAGGTTTAAGATGAAGTGTCATTGCGTATAGGCCATTGCACAGCACACCTTTGACAGATTGCTAGGAGTAAAGAAAGATACTGCCTAAATGACAGGTCAGAAGAATTATCAGGTTGCAGTGAGTCATCATTTAGAATAAATGAATTTGGCATGTATATTTCATGTAATATTAAAGCAATAGTAGAAGGAGATTACGTTCCACATACAGTATTTCCCAGTCAGCTTAAATGGCCCTACCTTTGTTATAGGCATAATAAATTTGCTGAATAGCAATTAATCTAACTTTCCACAGAAGGAAATTGTTCATCTGCGCTATCCTTTGGATTTAACATCTACCTGCCTCATTTATGTAACAAAAACCTGACTCAGTAGGAATTTACTTGCAGCTGGAAGGCAAAATTGAACATTTATTTGTGACTCACATCTGCTTTGGTAAAATAACACCCTAAGGAAGCCCTTACAAAGAAATGAATCTTTTTTTTAACTTTTCAACCAATATTGGTAGGAATAAACAGAAGTGTATGTATGTCGGATGACATCTGGACTAAAAATGGTTAAGAATCACACTCTCATACTTCTTATTAAGGATGGTAGTTGTGACAGTAGTTTCACAAAGCGCGGAGTATCAGGTAAAGCATCAGAAGTTAGGAGATACTAGAATATTTTTTTTTTCTGTTCTCCTTTGACAAACAACTTACTTAACATTTTATAATTATTCATTTAGAGAAAGCTGCCCACAAGTAAAGTTCATTTTTAGGAAAACATGGCAGTTCAGTGTTAGTTTTCATGCACTTCACATCAGCATTTTTAAAAATAGACTAGGTTTCTGAATTTGAGTGTACTTACTGTTTAGGCTGGATTTAATATGCATTTCTTTTATTTTTGCAAGTCTTTTCTTTAGAAACATAATTATGATAGCCAAGCATCAATTCTTATTTATCAACAGCTTCAATTTCAAATTGTCCATCCAGCAATATTGGATTGTAGATAATGAAGAGGATTTTTTTTTCATTTGAAGAAACCCAGTATTAAAAAACAGTATTATGTGTAATTGCTAAAACCCCTGCTGTTTCCTTATGCATACAACTGAAACAATTTTGTTCACAATTTATGACTAAAGCTTACTTCTGACCAATAAGAATACAGAAAAATAATTTTTTTTAAAAATATGATTACCGTGTTTGGAAACAGTCTTCACACATCAAAATGTACAAAACATTTGATTATTTTCAAAATAAAGAAAAAATGATTGCTAGTTAGATAAATTACTTAATATTTTATTGAAAAAATCTTTTTTGTTTGAAACTGACTGAAAACATAATAAAATATTTCTTCTTACGTTTTAAAACCCCTCTTTTCCATAATACCTGTATTTTGTGTCAAATTTCAATTCAAGTTTGCCTTTGAAAACATGTCAGATATACATCTTCAAATCAGCAGAAAGGCGAGGTTTATTAATAGTTGCAAGTAATTACAGAAAGTACATTTTTTAGCAGCAAGACTTCCATTAGCTTTAAAAGTTAGCCTTTGGCATGTTATCAGCAGTGAAAGAAATTACAGTAAATACTTGACTGTAACTGGTATGAATACAGAAACACTGATAGAAATAACTGTGTGTAGCTAAAAAAAGACCATGGCCTGAGATAGGTGTTGGTACAAACATAGTTTTCCCAACCATGAAGGTATTTCTCTGTGTTATAGAACTTTCCTTTCTATACTCTGCACCATTGCTTATCATGCAGCAACCTTTTTCCCTTCTTTTAGGCACAGCTGTAGAATCCAAAAGCTCTTGTTAAAGTTGATTGAGGTCTTTTCCCAACCTAATGAGTCTTCGGACAAGATGCAAATTCCTCTTTTTCTTAATCAAGACTGTATAAATTGTTTCCTCTCTACCTCTCCCTGCACCCCCACTCCCTTTGCTCAACTCTGCAGGCCATTTTGGGGTAGAAGTGGTTCTATAAGTTACGTTCTTTGGAAAAAGAGAGGACGGTTTGTGTACATATGAAGACTTTTCTAATGCACCTGAAACATAACGTTAATGCAGTTCATCCAACTAAATTCTCGCTTGCCTTCCCAGAGAGCAGACAACCCGTAGTCGGTTACAGTAGCCGTCATTATTCCCACAACCACTTTCCCAAGAAATGATCAATATAGCGTCCCTCCATTGGCAAGNCAACTAAATTCTCGCTTGCCTTCCCAGAGAGCAGACAACCCGTAGTCGGTTACAGTAGCCGTCATTATTCCCACAACCACTTTCCCAAGAAATGATCAATATAGTGTCCCTCCATTGGCAAGTATCTAATTTCTCTTCTAAGCATTTGGGGAAATAAAAGAACAGGCAGAGTTAAATGGATTTACTTTGTGGTCGTCTCCTNCCGTAGTCGGTTACAGTAGCCGTCATTATTCCCACAACCACTTTCCCAAGAAATGATCAATATAGTGTCCCTCCATTGGCAAGTATCTAATTTCTCTTCTAAGCATTTGGGGAAATAACAGAACAGGCAGAGTTAAATGGATTTACTTTGTGGTAGTCTCCCNGCAGACAACCCGTAGTCGGTTACAGTAGCCGTCATTATTCCCACAACCACTTTCCCAAGAAATGATCAATATAGTGTCCCTCCATTGGCAAGTATCTAATTTCTCTTCTAAGCATTTGGGGAAATAAAAGAACAGGCAGAGTTAAATGGATTTACTTTGTGGTCGTCTCCTATGGGGCTGGCATGTACTGTGCTGGGATGTGTGGTCACTTACCGGAGAATCTTACATTGCTTCCAAGGGAGAAGACAGCTCCCGAATTTTAAGCTGACTGAAATAATAGTAGAAAGTCTGGGATAGGTAGTATGGGGTATGTTATTTACATTCTGTCTTTCGTAAAATAATGCAGAAGTCTTTATTTTCAATGGGTATTTCTTTTTCTGAATTATCTCTTGCAGCACCGCTTTTTCACTGGCACTTGAAAAGTTGTGTTTCTGTTAGTTGTGGGTTTAAATATATGCAGCATGATCGCGTTGGGCTTTTGTATCAGATTTTTGTCTTTGAAATACAGAAGGCGTGCTGTGGCTTGGTGAGAAGAAATAATGTTCTTATAAGATTGGAGAAGTGTGGAGGGAAGCTGAGTGAAAGCTAATCCACTAACCACGGACAAAAACGATGGAAGGAGTGTCCTGAATCCATCTGAAATTAAGAAACATGTCTCCCTGAAGAAATGTGGGGGTACTGGTGAGAAAAGTACAGGCTAACATCTTGGCTGAAGCAGGCTGTGACGTGATAAATATGATCAGAGATCTTCTGGCAAGTTACCTGTCTTACCCAGGTAACAGTATCAAGCCTAAAGAGAGAATCTCCATATTAGAAAACAGCATTTTTTACAAAAATAGGTGAAGCATTCAGTGTAGTTCATGGAATAAAAGTTTTCTGTTACCTTTGCTCTTTTACCTCTAATGTCGTAACGTGGCTTCCATTCGTGCCCTGTATCAAACTCATCAGAGGGTAATAATGAACACACGGAAGAAATTAAATACATGCCAATCATTGGCATCCAACGTGCAGTCCCTGGGCTCGGTCCTGCAAATCCTTACTCCAGACTGAGTTTAGTAAGTGAGATTCTGCAGCGTCAAACACACTACCAAAACACTCAGCACATGTTTATGGCAGAAGTCTTCACGAAGGAGCATTGTTTCGTTAGACAGGTAGGAGCCTTCCCGGTGTGTACAACACAAACTTGCAAAGGGCAGCAGGTTGGAGTGCTGAGGGAAACAGAAAGCTGTAATGGATTTGCTGCTGTCCTTTAGAATATGGACACTGTGAGGGAAGCCTCAAAAAGGAGAAAATTAAGGAAGTGTAAAACATAGTAGGAAGCTCCAGTCTTAAAAGGTGGCGTGGATAAAGAGTATTTTAAATGGAAGGGTACAAGACAGGGAGCTTACCTGAGGGAGAGAGCCATCATTATGTTGGAGATGGCGGGAGTACAGAAGCTCCTGGAAAGTTGCTCAAGACCTTGATGAAGAAAAGGCGGCAAGCTAATGAAAAAGTTCAAAGGGAATAAGTAACTGTACACAGAAATAACATTTATTTTCGCTTCTGAGGGAGGAGATTCTTGGAAGCAGGATTATTTTAAATACAGTCAGCATAGAGTAAAAGCAGTTCGAACAGTTGACATTAATGGTACTTATTGTGCCACGTCTGGTTTAATATTGAGTAGTAAAAGCAGGAGTGGCTTATTTTATAATAATCTTCACAGAAATACTTTTTCAGGGTTTACAGTAATGACTATCTGTATTTAAATATTCTGCTTTTTTAGAAGATGTATTTATTCACTTAATATTTGGACAATTTTTGACTTTACAACTTCCGTATTTTTAAGTTCAGAGTTTCTCACAGTCTATCTGGAGGCAAATTATGACAATTGGACTTTTTGTGGGACTATGATGCTACAAATTTTCAAAGAGGTAATAAAATGTCTGCTAACAGATTGACAGTGAAGTTAACAGAAGATCTCCCTGGTGGAAGTGGAATGCTTAATCCAGACCTGTTGATGTTTCTAAGAGAGGACACTGATAGTCAATATAAGCTTCAAATGTTGGCCCTGAGTATCGAGAGATAGATGTCAAATTTTTGATAGATAGTTTCTCAGCTCTGTAGTTGTCACGTACGTGGCCTGTGAGGGTTACCCGACCCACAGGTGTGTAAAAATTGTGACGGTGGGAGTCTCGGGATTCTGTAGTACACAAGGACATGGGGGTCTGGTTTTCTGAGAGTTTCCTTATTACAAATTACTACAAAACTATTAGTAAATATATATATATATAAACACACACTACAAGTCACTACAAAATTAGCACTGGGAAAGCAAATACATGTTTATTAAAAGTTATTACAGAATTCCAACTAGTGAAGCAAGTATGTAGCTATGAATCTTTACCGGTGTGTGCGCCTATAAATATCTTACGTGAGGTGTTACCAGTATGACACTCACCAAGCTGCTCCCAGCAGCGGGGCAAATCAATGACACAAAAGTCTCACTTCAAAGATGACCTGTGTCCAGGTCATGTCACGGAGTCCAGAGTCAGCCAGATGTCCACAGCCAGGGTCCAGGCTGTCTGGGAGATCTTGTGCAGAGAAGCTAATTTAGGGTAGGTAGTAATTTACTCTTTATCCCTTTTGGTGTATCCCTTTGGGTGTAGGATATCAGTTCCAAGAACAATTGTCAGTATGTTTACCCTGTTTTCTTTGAGGTAGCTCTGTCAAGCTCTTGTATTGTACTTTGAGATAGGAGTAAAATTTGCAATTCAGAATTAAAACACAGCACTGCATTCAGGTAAGTATTTTACTTCGTTAAAACGTTTATTTTTAATGTTTGTTGCTGTTTCTGAAGTCCAAATTTATTTGTGTGTAGAAAACCCTACACCAGGCCTTCGAAAGCATGCACTTCCCTAGTGTGCTGTTTGCTTGCGAAAAGCGCTAGTTGAATATTCACAAAAGATGCTGGGTACATGGCCCTCTCTATACTAATCTTTTACTTGCAATTCTTTGTATTTCAGGTTTTTTTGGGTTTCAAGGGGTTTTTAGCCATTTAGATTAATTCATTCGCCTTTTCTATGGAAGCATATTCAACACTCAGGTTACCAATATAAAGCCTTTTCTGCAAGAGTTAGTAGATGAGCTTCAAAATGAGCAGTACTGAGTAATACTGGATTTAGCTGGGCGTAGAGAAGGCTACTTGCTTTCTTAGCTATGAATTTAGTCATCTCAGACAGCTAGAATAGTGATGCATATACTGTGGTCCGTTGGAGAGCAGGTACATGGTGTGCATGCACATGTATGAAAAAGAGATTCATCTACCTTTTCTTCCCCAGCCATTCCCATCTCAATTTCTGTTACTTGAGCTTCAGAAAGTCTGGATATTCAGTCACTTTGCACTTTGTACAACATTTAGTTGGCAAGGTCACATAGCAAACAGCAGTTGGATGGAGAATCTGATTTTCTTTTATGTTCAGCTTCTCTATCTGTTCTCTAAACAGGAATGATAGATCTTCCCTTTTCAGGATGCTTTCACATCTTCAAACATTTTTGAAGAGCTGGGTATTAGCTGTGGTAAAAAAATTATGTTGATTATAAATTAGTTGGATTCTTAGACACCCACCCCCACGCCACCCCCCTTAGCTGTGTGCTATGTTGGGTTTTCGCTTTATTGAAGTACTGTTAAAAATGGATTGGATTGTCTAGAGATAAATTTTGAGGTCTTAATCTAGTGTCTGATGCTGTGAATGAGTGCTCTAAAGAATAAAATGAAAAAAGGGTACCAATACCACCAGAACAGCTTTGTTTTGATTTTAGTCACTTTTCACAAAGTAGTTGCAAGATCGCACCTTTTCTCCTTCTTTTTTTTTTTTTTACAATAAAGTGGTATGTCTAGCAGTACATCTGAGAAAGTTATTTTGCACAGTTATAGGCATCACACCAGTTGTCACTTATGTGTCTCAATCTATTAGACAGGGAGAGGAAAGGAAACACAGACAACTTTCATTCAGAGTCATTTTGCTTTGATTGGAGGTTATAAAGTAGGTAGAAAACATCACATTTACAAGAATTAATGGAGAATCTTCCAGTCATTAGAAAAGTAATCTGATTCACTCAAGGAACAGCACAATTCTCAGAAAGTAAAATTCTCTGTATATTGGTTATGAAACGTGAAATACTAAAAACTGCTGAAAAATTGTCCATATGCAGGGGAAGGGAAGAAAGGACTTGAAGAGAAGTGAGGTATAATAAAAAAAAAAGAGCAAGAGTTTTGCATTTTCATGGATGTGTAAAAGCAGTGGTAAAATGTCATTTAGGGTTTCGCTCATGAATGTGTGTTTGCATCGTCTTTCATGACAGGATCAATTATGTTTTATATAAACAGAGAAATAGAGCCTAAAGATGTAGATTTTTCTGACACACAGATCCAAGTTGTGAGAAACAGAATATGTTCCTTTTCTATTATTTGTCAAGAGAAAAGAGTCCTGGGGAAAAAAAGTATTTATCAGCATTGATACTTTGATTAGAAAAAGGGAAACTTGCAAGTTGGAAATATAAAGTGAGACAAATTCCAGAAAGCTGAAGTGAGATGGTGGGACACAGTGCACACAGGAGAGAAAACTACAGGGATGATATACTGTCTCCATTTATCACAAAGCTATTCAGTGCTCACTCAGATAGACACATCCTGATGATTCACCTTTGCCAGGGGAAGTACGTGTTACTTTTCTGGTTTTGTTCTACTGAGAAAACATACTGAGACCATCTACTGTCATTTTCTAAGTGCAAAATTGATCAAAATGACATCATAAAATGTTATAGCACTTTTGAAATAGAGGAACTGCTAAAGTGTATAGCTAGAATATCTCCGAGATGTGTTAAATAAGAACCAGATTTAATATCCGGACTTAGCTGCATCTTATTCTATTGAAGTCGATAGTGCTACAGAAACAAGAGTTAAAGGTGTCAAAGTGTAAAATAGGATGTTCTTTTCTAATGAAGGTCTTAATCTGTTTCCGCAGAAGACAACAAATGTGCTCTTAATTTTCACAAGTCCCAAACTGACATTCCATTGCACAGAGATCTCATACTAATTTGGATTCCTACCATGAGCAGGTGTAGAAGAACTTTTTCTATTTGTACACAGGGACTGGACTAGTAGCTGATACAAATTGATGTGCTTTCGTTAGAAAGTGTAGATATGCACCAACCAAGAAGACTGCGGAGTCAGGCTTCTAGAATTGCTCATGACTAACACCATCTTCTGAGGCGCGACAGGATGACGCCAAATAGTGCTGCAGCTTTTTTCTCACCCTCCTCCGCCATGCTCCACAGTGGAATAAAGTTCACTTAGCCAAAGCGAACTGACTTCACCCATGTAGGGCAAAGGGAAGATTTAAGTCTTCCTGCCCATGCACTCATTAATCTAGCACTTTGAAAGTACAGCTTAACCAGTGCATTATATAGTAGATTGGAAACAATGGGGAGTTAGGAATAATTTGTTCCTAGATGATCTAGTGACTTGCAGGCTATTCTGGGTGAGTCAGATTCTTCTTCTGCCTGCTTTTCCCTAATGAAGTGTAAGTAATATTTACCCAGTTATTGGAAACATAGTAAGATACGCCTTCTCAAACTGTTCTTTTTGCCACATTTTAACTTGACTCTAAAACTTGCATTGCAACCTACTATGCTTAATTCACTATAAATAAAAAGAAACAAGCTAGTAGAAGAAAAAAGGGAATATTTGCAAATATGAAACAGTCTTCAGGTAGAAGTCAAGAGTAGTTGGTTTGCATATTGCCTTATCTGTTTTAAGAATACTTGTCAAAGATAGGAAGATACAAGGAAGTTACAAGGAAGATGCAAGAGGTTTGAGTCTTCACTGGTAAACAGAAGGATTTTGGAGGAAAGACTAGCTAGTAGAAAACATGACAGACAAAAGTATATATTGGGAGAGCAGTGGCTGGCAATCAGCCCTGCAGAAAGGGATCTGGGAGGGCTGGTTGACAGCAGGACCAATACAAGTCAACAGTGTGCTCTGGCACCCAAGAGGGCAAGCGGCATTCCGAGGCGCATCAAACACAGTATAACCAGCTGGTCAAAAGAGGTGGTTATCCTGCTGTATTTAGCTTTGGTGCGGCCTCACCTTGAGTACTGTGTGCAGTTTTGGCCCCCGCAATTTCAAAGGATGTTTTAAGGTCCTTGAATGTGTCCAGAGGAGGACAACAAAGCTGGTGAAAAGACTGGAAAGTGTGTTCTATAAGGAATGGCTGAGAACTTTGGGTTTGTCCGGTTCAGACAAAAGGAGGCTGAGGGGCGACCTTGTTGCTCACTACAGCTTCCTGAGGAGGGGAAGCAGAGAGGGAGGGTGCTGATCTCATCTCCAGGGTGTCCAGTGACAGGACGCATGGGAATGGCTCAAAACTGCACCAGGGGAGCTTTAGGCTGGACATTAGGACACATTTATTTACAGATGGGGTATTAAAACACTGGAAGAGGCCTCCTAGAGAGGTGATCAATCGCCCAGGCCTGTCAGTATTTAAGAGGCATTTGGAGAATGCCCTTAATAATGTGCTTTAACTTTTGGTCAGGCAGTCGGACTGGATTATCATTGTAGGTCCCTTCCAACTGACCTGTTCTGTTCCGTTCCATTCTATTCCATTCCAAGAAAAAGGGTGTCTTCCTTGACAACCAAGAAAACCAACATGTATACTATAAATAGCAGAATCAGCTTTTAATCTCTTGCTCATGAGTTACAATATTAGCAGCACAATGTTTTCCTTGATAGCATGTAGACATGAGTGTACTTTTATACGGACAAGAAACAACGGCTCACAGCAGCATCATTTTTCTTCAGTCTGCAGATGGCTCAGTTTTGCTGAGACTGATATTACAAGGAAGGCTAAAAGGACCACTTAATGCAGCGCAGGTACTAGACTTTCTTTATTCCAGCTTTATAGAACTGAGGGAGGAGAATGGGAAATCATAGCAACCCAGTAATCAGTTTATCAGCTTTACTGTCATCACTGAATGTCACTGTCATCAGAAGATATTGTTCCAGAATGCTTTAGAGGACAAAAGTATGATTTGACAAGCTCAGAAAAGCTATGGGTTGTGGAGGAAATGGGAGAATATGGGAAGGAGTGAATTTAAATATCTGAGTCATGACAGATTTATAGTTTAAATATTTCTGTAGATTAACTAATAAATTAGTCCCCTTTTGCTTGCATCTTTGTTAAAAAATGATAGGGAAAATGAAACTATATTTTCATGAAGTTGTGGGAAACTGACAAATATATTTTTCTTGTATGAGGAAAGAGAAAATACGACACGCTAAACATGAATGTGTGCTGCTCTTTAGCTGTTGCTCTACAGTTTCATATGCTCCAGTGACTTTAGCAGTGCAGTAACAAGTAATATGTTTACCTTTTCTTTGGTGTTTTGGATGCAGTTTTATTTGCCCTAGTGGTCCCGATCACTGGAACCATTGCACTCAAACATACATGGCAATTAATACATAAAATAATTTTCTTTCGCTGCAAATACATGTTCTACCTTTCCCTGAATGTCATTCACTGAGAAGTTAATTTTTATGTTCTTTTATTGTTCTAAATTTTATTTGGTTTTTGATGCCTCTTTAAATAATGGCAAGAGTTGTGTTTAACAAGAAAAGAAGGGAAGAGTTCTTTAACATAATCTGCAAGCCATACTCCAAACAGATGGTAATGGGGATAATGAACAAAATGTTAGGTAAGGCATTTCTGTGTGCAATAATGAGCATTTCCACAAATAGTTTTTCATTCCCCTGCCTGTTTTAAGCAGGTAGCTTAGCTTAGCTATCTGCTTGAGCTAGTGCTCCTAGACTCTGAAAGGGTAACAAGATCACCATGGAAGGAGCTTTGTTCTGAAATTTCTGTGTCTCTCGGTAAGAGCACTAGAATAATGGATTTTGCCATGTCGTTTGGAGGTAGTCTGCTCTAAGAAGTTATGTCATAAATGAGTGCCATGCCACTGAAGTAAAAGCAAGTCAAAGCTGTGCTCAAAGCTGAAAGCATGAGACAATTTTTAATTAAACTCTCTTAAAAACAGCTCAGTGAGCAAGAGACCTCATTGTTTTTGCAGACTTCCACTATCATTACGACAAAAATTATTTGGCTATTAATAGGGCTTGGATTCTCATCTATCACTGTTTGCCTTTGAGTTTTCTTTCACTTTGTAGCAGCACTAAAAAATCTACCTTGACTTCTCATAGTTCCTTTCCACTAATGCATAAGAGAGTTTTGGTTAGTAGCAACAGCAGCTTTTAAAAATGCTAGAGGGAAGCTTGGGAACTAAGGGCATAATAATGGTACACCTACTGCGATCATTAGATACAGAAATTGCTACAGTATATTCTTCTCTTGTGAATAGGACATGAAAATGTTCCTACATCATCTACATGCAGACAAATAAGTATACAGGGAATGAGAAAAGCCATAGGTGAGCTGTTCTGGCATGATAAGTAACTGGTTTATTGGACAAGTAAATGTTAACAAAGAAAGTTTTAGTGCTTTTGGTTCAGCCCTGTTTTTCAGCTAACTTATCTAATGTGGAATTCAGTCAAATGTCAATTTATGCAAATAGCTTAAAGAATTATCAGTATGAAGGACAGGGAATTGCAGGTTTATTTTCCTGTATTGCAGAGGAATCAAAGGATTTTGCCTTCTTTATGAGCTGTCACTGACAGAAGTTTAATTTAGGAGGAGCTGAACTCTATCATATGGCATAACAGTGGTTCAGCACAGTGCTAACTTAGGCAAACTGTAGGTTTTCTATATCTTTTGCTGATTTTTTTTTCTCTGTCAATTAGAAGCAGTAACAGGAGTTCCAAATTTTAAAACCAGTTCATAAAGTTTTAGAAAGAACATGCATTTTGGTTTGATTTTCTGTGAAGAAAAAAAAATCAACTAAAGTTTCCAGTTCGACCATTCTTAATACCACTGTAATCTTAAGCACGTAAGTAGCCTCACTGAAGTCAGTGACAGTTGCTAAAATGCTTCAAATTAAGGCTGTTGTTTAAGTGCCTGTCTAGATGAGAAGAAGTCGTTATTAAATTGCATTATATCATATCCATCAAACAAACAGTATTGTTTATGCCAAGGGACACCAGAAATAAAAGACCCGTGTTGACCATGAAAAACAAAAAAACGACTGATTATTTAACTACTTTCGTATAAACTTTAATTTCATTCAAATAATTCAACTATCTGCAGTTAGAGATGTAGTGCTAACAAATACTCAATCTTTATTTTGACCGGTTTTACTTGAGAAGTTCCTTATTTGCAGTAGTAAATACTTACGGACAAATATTTGTATACATATTTAATTTTAGGAATTAATATGTATCAGTAAAGAACGAATACTGGTTAAACAAATATGGTTTCAGAAGAATGGAAGTGAACAAGGCTTGTGTAAACTCTAATGCACAGCAGTTCAGGAAAAATAGGCTGATTTTATAAAAGTCAATATAAAAATACATACAGAAAGAGTTTACATAATAGCAGCTAATGTGGTGCAACTCAGTGTCTTGACAGAAGTGGGGATTTACTTGGGGGAGGAAGAATCAAAAAATGCTACAAGAAGCATGTTAGTTTCAGCAAATGGTCCAACTTAATATAAAAGCCCTATAAGAAGTAGAACTTGACAAAACGCCAATGAACAAGTCCTGCAAATGTTCAGTTCATGAAGTCAGACCAAAGTCGGTGAATACATTCAGATCAAAGAGAAGTGTGCAAATAAAACGCGGTGTGCAAATACAAATGTTCCACTTGATATTTTGTTTGAAAATGTATGTGGAAAGCAACAATTTTTATTCTGTTTTTTATTTTTTAAGCAAAAAACCCACAAAAAATGAAAAAAAGCTTATTTAGCAATTGGACCAAGAAGTTCACTCAGTTTATTGCAGTGGGTAATGTCCTAACCTGTGTTTTAAATCCCTGTGTTCAACTTACCTTCTAGAAAGAAGACTTTTCTATCCTTACAGATATCAAATGATTCTGTTGAGGCTGTGCATGGAAATTCTCCAGTTGTGCCAAAGCAGTGGATTATTGCAGATAGTGTGTGTACTAGATCCAGTCTATCACCCTGAATTCTGTGTTTGTATACATCAGACTGTTTTTAATATCCATAGCATGGCACTTCAGCGCAGTGTATCTGTTGATGGTGCCCAAGCAGTGAGGCTGTTTATTTGCTGAGTTATGTTTTCTGTCTTTTACTGCCCTTTGCGCATGAGAAATAAATGGTTTAGGACAGACCTAGCCAATGTGTTATGAAAGACAGTAATACATCATAAATTAAAAGGAAACATGAAGCTTTTTTTCTCGTAGATGCAGAAGTATTCTCGGTCGCAGAATGTCTTACAGATGTTAAATGTCAGGTATTGAAACCTGGACCAAAGTTATGTCACGCTTTAAATTTAAACTCCATCCTTCTCTGCCAGCCCCCCTCTCTCTGTAAACAGATGTAATGCAGTGGTAGGTTGCGTGCTTCACCTGTGTATGTGGTGTGCATGCTCACAGTCCCCGCTGTGAAACCCTGGTCTTGCTATGCCCAATGTAATGAATACATTGTCCTTCTACATGCTCAGGATTTTGGCTCTCTTTTTCTTACCTAAGAGGACTACTTCCATTGATAAGTATTGTGGCCTTCTCTATTAAGTCGTCTGCACATGTGTTTTCTTCTCCGCTTCCCGAAATGTGCTTTTGGTACCAGAACGGGATGGTCGCAGAATAGTTTATAAAACACCACAGTCAAACTAGTGTCTATATTTAATTACTTAAGGGCCTGTTTATTTCTCACAAGAAAACAGCTCCCTCTTTTTCGTGTTTTCAGTGTTCGTTGCCTTTGAAAAGATAATTTTTTAGCAGATGCCCAAGATTATTGTGAATATGAACATTACAGATGTGTATATGGATATCTCCATAAAATCTGTGGACTTCATTGGCTTTTTCTACCTAGTTATAAATTGTGTTTAATAAATTGCTTATTTGCACATCTTCCAGATTTAGATTTGCTGCCAGCAGCTTGCCTGCTCTTTCACCTGGCTTGTAATGTTTTTGTTTTAAATGGCAGAAGACTGCATTTAGTCTTCCCATTAAGCAGATGGTTTATTATGTCGTGTTAATTTTCTTTAGAAATAGTTAGTGTTAAGAGCTTAGCAGGTGCTGGTGCTAGTGCTAGCACACCTACTTTATCTCCAACTCTGTTGTCTGCTCTTTTTCACTTCCTCACCTGTTTGCAGTAATCTTTGTCCAGCAACATGTCCCTAGCACAGCATATGCCCTTCACATTTTCCAGATGATATTCAGAAGCAGTACTGACCCGGTATTTTGAAATCATAAATGTGTGTTTTCCTTTTTCTTTATAGGCTCTATTTTTAGTAACGCCTGATAGGGAAGGCATGTTAGCAATGATGCTAAGCAGTCAATGGTTTGACTTTGCATTTGAAATTTTTTATACCCCTTAGGAGTTAAAGGAGAACTGAGACTGGGAAGCGGGAAAATAAGAAGCAATTGTAACTTTCTGTAGTGTAGAGGTACTAAAAATCTGGAGCATCCCTAAATACACTTGAATCTGTAAGTTTGAAAGATGATACTTTTCAAAGAAGGAGAGAGCAGAAAAAGATGAAAAATTTAGGACAACACTAAGAGCTGCCAAACATTTGGACAAAGAAACAGGAAAAAAACGTCTGCTGGAAATTTTTTCCTCTGCGCTAAAGGCTTCCATTTTTCTATGGAACAGTCAGTCTTCACTTTGCCCAAGCCACTTTTTGGCTGTTTCTAATGCCCCTGAAATGTATTCCTCCTCAGTCGCAGACTAAATCAAATTTGCAAATTGAGCTCTCTGTTTGACCACCAGCTCAGGTGACATTTACTTCCAATTGCCAAACTCAAGATACAGTACTCCTGATCTTGTTTTCCTAATGGTTTATCTCCTTTATTTTGGAGCAAGACCAGCATGGTTGGATGAACTTAGCTCTTAATTCAGTTAGAAGATGCCAATTCTCTGACTGTGAGAACACTTCTAACAAGATAACCCCTCTTTCTCTGTCCTGGCTCTTTTTTCTCCTAAATTATTCAATTAGATGTTCAAGCATTTGCTTAATTCACAGACTGATACATTTCTGCTCATGCATAAAGCTACACAGAATTGAAAATAGCGTGTAACTTTAATCTTCTAATGTAATTAAACAAGGTAAAGGGAAACAATGTTTTGCACAATTATAGTTATATATACAAAGTAACCCGTAGATTAGTTTTGAGCGAGGCTGGAACCTGCGCAGGGTACTAAGAAGAATCATTACAAAGCAGCAATCGATTACTGCTCAAGATCTCATGGCTAATCAAGGTGCCAAGGCGGTGTGTTAGGCCTTCGTTCCAGTCCATTGTTTTTCTTCTGAAAACACATTCCCCAACGGCCATGCCTCTGCAACAAAAAACTGCCTTTGAACTGCTGAATCCGGTTGCTATCTTTTAACACAAAGTGTTTGGAAAGCAAGACTAGGTTTGAGTTGAACTTTTGAGCTCAGTTTTTGAGTTGAGGTGATGGTTTAAATACGAAACCTCTGACGTAGGATGAGGTTTTTACTAAAAATTTGTTATTAAAGCAATCTGATCCTTAATCTCAGATGCAATGCAAGCCTAGAATTACCACTCTTTAAATGTTTTTTTTACCCCCGCATTCATGTAATTCTTTTTAGTGTCCATTTTCTTAATAAGTCATTTTCATAACATTCTGCTTGTGTTTTCTCTGAATCACAGAGTCCCTTTGAAATAAGCAACATCTGGTAATCCAGCACGTTAGCCTTACAGGAGGCACAGCATCCATCCATTAAAGTTTGCCCTGAATTTACACATTTTAAAGGACAGTGCGAGAAAAGCCATATCTGTGAATTTCCGAGTAGCACTTTGCAACAGCAGTGTGTGTTTTACAGGATATTTTGAGAACAAAGTGTAGCTATCGCCATATGAAAACCACAGTATCTGTACTTTGATGCTCCGTGCAGTATATCTGGTGATAGCTGGCTGTCACATTGATCTTCACAGAGAAAGTCTGTATTCCAAACGCTATATGAAGAGCTCTAAGGATAATGGATTGAATTGTGCTATCTGCATAATTGCAGATTCTGGTATACAATGCAGATGCAATACTTTTCTTACAGTACAAAATATTTTTAATCTAAAATCACATAAATTCTCTGAACACCACCTCCGCACCAATACATTATTCATAGTACTTGATTCTATATACGAGATGCCTATGGACTGACATAGTTTGAAAATTTCTCCCCCAATGTACATTTATGATCGTAATAGCTCAGCTCTTTATCTTGACACTGTGATTACTGTCTTGTCACGCTTTTGTTCCTGTTTTCCATTCATTCACTTTTCCTTGATTGACAATGTGAGATCACCTCCTCCTAGCTTAAGTCCATTATGATATCCCCAAGTGTTCATGAGTTCTCCCTGTCTTATCCTCCCTGACCACTGCCTTAGCAGTACTTGTACACCTTCCTACATTGTATATCCACTAGACAAATGGCAATTTAAAACACCCACTTGCTTACCGCTCTCCTGGACAATTCCTTACTTTCTGCATGTCTCATCTTCTTAAATACGTTCCTGTTGCTTTTAATTTCCACTCATCACACTCAATAAATGAAATCATATCCTCAGTCGAGTCTTCCTGTTTATGCCACTGTCATGGTTTAATTCGAGCTGGCAACGAAGCCCCACACAGCCACTCGCTCACTCTTCCCTGGTGGGAAGAGGGGACAGAATCAGAAGGGTAAAAGTGAGATAGTTAATAAAGACAGTTTAATAGATAAAGCAAAAACTGCCTGTGCAAGCAAAGCAAAAGAAGAAATTCATTCACTACTTTCCATGGGCAGGCAGGTGTTCTGCCGTCTCCAGGAAGGCAGGACTCCGTCACACGTAACGGGTACTTGGGAATACAAATGTCATCACTCCATGTATGTGTCGCCCTTCTTCCTCCAGCTTTACGTGCTGAGCATGATGTCATACGGTGAGGAATATTCCTGTGGTCAGTTGGGGTCAGCTGTCCCAGCTGCATCCCCTCCCAGCTTCTGGTGCACCCCCAGCCTATTTGCTGGTGGGGTGGTGTCAGAAGCAGAAAAGGCCTTGGGTCTGTGTAAGCACCGCCAGCAATAACCAAAACATCTTGGTGTTATCACCACTGTTTTCTGCACGACTCCAAAACATAGCTCCATACCAGCTACTATGAAGAAAATTAACTCTATCTAAGCCAAAACTAGCACAGCCACTCTTCTGAAAATTAATTCAAAATTAAACTGTCATGTCTTCCATTTTGGTTTTTCTGGTTTCTGTGATGTGTGACTCTACTATTTCAAATTTTTGCTAGGTGGTTGACCAAAACTGTGTCATCCACTTTCAAGAGATGTGAAAGTGAAAAACCTTTTTGTTATTTCAAACAAAAAGAAAAAAAAAAATCACTTCTGCAGACAGCTTTAGCATCAAACTGCCTGGAAGTAGCATGCTGGAGCTTGCTGTGAGACAGAGCCCCAGTCATGGCAGTGTGTCACTGAAGCTGCGTGGTAGTCAGAGGTCACAGGTCTCAGTTCCTGGAAGACAGTCGCTGCCGAGTGTTCTTAGGGAAAGTGGTTCTGCTTGACAGATTGTATGAAGATTCAGAAATCACGGCATGCAAAAGTATTTTTACCAAAGGTCTGTAGCATGAGAAGCTGCAATGTATATGTAAATTTGAGGAACTAGTGTGTAGTCTGCCTGGTAAAACCATAGGATTTTTAAATAAAAAAAATTCTTTATAAGAATATACAGGAAGAATCTAACACTTCATTCAGCAAGTACTAT
>VZSC01001139.1:376182-406004 GCA_013398225.1 Steatornis caripensis | reverse complement strand
CTCCCCCCAGCTTTGTATCATCAGCAAACTTGCTGAGGGTACACTCTGTCCCTTCATCCAAATCATTGATGAATACGTTGAACAGGACTGGACCCAGCACTGACCCCTGGGGAACACCGCTGGTCACAGGCCTCCAACCAGACTCCGCACCACCGATCACAACCCTCTGCGCTCTGCCATTCAGCCAGTTTTTGACCCACCTCACTGTGCGCTCATCTAAGCCACTCTTCCTGAGCTTTCCTATGAGGATGTTGTGGGAGACAGTGTCAAAAGCCTTGCTGAAGTCAAGGTAGACAACAAAGACCATGTCAGACCCTCATAACATCAGAAGTAATCTCTATTTGCAGATGATCTTGCTATACTGCATTAATTTAGCAAAAACTTGCCTTAAGAATCTTTATAGTACTGTCATTATTCAATAAAACTTCTTGAGTATGTGCCATTTAAGTGATTATGAAGCCCTATAGAACCATATAAAAACTGGGTTTTTTAAATCAAATGTGGCAAACTGACGTGAATTAATTTTTCTACATTTGCATCAATTTTAGCTTTATTTTGCATGAGCATTGTATGATTAGATGTTGTGATGGGAAACGTATTAGATGATGTAATGGGACTTATCACGCGAATATTAGAACCTGCAAAGGTAATTTGTAATGCTGCTCCTGTTATTTCTTTGTCTTAGAAGTAGAATTAGAAAGACTCTTTAACCAGAATCTGCTTAGTAAGGATATTTTCTGTAGAAGAGCACAAAACCACTCATTGGAATGAGAAGCTGCCGGAGCGACATGAGAATTCCTTTCTCTGTTAATGAGAAAGTCGTTGCTTGATTTTCCTTGGTCTAGGCTAAAAAAGGGACTTTTTAATGAATTTTACTTGGGTTCATTCTTTCTTGTCTCACATGCTTGATACATGTTCTGAACATTGGTATTGACAGAATAGGCTGTAGATATTTACAAAAATTCACATCAGAGAGTAGTAGGAGGGAATTTATTTACTCTTTGTATGTATTTTACATCTCTTCCCTGAAGCACTTCATATCCCAAGAGTATTTTCCTCTCCATTATGAATCATTTTCATATCCACTGAACACTGAAACTGCTTTTCAGATTACGAATACAAAATACATTTTTTAAGGCAACAAATCTGGAAAACAAAGGCCTATGCACAGTACTTAAATGAATTGTTTCCAAACTTTCTTCTGTAAGTATGAGAAAAACCCCACCAAGTCAGGAATGGAAGGCTGATGAGAAGCTTATTTGTTCTTTTATTATTCACACTGATGAAACAAGGAAACTATGAGGTTTGAAATGCTACTACCAAAAGACATCAGTTTGTTGGTTGGGGTGCTGAAAATACACTTCAGGTTGTACTGAATAGCTTTGGCAATAAATCTGTTAGTAATGTACTTCAGTGAAATATAGTTTGAAAATATCTCTAAAGGAATTATTTTGTGCTAATAGTGTGGTGACTTTTTTAATTTTGAAGAGTGTGCTACAAGCCAGTTTCTTCTCTGAATGTTATTACTGTGTTCAAGTAAAAGAAATAGAATTTATAGGCATGTCAAAACATACATCTCATTATTCATTGCAAGTGACCAACATGCCCAGTGAAGATCAGCTTTTAGCATATTTTTGTGCATCATGTAAACAGCAAAGCTATGCAAAGGGTATTAATTGATGGCTTTATGAACAGACATAGAGATGGAAAAAAGTTTAATTATTAATATTTAATAAAATCTCCCTTTACGTGCCTCCCCTCCCCTGCCCTGCCCTCCTTTCCCCTCTCCCCTCCTCGGAAGATGCTGAAGTTTGTATTGTACGCTGTAGGTCTTTTCCCTCATCCTCTCTCTGCCCAGCATTTTCTGCCCTTTCCTAAATATGCTTTCCCAGAGGCACCACCGTCTTGGCTGCAGGACCCAGCTGTGCCCTGCGTTGGGTCCAGTAGAACCAGCAGGAACCGGCTGTGTCCAGCAGCAGGCAGCCCCAGCCTCTCCTCACAGAGACCGCCCTACAGCCCAGCACACCACCAAAACCTGGACACTCGCATCCAATACAGGCACACAGAAAGATTATGCAAAACAGGGTCCATTTAAGCTTCATTGCCTTCTCCTTTGCTTCCTCCCATGGCATATTATAGGTAGGTAAAGCCCTCCATGCAGGGGTGCAACAAGGGCCTTTAGACTTCACAGTAGTATAGCCGCCTTAGCTAGAATAAAATTTGTCAGCTCGTTAAAAGCATAAAACCTGAGGATTGCTGATCTAAAGATGAATGTTCCCTAATTAAACTGCAGAATGCAATGTAACGTAATCTTTACTAATGCTTTGTTAGTAATGCATTAGTATAAGACCAAAAGTGGAAAATAGTGTTTTCTTAAAACGCATTGCTTAAATTGACCACTTTATTACACAGCATAAGCTAGCTGAGACTTCTGTTTCTTCTTGCAAAGTTTTCTGAACGAGATCATTACAGAATATTGATTAGTCATAACAATTACAATATGTTTCTCATTACTGCTTGACTGAACAAAATTAAGAAAATAGCAAAATAAGTTGCTGTAAGTTATAATCTGTCTTGGTGTTCCCTTGGAAATCCAGAGGTTGCGTTTCAGTCTTTCCCCTGGCAAATTTGAACTGTAATGTTAAACTGGAAATTTGAATGTTGCTTTTGATAATGAATATTAAGAGTGATATATGAGCTCAAAGCTCTCGCTTTTGAACAAATTTGGATCTATATTTAATTTTGTCTTCCACAAGAGGATAGGTTTGCAGCTTTACTGTTTAAAATATGGTAAAATATACAAACTGCCATTAAAATCCTCATTGTTTTCCTTTGAGGACTGTTGACTACGCTGCTGTGCAACAGTCTTATCAACAGAATGAGACACTTTGTGCACGCGCTGAGAAAGAAATGGGCTGAAAATATTCTAAAACTGTTTCAGAAATGGAGCTTAAAGTATTATCTATAATGCGATGTACAGTATAATGCTAAGTAAATTAGTATTTCATAGAACAGTTTGATGATACTTTTAACATACTTCAAAAAACCCCTTGTATCTTATGGTTCTGCAGTTTGTCAAGGTACTGCTACCACATTTGAGCTGTTAGTCTACATTTTTCATTTTTGCAATGTTTTGTTACTATTCTCAGCATTTTGTAGTTTGAGCAGTTTCAAAGAGCCAAATCTCTTGCTTTAAATCAGTTGTTGATTTTAATGCTAATGAGTTTCATGTCTTCAAGAGGGAAAGATGGGCAGTTCTCATGAGTTGAGTAGATATCCCTACCTTGGTAGCATAAACAAGAGCTTTAGGATCTGAAGTATCTAGAGATGTATAATTTTAAAGACATAATGATGTGCCAAAAACATCTGCATTGCGTCCTGAAGATTTCACATCTTTTTTATGAAACTATTTTTTTCCATATAAAATATGGCAACTGACTGCCATGTGCTGTAAAATTAGAGAAGTGCAACAATTTTCAGTGAAATGGTGGTCCCAAATTTATACTGAGAGTACAATCGATGATGTGTTCTACATTATACACGATCTTTTCCAGTTCCATTGCAGGCTGTGATGAAGAAGGAAGATAAAAAAGACCACAGGATTACAGCAACCACTGGGGTCCCGACTCAAAGCCCAGTGAAATCAAATTAAGGTTTTGCCATTTCTTTCAATGGGGACTGAATTAGCTTGAATGTGAACAAGCAGCTTCTTGAATAAATTTTTTTTTAAAAAAATATTTTTATTAAAACAACAACAGGGAATAGTAACGTGAAAAACCTTGTTTACTTAAAGACTCCCTAGGACTTAGTCTCCAAACTGAATTTAAATACTACATCATTGCATTTTATTGGGACTTTTCAAAAGACTAAATACCATTATCTGCCTTTCAAAAAGAGTCAGCTGGAGTTGCATAGACTTCCTGAAATTGCAAAAGTTCCGTTATAATTCCTCCAGACATTTTTAAAGGATTAATACAAAACTTTAACAAAACTCAAACCTCGGTCATTAAAGAAATCTTCTGAGGTTTTTCTACGTTTATGTAATGAATTTTAGTGGGGATATTATTTCCATTGAAATTCAGCCCACTGTCCTGCTGCATGAGAAGTACTCAGTCTTACTTGGGATATGTCACTGCAGGATCAGAGTAGCAATATGAGCTTCTCTTTTAAAATGTCTGATTTATTAACATACTATTAAGGAGCCTTCTTTCCAGCAGGGACCTAATGTGCTCTGGATCTTCCCTACATCCTTAAAAATTCAAAAATAAATCCCAATTATGAAGGTCCTAATTCAGAGCTCTCTAAAGTTAGCGGGTCAATTTGTAAATTCCTTGGTAAGAAACTACTCAGTTATGTCATTTAAGGGCGGAACTGAAGCCTAAGAAGCAGCTTAAGAATTTCATATAAGGGCACCTGAAAATATAAATTAGATTATTTCTACATATTTTTTGAAGTTAATATATGTGATAGTTAGCAATACTGGGGAGGAAGGGCAGAAGTTGATTAGGGGAGTGGAGCATCTCTCTTAAGAGGAAAGGCTGAGAGAGCTGGGTCTGTTCAGCCTGGAAAAGAGAAGGCTGAGAGGAGATCTGATCAATGCTCACAAATATCTAAAGGGTGGATGTCAAGAGGACGGGGTCAGACTCTTCTCAGTGGTGCCCAGCGACAGGACAAGGGGCAATGGGCACAAACTGGAACACAGGCAGTTCCACCTGAACATGAGGAGGAACTTCTTTACTGTGAGGGTGACAGAGCACTGGAACAGGCTGCCCAGAGAGGTTGTGGAGTCTCCTTCTCTGGAGATATTCAAAACCCGCCTGGATGCATTCCTGTGCAACCTGCTCTAGGCTAACCTGCTTTAGCAGGGGGGTTGGACTGGGTGATCTCTAGAGGTCCCTTCCAACCCCTACCATTCTATGATTCTGTGATTCTATGAAGTTACCCATTTCAGACAGGAAAGCAATCCTGAATGAATGAGGGGACAGTAAATGTAGCTATGAATTTATATGAATCATTTAAAGAAAGACAGGAAAAAAAGAGGGAAGACAAAGAAGACCAGAAATTTGAAGTAAGATTAAAGATGTTTTTAACAAATCTGCTCAGACCACTGATGGAGGTATACATGGACTTCAGAGAGCTTTACTTTAGGTCTCAACGTTATTGGAGAACTCATAGCTTAAACCTGTGGCATTAAAATGGACCTATAGGATTGTTCTGAAAACAATATGTGCAATGGATGTAAGGATATATGTATGGAATACATATATCTTATACAGTTGTTCTCAACAGCCTCAGGAAACCATTCTGATGCCTTTTGTGCAGAGTTCAGAAACTTGAAATAAAAATGAGAAGTAAAGGATTCTTGTATTGTGGCAACTCCTCCAGTGTTTGAGCTTCCATCATAAAGCAGAATATGGGAGGCGAACAAGGATTTCTGCTTCCCATCCTTGCTTAAAAGCTCAAAAAATATGATGGTGGACTTAATGATCTGCCTCAAAATATACTCTGATAAAAATATCTGCCTCTAAAATCTGAACATATACATTTCACTATATATAACGAAGAAGAAAGAATTTCTTCCTTCTAAATTATCTGGCATACTATTTATAAAGCCAGGGAATATAAATTCTCACTAGATACTTCTGGGACTTGGCAGCTCTCAGATTTCCCATTACTCAAAAGATATCATAAGGGAGGGAAAAAAAAAACCCAAAGCAAAACCACCAACCTAAAAAGCCTTCTAAGCGTATTTCTTGAAGTGCCAAACCTTCACCAAGAGTCATGTAGGTGTATGCTCGTGTACAGAAATAGATCCACAGAGAGACTGCTTTTTGTAAGCAGCTAGCACAAGTGTAGACAAAAGACTTAAAACCTAGCTAAGCTCTGTTTCCAGGGATAAAATGTTCTGGAGACCTTACAAGGGCTCTGTATAAAATAGAGAGTTTCACCTGAAAGCCACAGCTGCCATTCATCTTCTGTAGGGCTTTATATCAACATCTGCAATAATTTGTCTAAATTCAAGATCTCCTCCCAGAAATCTGTAAAGAAAAGAAAGGTTTAATTATGAAAAGGCTTTATCTGGGTCATTACATCACCTGATTGTGAGGAATGTGGATAAGCAAAAAACCTAGTATCTTCACTCGCAAGATAGAAATATTGAAGTCATTCACAGTTGTAAAATTTTTGGAAAAACATTTTTCAATATATGTAACAAAACAGAAGTGATGATGATTTATTTGTCCTATATTGAATAGCGTGTCTGAGAATAACATTAAATATGACATATAATAATCTGATAAAGAATCTGTCACATTTTAAAAATAAGCAAATGCCTGCCAAAGCAGAACAGATGGAATTCAGGTGTTGCAGTATGAGAGTGCATTAATAATTTCATTATCTTTTTTGTAATAAAAAATGATGAAGCTTTTATTGGCTCTGTGTAAGATCAAGTATCTTTTACAGGGAACGCAGGACTGAGAGCTGTGTTCTTCTGGACTGGAATCCAGAAAACCTGACTTGATCCTGGGGTCAAGAGATCCTTGTGTAAAATTAGGAAATCACCACTCCTATGTCGGTCATATACCTATAAGCTGCTATTTCTTCCTTTTCTTTCTTGTTTGTCATAAGAATAATTCTATTAANCTCTGTGTAAGATCAAGTATCTTTTACAGGGAACGCAGGACTGAGAGCTGTGTTCTTCTGGACTGGAATCCAGAAAACCTGACTTGATCCTGGGGTCAAGAGATCCTTGTGTAAAATTAGGAAATCACCACTCCTATGTCGGTCATATACCTATAAGCTGCGATTTCTTCCTTTTCTTTCTTGTTTGTCGTAAGAATAATTCTATTAATGTTTCTGAAGTGATCATATGGCAGGTGGTAGTGGTTGTATGAGTGGAGAAGTTAGAATGAGGGAAAATTCAAATGGAAAACATTAGCAAAGCTGAACTGCTGAAAGATGAGACACTCCAGTACTTTATTCCTGGTATCATCCTTGCAACTCACACATCCATAATATGAATAAGAATATTTTATATCCTCTTATGACCAGTAGGTTTTCATAGCAGCAATTACTGAATCATTTTGTCTCTCAAGTTTAGTAATAAATTTTATCTTTACGTTTTCTTTTAAAACCTGGAAAAAATAAGAACATTACGTGTTTGCGGGTTTGGGTTTTTTTAAATCACCCTACAGAACAACGTCCTATGACTCTCTTTGGAGAAATCTGATCTCAGAGTGGAAGTCAGTTGACCAGTTAGTGTGTTGAGATGATGTAGAAACCATGCAAACCCCGTGCAAATGTGTTTATTCCAATGCAATATGTTTATTAATAATTTATATGCTAGAAAGAATAATGAAGGGCTGTTCATATATTTTAGGTTTTGGTAGGGTTTTGTCATTATTTACTTGAAGACAAGAAAACTGACCATGGTGATGGCTTTCATTTAATGACCTGATAGGACCTAAGATAGGTGGGTATTTATGGCTTTCTCATAGCGAAGTAGTGAATAAGAAGTTCTTTAACAGCAAAATTAAGTTAGATGGTAACCTTGTGAAATTGCAAAGTTGGTAACTCTCACTGATGTCACGTATAGGAGAAAGCTTACCCAGTGCTTGCAGCTGCTTCCATGCCTTGACAAACCAGAACAAGTAACAAACGTCTCAGAGATTAACGTGGCAAATTCGGTAGCCAGGCAGACTGGGTGGAGGTGGCCGTGATGTTGCACTAGGGGTATGAAGGTTGTAGTTATGCATAGGGACAGCTCTGTCACTGGAGATGGGTGGGATCCATTCCCTTCAAAGCTTTATAATCCCCTGTGTCTAGAGGAGTCTCGCTTCTCTTCAGGGCCAAGTGCCGATGGTGCATTTTCTAGCAGACAGTGCAATAGCAGCAGGTAGGTGTACTGTGCATCTGGCAGCAGAGAGCTCAGGCAGAGGAAGAGATGGATCCCCACTGAATTTTTTGCGTAACCCACTTTCACTTGCCACATTGCTGCCCTGTCATAAAGAAAAGAGGTTTTGGTCTCCTCCTTCCTCTTTCACAGATCATTCTGGCTGCTTTCCTTGAGCGAATAAAAAGCATGTGTACAACCACACAGCGAGCTTGATCAGTGAACTGTTCTGGCTGAAAAATAACTTTCCGCGTAGAGAGATTTGAAAGGTGTAGTTTTCAGCCACACCAGCTTACTTACCTAATTCTTTGCGTCGCTGTTCAAACACTGACACCAGCACAAGGGAATTAGCAGGCAGGGATGGCTGGGAGTGAGGCCACCCCCCCGTGAAGCCGCAGGAAACATTTACCCAAAGTTAAGCAGTCAAATGACAAAGGCGCAAAACTTAACACAGTGGGGTAAGTGTTGCACATGTGGGCTTGTGCCCCATATTGGCTACCATAGCAGCGGCCATTTTGGTTTATATAATTTTCAAAAATATGGCTCAGAAGAGAAATACTCCGCAGAGAACACTAAGCCCCCAGGGCAGGGGTTTAAATAATGTTCTGTGGAAATTATACTCTGCTGTTTAGTATGAGCTTGAGTTGATTCCCTACAATGTGGACATTCTTGAGAACGTAGTCATGTTTGAGAAGGAAACAATAACGACCGCAGTTAAACATAGCAATATACAGTCTGAATAGGGACACAGCTGTTAAATATAGGGCATTTCTGAAATAGCCTTTGGAATGCTGTGCATTTGCTATAATTCACATGCAAAATGTTGGCAAGATAGGAACATTAGTTTTTTTAATGCCACACCCCTATAAATTAGCTTGTTCTCATACCTCATTTCCTTGCCTTCCCCTGGCAATTTGTAACAACTGGAAATCACCTATAATTAGCAAACTCTACTAAGAATACCTATTTAAAGGCTTTGCTGACACAGTACAAATGGAGAGTAGCACGTATTTTTCTTTTATATGTCTTTTTCTGATCTAGCATTTTGCATGTTAAAAAGTCAAGCTGTTGTTGCTTTCTACTAGTAATAGCTGTAAATGTTAAGAATGAAGTGAAAATAGCTTAGCAAATTACCATATATTTTTTCCCCAAGAGAATGAAATACAGTATAATAGGTATTGTTTATGGCATTGCAGGCTAGTTAGCTGTAGTGCGCTTTTTACTTCATGTCTACACTGACTACATAAATCAAAAATGGTCAAATTCAGCCATAACGTCATGTCAGTATTTCTAGCAACGTTATGGGAATATCGCCTGTGCAATCTACAGGGACATCTGTATCTTCGTGAGGCCACAGACACGAGCCCAGATATGTGCACACATACACATGGATTTAGTGTGACCTGATCTGTTCTTACACTTCTTGTGCTTGAGGAATTAATTTTTTCCACTGTTTTTTTTTTCTTTTTTCCTTTCTGCTTTTTGTTGTCTATGCAAGTTCTTTCCTTCTCTGCATTTGTGAGATTTTTTACAGGCTACATTGTTTGAAAACAATTTAATATTAAAAGGTCCTTGGAAGGAAATAGGAATATTTTGACTAAATAGGGTCTCTAATAACAATCGTTAATAATTTTTCCGTGTAGATATGTACTAAACATAGAAAGAGAAAAGTTTCTATGTTTGTACTGTAGGTATAATTTTTAATTTTATTTTCCTTTATGTAGAGATACAAATCTACTTGAATGTAGAGATACAAATCTACTTGATCTTATTTTAAGGTAATATTGTGAGATTTAAATCCTATTAAAATAAAGCTTAGTGACTGTTACCAGGTTTAAAAAAAAAAGAAGAAAATATTAGATACCCTTATCAGAGCTTTCAGCAAGACATGGTGTAATATTAATGAGAACTTATAATGAGACATTCTGGTTACAGATTCTGGTAACAATGTGTGTTGAACTTACAGCATGTATTTTGTTAAATCCACTATTAAGATTTTAGAGAAGTGGTGCTCTGTCTTGAAAAGTGTTAAATGTAGACTGTTTTTCAATTAAATAGTTTCTGTAGAGAAAAGAGAACCTACATTTCTGCTACTTATAAGCAGTTTCATTTTTGCATGGGCATGTGACATATTTTTGTTCCCATATAAAGCTTGGTATTTGTGTACACTTTTAGCATTCATCTTCAGTTGCTAAAAGAAGAGTGCTTTTCTTTCCACATAGCAGTCACTTCACATTTATTTTCTAACACGCGCTTTTCTGCATTTAAAGGGAAGCGGTCTGAAAAGTGAAGATCCCCGTTTCAATTCAAAACCAGTTTGTGAAGGAGTGAGTTAGTTGGAGCTTTTTTTGGCAAAACTGTTTACTCTGTATATCACTGCACCTTGTGAAAGGATTTCAAGCTGCCACGTGTTTCCCTCTTTCCAAGGCAGGATGCTTCATGGAAAGGGAATCTCAGAGTGCCATGTCACTGGCCAAGCTTGCAGAAAGGATATGACTCCCGTTTTGATAATCTCCTCCTCTTCTGGCATCAGTGTTTAAATTCTTTGGTGCTCAGGGCAGGAGCAGTTCTCTGCACTGCAGCCTGGCGCTCAGGCATGTTCAACACTTTCTGTTGGCGTTATATGACTGTCTGACAGATTGATTTTTGGCATAGGAGTAACTGCTGCAAGTTCCTCTTCCTTGTAGCTGCATCTCTAGGAAAACGAGTAAATGGAAAAAGAGAAGGACAAGGAAGAGAAAGACGAAATAGAGGTGCTTCTGGAGCCTGAATTTTCTCAAATCAGCAACATACTGTGCACTAAGAAATAGCGGCTTTTGTTAAAAAAGAAGGAGCTCTGTTGCAGGTTCAAAGTAATCACGCTTGGCTGTAGAGCTTCTGCGTTTGGTTTCATTCCCTACCGCTACGCAGGCAGCATATCAGCACGAGAGTTTTTCTGCTGAGAAGTGTGTAATTATTCCTACATGAAAAGGCACAAGTCAGCTGTTAACCTGTTTGGGCTGGGGAGGTGAACTGTTGAGACTGCTCTGACGGGGTGGCTTTGTGCTGCTTATTACATGTGGCAGGTAGCAGTTGGTGGGTGTCCTACCATTTGCCAGTCTTCCTGAGGTTGCTAGTGGCTCTGCATGCAATTGCTGAGCCAGTTGCAAGGAAATGTAGTCTTAGGACTATCCTGGCAGCAATAAATTAGATATATGTTAGGACGAATACGTTCAGTTGTGCTACAGTCCCCCAGAAACATTTGATTCATCATGTTTACTCCTGGTTGATAAAGAAATGTTCATGAATTGGGGTTTTCAAAATTTCTGCTTGATATTCCTGAGACAAAGGGTGCTTTTTCAGCATGCCTAGCAGTATAGGCATTTATGGCATCGGTATACTTGTTTTTACTCAAGGACACCCTGCTTAATCTCTGTTTCCACAGCAGAGGAAGACTTTTACTTTGGGACCAGAGCAGAGAACTGCCAAACTAGTACGTAAGCATCTTCCAGATCATAACAGAGATTGTGTTTGAGAGACTGCACGGTAGATAACATGCACTAGCTGGATGCCTGGAGGCAGCAGAGTGGATATGTGTCCTAAATTATAATGGTAGTCTCTGTTCCTGCAAGGTTTATGAAAGTGAGAGGAGACATTTGCCAATGGCTGGCGGGCAGAAATCCAGAGGTGAGAGGAGCAGCTTGTAAGATAACCCCTCCTAAATAATGATCATTTAGGATGCATCGTAAGCATAGCCTACACAGCCTACTTAGGATGTGCCGTTTGGGTATTCTGGAGAGTTGTTTGTGTGTGCTTTATAGGCTTTTATGAGTTGGTGGATGACAGCCGAATGTGAGGCTGTCTTTTATCAATCCCCAGGATGTGTGTGAGTGTGTGCATGCACATTGTCCTCCTTCACGAATTTCAAACATTGCCTGTCTTTTATCTTTCAGTGTACAGTGAATTGGAGTGTCTGCTATGTTGCCTTAGACAGCTTTGTTGCCTATGTGCAAAAGTTTTGTTATCTCACTTCTAGGGGTTTCGTGAGTTTTAAGCACGGTGCCTTTTTAGCTACGTTGGCTAAATTTTTAGCCAATTTAAGTGTTGGGGCCTCTCAACCAATAGGCAGGTTCTTTGCCCGTGGATTACATTTAATGGATCCTGTATAGATAAATCAGTTTTAAAACAGCGCTGTTTTGGCTGATGGTGGAAAACACTAAGAACATTTGCAACACTAATAACGCTACAAAATGGAGGAGTTCAGCTTCATGAGGATTTGAGCTTACAGCAGAAAGCTTGATGGTCAGGCTGGAGATCTCTCCTCTTGAGAGTGGCTTGAGAGCAGCTTGAGAGCTATTTGTTGCTGGAGTGGTGTGGTGTGGCTGCAAGCCAGTGCTTAAGCTGGTCAAAGGACTCGCCTCCTGGAAAAATCTGTGTTTCTTGCCAGATTTAGCTGTAAGCTTTTCTGGTCTTAAGTAGGACCAATGCACTGGGTCAACAGACTTCAGCTTAAGTCCTGGTGATAGGGTGTGAATAGAAAGATAAAGTAGAAAGTATGATGCAGGCTTTATATGTATCTAACTTCCTAAACCCCATCCTGTTCAGACTTTTGCTTTTCACCTGTGCTGTTAATTTGATCTCAGACTAGGAATTACCTTCACAGAATTACAGAGTGGTTGAGGTTGGCAGGTGGTCTTGTTCAAACCCCCTGCCCGAGCTGGGCCTTCTAGAGCCAGTTCCCCAGGACCATGTCCAGGTGGTTTTGGCACCTTTTTCCAAGGATGGAGACTCCAAAACCTCCCTGGGCAACCTGTGCCAGTGCTCAGTCACATTTACAGTGGAAGAGTGTTTCCTGATGTTCAGAGGAAACCTCTTGTATTTCAGTTTGTGCCTGTTGCCTCTTGCCCTGTCACTGGTCACCACTGAAAAGAGCCTGGCTCCGTCCTCTTTACACCCTCTCTTCTGGTATTTATACACATTGATGAGATCCCCTGAGCTTTCTCTTTTCCAAGCTGAACAGTCCCAGCTCTCTCAGCGTTTTCTTACAGGAGAGATGCTTAATCATCCTTGTGGCTTTTCATTGAACTCTCTCCAGTATGTCCATATCTCACTTGTACTGAGGACCCTGGAACTGGACACAGTACTCCAGGTGTGGCCTCACCAGTGCTTAATAAAGGGGAAGGATCACCTCTCTCATCCTGCTGGCAATACTTTGTCTAGTGCAGCCGTTTGCTTTCTTTGAGGCAAGGGCACAGTGCTGACTCACGTTCAACCTGGTGTCCACCAGAACCCCAGGTCCTTTTCTGCCAAGCTCTGCCATGCCTTCAGTGTGTACTGCTGCATAATAAGGTTGTTCTGCCTCAGGTGCAGGGCTTTTCACTTCACCTTGTTAAACTTCATGAGGTTCCCGTTGGCCCATTTCTCCAGCCTGTCAAGATCCCTCTGGATGGCAGCATGACCCTCTGGTGTATTGGCCACTCCTCCCAGTTTTCTGTCATCTGCAGACTTGCTGAGGTTGCATTCCGCCCCATCATCCAGACCATTAGTGAAGATACCCAACACAGCTGCACCCAGTAGTGATTCCTGGGGAATACCTTGTATTTATAAAATGTGTCTTTGATATACAGGTCTAACCAAACAGATATTCATCTTTCAAGACTGCTAACTAGAAGAAATATTTCTTTTTTTTACTTAAAATGTATTAATAAGCTGCCTTCTTGCAAAACAGTATATTTGAAGAATTTACTTGGATTTTGAGTTAAAGTAACATATACCCTTAATTTGGCAGGAGGGAGGGATAAAAGTCTGCCATCACAACATCACGTGGTGCTCAGACAAGACGAAAACACACTGGACCCTAATTTATATAGTAGTGAACAGCCTTCAGGCACATAAACTTAAGTTCATTCCTTCTCAAGATAGCATAGTGAAGCCAGTGGAAGTTTTGCCAGTGGATTCAGTGGGACCATGATTTCACTTAAACCTTCCAGGATTTAGGAGTTCCATTATGCATAATGAAATAAACTGGCAAACAGCAGAGGCTAAGAGTTGAGCTGATGTTTGTGTCACAAGAAGCCTAAAACTCTTGGCCACTTCAGCAGCTATTATGCAGCAACTGGTAAGTCAGCAATACGACATTACTTTACAGCTGAAAAGACTGTAAACCCAAGTGAACAAATAATCTTCTATTACTTTTTTGGAGTGAGAGACCCACAGTGTGGACTGTAAAGAAAAGAAAATGTACACTTTTACACTTACAGAGAAAGGGTATGCTGCAACAGGCAGTAGGTAAACGCCTCCCTATGTGCATTATTAATACAGAAATTTCCAGGTATAATATGAAATACAATCTTGCTAACCTTCCTTATGCTAGGCAAATGACTAGAGAAGCAGAAACCAATAAATTTATTTCAGTGTTTTTGGTAAAATTTTTGATGTTGGTTCTGCTAGGAGGAAAGGCAAAATAAGAAATTTCAGTGGGTGCTTATTTATGTTTTTGTTACCTTTTGTTCCTTTTCTTGCTAAGTTTGTGTGATATAGTTTTGCTGAGGGAAATAAGGAGCTGATATGCTGGATATATGGAAATATCTGCATTAATTATTTGTATGTTTCCAGGGAACTAAGACAGAAAGGAAGGTTATTTTCCAAGTGACATGATCTTGGTGCGACAAGGTTTTTGTGAAGTATTCTTTGTCATTTTGCAGGCTGTCGTGGGCTCCTCATAGTTGTGCATCCTGTATAATCACTGACAAAAGAGAATAGGACCTTCAAATTGTACACATGACTACTTACATGACCAAAACTTTCTCCAGACAGGGATAACTCCAAACCCAACCAGCACTTTCTCCAAGAATTGCCTGTTCCTAAATGTGTTAGACACTAGTCCCCTATGCTCCTTAGAGACACTTTATCTCCTGGTGTGTTATAGCAGCAGTTTTATTAGAGATATTGCTTATTTTCATTTGCTTGAATACTAATTTAGGATTTGTTAGCAGAATATAGCAGCATTTCCGGTAAGGACCTGGATTGCTTTGTTACAAAAATATTCTAGTGGATTATGAAGAAATAAAATACATTCTCTGTTACTTTAAGCCTTTTAAGTTATGCTCTTTTGAATTATATGATTTCACCAAGAGAAATCTATGACTTCTACTGCAGAGAAGGTCAGGCAAGATGATTATAACGGGTTTTGCTGGCCTTAAAATACATGAAATATATTAAATGGTTTTACCTTGTTAGAGTTGACTTTCCCAAACACTGAATAGTATATCTTGTAATGAACTCCATGCTACAGTAGCTGTTTTAAAGAGAGCTGAACTGAATGGACCCTTATAGAAGCAGAGTGAAGATACTATGAAATATTTTTCTTCTTTTGTGTAAGCCACTGGCATAGGCGGGAAGATGTTATTTTCTGTATTTATCAGATGGGGTCTCTTACCTATGGGAAACTTGATTTGTTTGAAATTACGCAGTAAGGGAAATTTTCTATCACTGCCAACCATACCCAATTTTGAAATGATAGGAGATAGGTTTCTGATTTTTTTAGAACATGAGGGAAATTCTGTCATTCAACTACAGGCACTAACTGTTTTGTTAGAACAGTATCTCTTTCATGTAAATCAGTTGTATGGATTGCTTATGGGGGTTACATTTCTTCTACAACTTCTACAACTACTTACGCCTCTTGGCTGTGAGTTCCCTTCCTCTCCCTGACAAGATTTTCTTACTGTAAATATATTTGATATTGACAGATGGAGATCAGGGACAGAATTTGTATGCATCAATTCCATACTGACAAAGCTAATACCTTCATGGGTCAGTGGGGAAACAGGAAACAGGAAAAAAAAGAAAAAGTGGAGTTATTCCCTACTCCAAGAGAATCTTATTTGTCCTTTCCCTATTTCCAAGACTGTCAATACCTAAATAAAACTAGACATGACATGATTCACTCAGCATAGATTTATAGCCATCATACATAGTAAGATCTTTGAAGAAAATATTTGAGGGAACTTTTTCTATTATGAATGAAATCTTATTCACTGAGAGTCGTCCTATGGTGCAAAGTCCATATAGGTCTTTTTCTGACTAAATCCTACCAACCAAGGAGTTGGTATCTTTCTGGAATAGTAATGCTTCATTCTGTCACAGGAGTCTAAACTATTTTGCATGTTATTCAGTGCATAAAACCTGACTGGTTAAGGCTAGGGTTTGATTGTAGGTATGTTATAATGTTTTTGTCTAACCACAAAAAAAGCTTAATTATGAAAATTTACTTTAGAGATAAAAAAAATGTGGCTACTCTGTGATGCTTCATTCCTAAAACAGGTGTCATCATATGTATAAAAATCAGACTATTTTCTCTTTCTCTGCAGAAATTTTGTCATAAAAATAAAAAGTCAAGTCAATTAAAGGGCAATTAGGATTTCTTTTCTTGACATTGGGATAAAACTTGCCCCTTTTGTTAGTCCTTTGATTTCTCCTTTGAAGACTGTGTATTGAGCTGAGGGATAGTGTCACTGATTGACATGACAGTATCTGAACATCATTTGCCAATGTATGCAATTTCCCTGCTGTTCAGCCCCTATTGCTTTCAAAAGTAAGGGTGCTAATTCATGGAACTCAGTTTAATGGAAGGGGGTTTTATTGTTGCTAAAGAATGTAATGTAAAAAGGGTGAGTGTTGGCTAAGTACAACTAATCAGGGGTTTTGTGTGGTTTTTTATGAAAGAGCAAGAAGTGCCTTTTCAGAAGTCTGGCTTATGACATTCTCTAATTGTAAGTGGGACAAGAAAACCCTGAACTTAAAGAAAAGTGTATATGATTATTTTCTTCACAGAAAGTGTGGTAATAAAAATATACGGAGACACAATAGAGATTTGAGTTCCTATATGTTCAGCTGACAAAGCAAAAGCCTCATGTGCCAAAGTATTTAAGATTCTCATCCTAAACATAACAGGAATACATCTGTAAGCATAATGTCTAATGTGTACCTCCAGTTTTAAAATGACTATTTATAAACAATTAATGTGGACAATATATTTTTCTTTCTTTTTTGAAAAGTGTGTCTCAGATACAGAGCTAGATAGTATATAGACAATTGAACATTACATATCTAAATCTTTTTCAGACTACTACTTCTACGACAAATGTATTCTGGTATCTTATCTAACTGAATACATAGTCATATGAATTTAAGTTTACAAATGAAATTTCTAGTACTATACAAAATCACGTTAGGTGACATTAGAGTAGGCAAATAAATAACTGTATAACTAGAAACTTGGTAAAACTTAAACACGTGTATAATAGAAGTTAGTTGTCAGAGGTAATTGCCACCTGCAAGTCAGTTTTAATTCAGATGATGTACAGATATGATAATCAAGTTTTGGTGACCACATGTCAGACCTGAGGCTAGAAATGAACTTCACAGCTTTCAGGCAGCTGGTCTTCAAAAGAGTATAAGGCACAAGGTGAAGATCTTTGAACAACTTATTATGTCTACATGGCACATCAAATGCTGTACAGAAATACTAGTTTGGCTTGCAAAGCCAGAACACCTATGTTAGCATAGCAATAAATGTCAGATGAGTAACACACTCTTTCAGAAGGGCTAATTAGCACCTGTGCGGTTTTCCTGCTTGTAATTCCAGAGCAAGCTCCCTTGGTGTTTGCTCAGGACCTTTGTGTCATACTTCACTGCTCACGCTGCATGAACTGTGGTCTTTTGAAGTGATCCCGGTGTTCCCATGAATCCATTTCTCCATTTTCTATCAGTTCATTTTACATCACTTATGCAAAAAAGGACCTTAAGAGTAGACAGCTATGACTTTCTATATGACTGTATCTGAAAGCATGGCACAAGTGGACCTCAATTCTTGGGTTGTGCATAGATAGTGAGATTCAAAGTGCTGGGTGAACATGGGGCCTATCCCGTCCCCTGGAATGGAGCCTAGAAGGTCCGTGAGCAAGTACGACACGGTGACCTTATTCTAGACTCTGCTGCTTGTAACCAGAGGTGTTATGAAAATTGCTTGAAGTGGGGGAGCTAGCCATTGCTAAATACAGGATGTTTCCAAGATTAGGGATTTAACAGATTTTTAAAATAGGGGTAGAAGTCCATTGCATCTTTCTTACCATTTTGTCTCCAGGTCCAAAATAAGAACTGGTAAAAATTACCTTTTCTGGATTGACTTCCTGATCTTGGGGAAATCTTAGGTATCGACTGTGTGAAATAGTATTTGCTGTTTCACATAGCAGGTCCTACTGTTCTGTAGTCATACCATTGAAAGAGCCACGCTATTTAGTAGCTTTTAATTTTCATTAGTATTTTTATAGTTATTTAGAATTTTAAGCCATAGGGTATGAGAAGGGATATTCAGTATCACCTAAATGCAATTTGCAGCATTTTGGAAGAATATGACTAACACTGGTGAACAACTTCAAAGTTCCAAATGTTTTATTTGGAAGGCATGCTAAACAGCTGTAAATTGTAAAATTTTCTATTAGCTTTACTAATGAGAAAAATCTTCCAGCTAACCCTAGAAATGCAGTATTGAAAATGCGGAGTGGTGATTTACTGTAAGTTACAGGAGATTAATGGGAAATTCTTGTTTTATTCCTACTTTATAAAACAGCATTGCATCTTTTTACATCTTGTTGCCTTATCTGTGCGTTATTACTTGCATAAATGAAAACTTTCAAGGATAATTCCATGCTGACAAGATGAATACCTTATTTCAGCCCTCTGTGGGTTACTTGTCACACTGTATCGTCACTACCAGAAAATGCTTTTAGGACAATAGCTGACCACTATAGTTCACTTGTATTCAACCGACCTGTTGATTAAAAGGGCATTATGGGGAAAAGGCGTGAATTTTAGCCTGTCATAAATTTTGCTTTCCGTAAGTAGGTAAGGATGTTTGAAAGGCAGAAAGTGAAATGTTTCTGATTTATGACTGCATTCATTATTTAACAGATGACAGCAGAACTTGCAGATTGATCGGCAGCTAGTTCTTGCTCATAACCTGTTGATACTAGTCCGTGCCTTATTTTGACACATTAGGCTTGGTTTCTTTCATGTGTCGCATGTTGCCAGAAGGCAGCATCAGTTGATCAATAGGTGCAGCTCAGGGTTGTAAAAGCTACTCTCATGGTGCAGGTGCTACTGAAATCAATAAGAGTGAGTACCTTTTAAGAGACTTGAATGAAGAACAATTACCTACTGCAGCTAAATTACATTTTGTATTGGATCATCTCTAGGCTAGAAGCTGGTAAGCACAAAAGTGAGGAGGTGTAGAAATTAAGGATCTGACATAGTGACAGATGTGGCATACCAAAGTATTGAGTTAACCTATGTTTTGGTAAATTATATCTGCACTTATATAAATTGTCAGAACTGTGAAAGGATTCTGAAGGGATATAAATTCAAAAGCATGATGCAGGGCTTCATCCTTTCCATCGTTTGAAGAAATACAGAGCTTTGGCACCTTGTTTTCTGTCTCGACTTCTTTATGTTGCTTTATATTTTATGAATTCTGGGCTAGGCTGCAAATAGAGGCAGTTCTGCAGAAGGTGCTGCAGTCCAGCTGAGACCTGACAAGGGCCAAGTGAAATATGCTGGGCTATATAGATAATATTACATTGGAGGAAACGAGCTATGTTTTTTGCATACCTTCAAACACAAAATAATTAAGTGATAAAACTTCAGGGAATCCATAAAGTCTTCATGTTTCTGTCAGAATAATTGCTCTCCCTAGAATGCACTTCCGTTAACATCTTTGAAAGCAAAAATCTTTGGGGTGGTAAAACCTTGTTCTTCAAATGCACTGTTGTTGGTTGGTTGTCGGGATGCACTGGGTACACTGGTGAAAGAGTATTTTGATTGGTTTTAGTCTCTATGCCTGCTGTCAGTATTATGTATTTAAGAAAGTTGTTCTATTTGGAAGAATCACATTGTAGGCATCTGAGACTCCCAGATGCCTCTGGGCACAGGCATCTTAAAATTCTGCACCCTTTTTTGGGTGTTTTTGTAATTCATGTCTTTTTCTGTCATTTTATATGAGTACTTTATCAAGTACTTTATCAAGACAAGACAGTCAGCAACAATATCCATTTTTGAATGTCCTGCAGCAGTATTGTCTTGTTGTTAACTCCTGTTGTATTTCACTGATTGGGTTTGAAAGTGGAAAATGATGAATGGCTGCAGTATTTTTTTAATAACATGTCCCATTCTGGAGCTTACTGTACGAGCAGTCACTTTTCATTACTTTTAAAATGGGTCATTGAGGGGGGTTGGGTTTTTTTTTTCTTAATATAAGAAAAAATTGCCAGAATGACAATCACGAAGAGCAACCCTCAAAAAAATTTATTGAAAAAATATTTTAAGAACTTCCCATTTTTGGTGCGATCTTAATGTATTGAACACCAGTGTGGAATAATCAAACCTAAAATATTTAGAACTTTCTCGTATTCGTGTACCTGATGTATCGTGATAATGATACAAGCTTATCAGAATTTCACAGCCAATCAGATTTTAATAGAAAACTTTTTTTTTTTTTTTTGAGAAATAGACTCAAGCAAGAAAGAATGCACTTTTTTGTGTTTAATCTGATCAGGAAATTCAAATCCAGATGTTTCCTTAAGATGTATTTGAAACAACAAAGAAGGCTGCTTTTTTTCCTCTCCATATATTTAAAATGGGCTAATTTTGAAAGAAATTTCAGAGCCATATTTGCATCCTAATTGCAGCCCATTTCCTGGGTCCACCGTTAGGCAGACTGTAGGGTGCCTTTTCGGGATTTGTGGGGCAGAGAAGTTGTTGGTTCTAGCTGAGCTACTGAAAAATGAAAGGAAAGAGATGAATGGATTTTTTGCTTCAGCAGTCACCAGCTGGCAGATCGGCTCCTTGGAGAACTGCCAAGCAGCAGTTTACAGCAGCCCTGCAGCTGCTCTAGGCCAGGCTGGAACACGACTGGCATGAAGCCACCTTCAGCTTTGGACAAGGACTCAAATTGGCAAACAGATGCAATGGGATTGTGGCTTTGCTCACTCACGTTTAACGCTCATAGAATGCAGTTGGTACCTAAAAGTCCACTGCAGAAAATTTTGCATGAAGCATTTACAGGAAGATAAGAAGAAATATGTTATAAAAGAAGTTCAAGTGTTTCCAAAGTAATTTTCTTGTTGATGCTTCATGTGTTGTTCTTACTTTTCTGGATTTCATTCTGGGATATTTTTCTTATTCTGACCAGATCATGAGGAATCTAAATAACTGTAAAATGGGCCATCAAGAAAACTCGGTTGGACTGGATTCTTTCAAGCTAAACTACCTGAATTCAGCAAATGAACACCAATGTACAATTCTTTTAAAATCTGTATATTGTGATTTTTATAAAAACATTTGAATTATAGCAAAGAATAACTTGCATGAAATTCAAAGCAACATTGGATGTTTTATTTAATTTTTTTTTGAAGAATAATGTCATTTTTCTAAAATGAAAATATTTCATATGAAATATAACCTTGATAAAGAAAAGAAACACCACTGTGCCAGATATTCAGAACAGAGCATGTCATAAAGATCAAGTTACAATGGCAGTATAAAAAAAATCATCTAATCATGCCTTGTGTCTTTTACTGGTACTCAGTTTTAACAATGTGCCTTGCTTTGAGCATGCTTCTGCACTCCGCATTTTCAAAAACAGTTGATTCTTCTGTATTTACTTTAAAACCTACGTTGTTCATCTAACTTGTTTAATAAGAATTTCTTCCCTGTAAGTTTTTTTTTATTCCATTTCAAGAGAAAAAAGTAACTGCTAAACCATTCTTAAGACTCTAAGTCAACTTGTATCCAAGACCTTCAGGGATGGTCATGCTTCTCACTGGAAGTGGCCTCTGTATCCAAGGCTACAAAAGTCTGCGTCAACATGCTAAACTCTGATTAGTCACATGTCATGCTGCTTATGACTGAGTAATCTCACAGAACGAAGACAAGAACAAGGGTAGTTGCTGATTAAACAGATAAATGGTATGCTTTTGCTGGCACTTCAGTAGCAGCTCGAAGAAGAGAAATGGTGCTTAATTCCTAGACTTACTTACTGAGCAGTGTATGCCACCATGAAAAGCTCTGAGGCATTTTTATTAAAACAAGTATATACTGATCAGAGTGTAGCATCAGTGTCTATTTTTGTCAGTGTTGGGGGAAGGTTATGATACGTCTTAAATATATTGTGATGTTTTCCATTAGTTTAACATCAATTCTGAGACAAAAAGTTGAGGCAAATAATCAAACTGTTTATAAGCACATAGAAAAAATGAGATGAACAAGAGCCAATATGGACTACAAATCAAATCAATTGCCAAACTGACCTGATTTCATTCAACAGCACAGTAACAGGCCTTCTGGCTAGAAGAAAAGCTGTAGATGTCAGATTTCTGGCTGTTAGTAAGGCTTTTGATACTGTTCTATAAACATACTATGCAGACTAAATGAAACAAATATAAATTGGAAAACTATCCTTGGAAATTACTTACCAATGCCCCAATGTTAGAACAGAAGGCTATAGTAAGTAGGGTTTCATAGTATTCAATACTATTCGTTTACTATCTGATTGATGGACTAAAGAATATTCTTATTAAATTTACAGTTACGTAAAGTTGGGGGGGATGGAAAACACGTTAATGGATAAAACTGGAATTCAGAATGATCGTGATCAGATAAAAGATCAGAGGAAAAATGACGAAATTCAACAGAGGCAAATGAGGAATTATGTCTATGTGACAATAATCAGCTGAACAATTTAGTAATAATTTTGTAGGAAAAAATCTTGGAACTGTTGTGGACAACCAGATGAACACAAGTGAACAATTCCATGCTGTTGCAAAATAAAATTACTAAGCTCATACTGGAATGAATTTAAAAGAAGCAGGTGAAGAAGTCCTTCATAGGATTAATAGTCTTTCTGCTTGGTAGTAGTAGGGGATTACCCTAAATACCATACTCTTGGGCTATCTACTTTAAGAAAAAAATGTGGAATTACTGAAGAGAATCTATAGAGAAGACAAGTGTGAATGACTCAGTCTACAAGATGAGTCCTATAAGAAAAGATCAATGTGATATTTTTTATTTTAGAACAGAGAAGATTAAGGGGTAGCTTGACAGCATTCTTCAAAGACATAAACAGGTATTCAAAGATCAAACAGCAATTCTTTCTTCATTTCCATGGTAGAGAGAGAAAGAAGGAATAGACTTGCAGCCAGTAAGATTCAGTTTAGACATTATAAAGACCTTTCCTAAAAGTAAAGGTAATGTAGTGGAAAAGGTTACCTGAGGAGGCTGTACAGATTACATCAATGAAGACCCTTAACAGCTGGCTAAGATGACGCTAACCAGAAGTGTAGAATAGACTAGATGTCCCATCATGAAGTTCCTTCCAGTTCTATGATGCCAGTCTTTAGATTGTTAAAGGGCATAGGGTGACATATGGTAACTCCAGAAACACTCCCTTACAACAAATGCAGTGATTTTTGGCAGAGCATTGAATTTGACTCTCTTGTCAACTAGGATTCCTATGGAATCATGGAAACATCTTGAAATATGTTTAACGAAGTATTGTTGTAAGGTTTGGGAGTATTTTTGATTTTCTCAGCTTGGTTCTGCAACGTCAGTGTCCATATAGCAGTGTAAATGTCAAGAAGCTGCTACTATGTCCTTTCAGACTTCTGTTGCAGAAAACCTATATGGAATGAAATTGGACTTTTTTTGAAATGAACGTCAGAACTAGGTGCTTTGACCAGTACCTGGGAAAGCATCACAGGGATAAAGCAAAGGCAAAAGTGTATTTCAGAATAACTTTTAAAATAAAGTACAATTGATGGTATTATTTGAATCTTTCTTCACATAACTGCAGCTTAGTTACCATAACCTGACTAGTTAAAAAAAAAAAAAACACCCAACAAATCAGAGATGCACTAATTGCAGTGTAAGTTAAAGATATCCATGAAACTTGGATCCAGATCCATGCATCTGGAGAAGTTAATGAAACACATACATGCACCTTTTTTTTTCTTTGCACACACAATATTAGATGACAAAGTACAGCAGAGTTTAAGGAGGTTAAGTCAACAACTTTTGAAACTCACATACAGCTTTCAGGTATTTAATTCTTATTGGGCAAATTGGTTTCATATATGATTTGTAACAATATATAAAGAGGTGAAGCTTTCTTACAAAGCTATTTAAGCTCAAAGCTCAAGTTCCTGTTGGACCAGACTTCTGAACATTCACAGTTTGGCTAGTACCATTCCTCAGCCACAAGCACATCGTCCTGTGAGCCGAGTTCCTGGGCATCACCTCTAGAAGCTACCTAGTACAGTCAGTCATGGAACAGGCAGAATCCTGCTTTGACTGTATTAGCATTTCATCCTCAACACTTTATTTTACTTTATACACTGAGAGTATATTTTTTAAATGTGTGAGAGAAGGTGCCACAGCCCTCCCCAGCCATGTGTTCCGTGGAGGACAAAAAAAAATCACACCAAGTGCACACAGGAAATCTAGTGACCTGGCTTGCCATGTACAGATAAATTCCCTTTATTTAAACAAATATGAACGCTTGCAAGCTCACACAGCATCAAAAGTTGCTAACATGCTGGAATCCTTCTTACATTGGATTTTTTCCAGACAGATGAAATAAAATTACTGTTCTGCTCTGGCAGAGTGTTTTGGCATATATTTAAGTGTAAGTACACAAGAAAACACCTAGATTCAAGGGACAATGAAAACTGAGCACATTCTGAGCTTAACTGAGGCATAGAGATATTCACAAATGATGTTCTTTACATTTTGTAAGTATTTGCGGGTATTAAGAGTTGAACTCTATGCAATCAAAGTTCTTGTTGTTTCATCATGTGAAATGCTTTTGAAAATCTGTTTATATTCATGGAACCTTTTTATGCATTTATTATGTTCTGAAAAAAATTATCTTCCTTTTATTTAACCTGTTTTTTTAAAGAAAATGCCCAAATCATTATCTATAATAAGCATTTTTCAGTATTAGGTATGTTAAATATGAATGAACAATGCTTCTATTTTATGCTAGCAGTACTTTGGGAGTTTTACCAGAATTTGAGATTTGTCTTTCATTTTATTCTGCCCGCCATTTTCATCTGCTGTACGTCTGTAGTGAGGAGTGGTTTGTATACTCTACGCCATTTCTGTGTTCTATTTCTAATACTTCTTTTTGGTTTGTTTCCTCAGGCTACATATCCAAACAGAATGGTGAGCCAAAACCTCAGCACAAGGGACAGAAAGTCAGCACATACTCCCACCGAGGACCCTTTTAGGTACTCATCAGGCAACCAAGCAACGGCTTATGAAAGCAAGAGCTGTCAGCTGACTAATTTGTGTCTGAGCAACCTCCTGAAGGAGAAGGAGATCGTGGAAGTCATCAAGCATACTAGAGGCACATACGAAACCCTCGCTTCAGAGGTCACCCAGAATGGCTCGGCCACCACAGCACCGAGTACAGCAAAGCCAGCATCCAAGGCAGACAGCTACCCAATGTTCTCAGGAGCTCCAAAAGACCAAACTGCTGTACCTCGGCAGCATACCACTTTCACAGGGAGACTCGGACAGCCTCCGAGAGGACCCATCTCTTTACACATGTACAGCAGAAAAAATGTCTTTCTCCACCACAATTTACACACGGCAGAGCTACAGACTTTAGGTCAACAAGATGGGTAACAAGGTGCTTGTACTCTTGCCATGGAAGGAGAATTGATTAAAGAGGAACATAAGCTCACCTAGAGCTCAGTCTTCAATTTTCATCTGCTGCTACTTTCACCTGAAAAAAACTAAAGTAAAAAATTAACGTTGTCTGTAGGTTCCATGCTTTCCCATTTGGGACTGTGGCAAAAGGATAAACTAGATTGTTAAATAACTAGATTGATTTGTACTGCAAAAGTCACCATGAGTATAATAAATAGGACTGGCACTGCTAGTCCAATATTGGCTAAATATATTTTTTTTTCTCCTCTATAAGCCACTATCATTCCCTGAAGTTCTAGAAGGTGATCTTAAATAATACCGTGTATGTTTAATAATGTTACTGTTAAAGTAGATGTGAGGAATGAATAGATAAGTAATTAGTAAACCCTCTTGGATTTCATAGAGACTAGGGAAATAAGGAGTCGGAAATTTTGAGGACCCTCTTTCAACACTTTTTTTTTAATACAATGACATTTGCTCACATGTAGAGCAAGCTGCCTTGCTCACTTGCTTCCTGCTGTATGTGTTTTATTAATGCCACAAGTCAAGGAAGTGACTGATTTTCCTCTAACGGCAAGGTTCATAGAGGGCCACCAGGTATCTGAGTCAGTAACTGAGTCCCAAACTGAGGATGTCACCTTGGTTCCTCAACCTTCCCTTCCCTCTCCCCACCTTTATTTAACTATATTTGTTTGAGTGTTTTTATTCTATGAAGACACGTCAAATTGCGGTGATGTTTGTGCTTTACAGGCACTGTATCACTCACGACACAATATAACATTCTATGCTGTGTAATGCATCATATAATTTCATTTCACTTCCCAAACCAAAAGTGGGTGAAAGACTAAAGTTTGAGAAATTTTCTTATTATCCAGTCCAAATTACTTACATAAGTCATAATTTCTGTAGACTGTTTCATCTGCACGTAACAACCTGGTTTACACCAACTCAGTGGGTTTGCTAGTCTTGACATATTACACAAGTGAGATGGATCTAATGCTACCCGGCATGCAGCGTGCTGGTCTCGCAGGAATATGAAATCATCTGATCACACCATAGAACTGTAGACTTGTCAGTAACAAAAGGTCCTGTTTTCCCCTTTCAGAAGGATTGAAAACAGGCGTCTCCGTCAAGTTACTCTGAGCCTGTGGCATATACTAAACATGACACTTAGTTTACAACCTTTCTGATGGAGGGTAATCTGTCTGAATCATAACAGGGCATGTAGTTAGTAGTTTATAAATAATCTGGCAAATTTAAGTGCGATTGAGGCAGATCTGAGACAAGCCACCTCTCTCTTTAACTCGTGATTAATAATGAAAGACTAGGGTGCAGCACATTCTCACACAAAGAAACAAACCAGTGTGACTTAACTGAAGTAGAATATAATGAGAAGTGAAGCTTCTGTAGCCACTAAAAATGCTGTAACTTTTAAAAGGTAAGTCACATAGGGCATATAACATGAATTAATGATAAAAATTTTACCTAGTGTTAAATATATCTGCTTAACTACTTTATATTTGGATTAATACAAGGATCAGTTAGGTTAAGAAAAAAATAGACTGTAAGCTTGGCAGATATTCTGCAAACATATTGCAGCAGCCTAAACTTTCAGGATTCTATTTATTGAGGATTTGAATTTGGTTAGAGCAAATTTTATTACATTATCTGATGTTGAAGAGAGCAGGTTTTGTCTAAATATTCTGTAGTGGTAATGTTGTGTATTCAGAGCTGGATACATAGAAATCAAGACAAACATTTGCCACACTTCTTTGTGTTTGTGTGTGCGTTGCTACTGCCAAAACAGAATGTGCAAAAATTGCAGACACAGCTTGACGAAATTAACTGGGTATTCAAGACTCTCAGTCCTGCATTGAAACTCACAGTTTAAAGTCTACCAAAAAAGTTAAAATTAGTGGTAACAGAATTTCACTACTCAGAATCATATTTTCATCTGAGCAATGTCTTAAGGTTATGGTAGATTGAAAGGACAGTTGGTTCTTACTGGCAATATGTTTCAGTCTTTCTCATCTCAAGAGTTGGTGTATGCAATTATATTTCAGATCTGTAAATAAATTAACATACACTGTAATCAAGGAATTTTTTTTTCCAGGATACAAATATACTATACTACATTGAAAAACAAAACCAAAAACAACTCTTCAATTTTAACTTATGTACTGTATCTATAGTTGGGTTTTTTTCCTGGAAAAACGGACTTTTGGATTACGGTTTATTAAAAAAAAAATCCATCTATACATTTCAAAAAGAACATTTTAAATGCTACTATTTTCTTGGAGAATCTTTTATAAAGCTGAAACTTAAAAAAAACTGGAGAAAACGGTTCAGTTAAAGTGAGGGATATTTTTAAAATGCCATCTTGAAGCTGTTTTGTATCAGTATTTTCAGCATTGTTATTTGTAATACTAAGTGTAAATCTCACCCAGAGAAGGGTATTAGCCACATGTTAATGTACAGTACAGCAGTAACTGTAAAACAGAGGTCCTTTGATCCTCTTGTGTATATAGTAAATCATAAAGCAACAGCATGTGGACATTCTTTCAGTGAATTGATTCCTTTGTACTAAAAATCTCTAGTTTTTTAAAAGTTCCATGTATAAAACGATTTATACATTTCTCCAAGGCTGTACATATCCAAAGACATGACACCAGAGGGAAAAGGCACTTATTATTTTTTCCATGGATGTACCTTTTTTCCTTTTTTTTATATGTTTCTGTACAACAAAGCATAACTGTGAAATTTCTACGGAAAATTGCTTCTTGTTACTTCCATACTTTTTGGTCTGATACAGGGCATTTTAAGGAGGAGGAAATCCCCAAAGAAAAGCTGTTTCCATTTGAAGCAATGTCCCATTTTATGAAACAATCACTCGGCAAAAGAAACATGAGATCAGTGCCCTAAATACTTTTTAGTAATTTAATAGAGCCATACCTGACTTGGTCTATCATCTCTAGACTTACCCTTAGTTCCCTTACTAGAGTGCTCCTACAGGATGTATTTATAAGATACAACAACATGCTAGGGCCAACCCTGGTCACAAATTATTAAGATGGAAGGAAAACACTTGTTCAGTACTGCTCTTAGATTTGGCTTTCAGAGTGCTGGAAAGGTTGTTTTCGTATACTTTGTGCACGTGAACAAAGTTCAAGCTGTGTGCTTCCGCATACTGGAGCAACAAGTCTTACTACAAACCTCTCTTCTATTTGGGCTCTTCAGCAGCATCTGAAGGCATCCTGCAACATAAATTTCTGCCACGTTTTAAAGAGGCGAGCGCTTTATACATGAAATGAAACAGATGGAATAAATTCCTTTTTTTTAAATCCAGACACTTACATTTAACTTTATTGCTTTTCATTCCAAAACACACACATCCACATAAATGAAGGCCTTTCCTTACATGTCTTTTTCCTCTGAAAATTTTGAAAGAGAGTATATCCAGTCTAAGATGTTCATGTGAGGTTTGGATAAGAATTTGAAAGCTTACCCTAGGACATTCATGTTTGTCCTACAAGTTCATTGCAGTCGCTGCCTAAAAGTTGGTATTTTTCCCTTTCCTAAAAGCTAGTTTGGAAGTGGTGATTTCTCTATGCGCTGATTCACTTCATACTGTTAAATACACAGTATACTCTGCAAGCTAACAAAAATAGGCTATTTACAAATCAGTACTGTAGTTTATATGACATAACTGTTATGCCATGTCTCCACTGGTTTGATTACTTCAACACTGACTTCAGATAAACTATACTGATTCAAGTCACCTGATGATTGGGATTGTGGCCTTTAATCCAACTCGTTTCAATTTATGCATACAACATCCTTCCTGGTTTATAGAAAAGAAGAAAATATCTGACCTTGCAAAAATGCCAGTTCACAATCTATAGCGAATGTACTTTTCTTTTTTGTCTTTTCACATTTGAAAGCAAAAAAATCCCTGCAAAACTCTTTGTACATCTATGTAGGTCATTAATTAAGTCCAGTAGAGTAACAGTGACCTCTAACAAAACTTTGAAATAAATACTTGAAGCAAAAAATCCAAGGGAGTCTTCTTACAGAGATTTGTAGTTGTTCGAAAGCGTAAGTTCTGTATCTGAGTGCATTAATAAAATATGTGCTATGGCCTCGTCCATTCTCACTACTGATTTTTTTTTTTTTTTTTTTTTTTTTT
>VZSC01001139.1:349393-366289 GCA_013398225.1 Steatornis caripensis | reverse complement strand
CCCCCCCCTTCCCTTGGTTGCTTTATGTTTGTTTGGGTTTTTTTGTGTTTTGGAGTTTTTTCCCTTGAGTATTCCTTGGCTGTATTATAGTAATGAAAAAAGATCTAACCTATCTTCAGCCGCTAGAAATGCCAGTCATCTCAATTAATGTCCTATGAGCAGAAACAGGGCAAAACAGGGAAAGGTGGAGGGAGAGTGCAAACAAATTGGGACCCTATAAGTAACTGTGTTAAATGTATGGTCTGTTATCCTGCAATTAGAGTACCGTTAGGAATTTTGGATCTTATTGTATCCTCACTGGCCATGACTGTTAAGTTTTGTATGGGGTCTTATGACAGTAAAGTTGTAGACAATTAACGTTTGTTACGCTCAGGCTACAGTTTAGTAACTTCAAGCTCGATAATTAAATGAAAATGTTAGTACTAATGAAATGTGTAACTATTCCGTACAACTCTTCTTTAAAGATTTCAGTTCTCATTTCAGAACAAAATTTACTGTGGTATATGAACTTTCTATGAAATGTTATTTTTTTTCAGTTATTTCTGGTTTAATATGCATCAAAGATGTCACAATCAGAAACGCATTCTTCCAACTTCTGATATCTAAATTCTCTAGGATATAATGGATTCCCGCTTGGGGGCTCATGCTAATATGTTGAAGGCTGATACAGAAAGACTTACACACTTCTCGCAAAAGTCAAGCTTGCATTTTTTTCACTCTAACTCCAGAAACTTACAGCATAATTATATCTGGCTTTGCTTGAAATTCTGACTCAATGTGATGTTTTCTAATATGAATTATAATACTACGTGGCATGAATCTTAATATAAAACTGTAGCCAAATTCTGTGGGTTTTTAAAAAAACAGTTCTAATAACAAAATATAATTTCTGCATTACTGTCAAGCTTGGGGTTGTTATAATCTAGCAGTTTTGTCTGGGAACATGTGCACACTAGATGCTTTCAAGGTACATGAACTTTGAGAATGGGGAGGAATGGGTACAGTTAGGAAAGAAAGGACTGACTACAATATTAGTGCTTGCTTTTATTTGAGAAGTCAGATTGGAAAGGAAGTTGAAATGGCAAGGTACTTAAAGAAAAAATACAGTAATACCAACTTTGGGTTTTGGACAATATTTCTTTCTTTGCTCACACCTGCTCTGACAATTGGTTTTTTTGCAGCAAAATATTTTGAAGCACTAAAGTAGATTGAAGTATGGAATATCTTTTGTCCAAAAGTTCTCACTGCTACTCTGAAGGGGAAAAAAAAAAAAAAAGCAGAATCCACATTCAGCAGTCTCCAACAGACTGGAAGGACCATTTAGGGATGGGCACCTGTCCACGAAAAATGAACTTTTGGAACAAGAAACTTAAAGATTTTCCACATCAGTATCAGAACATGGAAATTTGAGGCTTGTGTTAATAGGCATTCTAAAATAATTAATTTTTCTTTTTTTTCTCAGTCTAGGTGAAAACATAGAGATAGTAATCCTTTCCTGCAATACTGAACAGTGCAAATAAACAAACTTTAAGCAAAATGGTTTGAGTAAGAATCTATTGCCTAGGCAGGTACATAGCGCCATTTCAGACAGCCTAAAGCACTCAGTGTCTGACTGGTGCTAAGAGTATTATACGCTATTTCAAAATGATTATACATGAATTGGAAATTAATTCATAAATGATAATTTCCTTATCCTACCCCTTCAAAAGTAACTAACATTTTAATTATATTAAATTATATTAAAATGTGGAAATTTGAAGATGATATTAATAGGCAGTTGCGTACATTCAGTAAAGGAAAATCCCAGACAGAGCAAGCTGCTGAGCTGTGGGTTGTTGTGGGGTTGGGTTGGTTTTTTTGTTTTTGTTTTCTTTTTTTCCCCTTTGGAAGTGTTTGGGAGTGGTTTTTAGTGACTGTTATTTTTGTTCTGATTGGAAGCACAGAATACATTCTGGAAGGAGGAAAGTGTTGTTATACTGACACACGTGCCCACAGGTCGCTTCTTTGGCATCTTCTTTGTGAAGCTGCTTTCCTTGACCAGTTAAAAAGTTTTTGACAAAATCTACTACCAGCATGGACTCTTAGTAAGAAATTGGAAAGAAAATGTATTTGAAGGCCTGGCCGTCTGACAGATAAATAATTGGGGAAACATCTCTCCCGTCAGTGACCTTTGCTTTGAAGCCTGCTTCAAATGAACATCCTCTGTCATCTGTGTGTGTGACAGATAGTAAATAAAGACTTCGGCAAATGCAGATGTTTGCAGTGCAGGTCAGAAGTAACTAGAAAGCTAGTGATTTCAGAACACCGATGTCTGAGAGAAAAAAGCAACTAAACAATAAGCATCCTTTTCTCCCTCGAGTCCTGCATTCTCACATTTAGGTGTTATAAACTGAGTTTCTAAAACAAAAAAGTTGAAAGGAAGCTGTTGGCTGTGGCAGTTCTCAGGGGGTTGCAGCAAGCACTAAACGTGTCAAAGTGGTCCTGGTAGCAATGGCACACAATGGTCCGGTTTGGCTTCCAGGTCTTCTACGTTCTGCTCTTTGCTGGCAACAACTGACTTATTTTTGTTGGCTTGCTAATAAATGAATCTGTTTCAAATATCAGAGTTATAATCTAGAAGAAAATAACACATGCTACAGCTCACAGCCAATATGGTTCGAATAATCCAGTGATAAATAGAAAAAAAAATAAATCTGAAGAACTTCCCTCCTCAGCAGCTAACATCTTACTGGATGGCTTGTAGTAAAACGGCTTTCCTGTGCTGGCTTGGAGAGGTTCATATAATCACTAAATGTCTTTCACCTGGGGAGGAGTTATGTATCTTAGTATTTATCAGAGAAGTATCTCCCTCTTTGTTAAATCCTACCGATATTTCAATGTTTTGCTTCCTTGCATTCTGCAGTTACCCTAAACTTACAAGTAGCTTCAGCTCCTCATATGGAGTCCTTTGAGGGACTGTTTCTACAGCCTGTTCTCTAGAAACTACTCTGCAAAAGACCCTTGTCATGTATTTCACTTCTGCCTCTTCTGAGGTAACCCATCGAGGGCCAGACTAGTTGCAGCTGGATTGCTTTCTAAAGCAGCTAGCTTGTAAAATTAGTTGAGACCTTGGACACAGGTGGTTGATAGACATGAGACCTGAGAGTTGCCTTTCTGCCACGGATGTTGTCTCTTCCCCATGTCATGCTGGGACATCCCCTCTCTGTCTTGCATTTCCCTGTTCTCCAAGCTTAAATTCCTTCATCTCTCACAAGGGTAGGCTTGGAAAATTGGGCAAAAAGGAAACAGGTGTTCTTCAGTACTTCTATAAGAAGTCAAATACTCTGCCTTTGTGGGGCCGAGCTAAGTAGTATATAGTTTTCTAGCTCAAGAATAGCTTTCTGATTTAGGGTATTTTTTGAAGATCTCAGGTGCCACCTGTTCTGTACCAAATACCAGAAAGAACATTGAAATCGCTGTACACTTATGGCAACAGATGCAAACTGAATCATACCGTCTTTATCCATACTTTAGAGCTAAACTGTTTATGGGGACAGAGCCAGCCAGCTCTTCCAGCTAGACTACCCCTACTTCCTTTCTTAAGAAGGCAAAAATGCGGGGTTTTAGAGCAGGCTATTTCAGGACAAATCTATGATTTACTTAGCTCATACTTCAACCATGCATTGATGTGGTTCTAAAGTCTCTCAAGAAGTTGCATTCATGCAAGCTGGAGGACTGTGCTGTAAACTAGACACAAAACCAGCCCAGGTTTAAATATTGCCCTCCCCTCTTTAAGGGTCTTTTTTTAATAGATATCATTTCAGTCTAACTTAATTAATTGCTTAGAAGTGTTACTGAATAAATAGGTGGTAAACCCACAGGAACATATGGAGCATATGCCCTGACCCATATGGAACACATGCTCTGACCTTGGTACTATGGTATCAGGTCAGGTCATTTCAAATTCTGCTTTCTGAGATAGCTGCAATTTGTTCCAAAGCAGCATGGGCATCTGGCCACTGGGTCACATCATAGTATTTGGGCCTGCCATATAAGTAATTTATCTGGCTGGTTTTAGCCTTCTGTCTGCCGACATAACAAAAGATCAACGTGGACTTTGTGCAGTTCCCAAACTGCGCTTCTACATCTAGCATAACCTCACCAGGCCTTTAGCTCATAAAAGACTAAACTCACTGTATTGCTGAAACTGTGATATTTTTCCCAGTGTAAAACCTTCTGGTGGTAAATATATCACTGTGTGGGCTTTACATATGTATAATTAAAATATAGCACATAGGAAAACAAGAGCTACAGTATCTTCCTATTTGGAAGGCACATCATAAAGAATGCTCATTCCTTATTTTACTTTCTGTGGTCATTATAGCCAACTGAGAAAGTGAATTGCTTAAGGTATTCATAAAACAGCAAAATATTAATAGAAATTGCTTAAGCTACTTTAAATATTTATAGAAATAATGACAATTTCCATCTGTCACCCTAAAAACAGTACTGATGATTGCTCAAGATCTGTAATACTTGAAACTGTCTGGCACTCTAAGAGAAAAATGGGATGGGGAGGGAAGCCATTTGTTTCTTTCTTGTGTAGGTTAAGAAAATGGTGAATACAGTTGTACATATGTAACAAAACCAGAAAATGATGTCTATGATGCCTTAGGAGAGCAAGCTCTCACTTATAAGTAACAAAAAAAATAAAAATCCAAACCCCACCTTAAACTCTAAGAATAAGTCTTTCTAACGCATCTCTTGTATTTTTGCAACTTCGAGTCAAAATAATCAATTTGCAAGACAACCTGGGTGAGCCTATTAATGCTTAGCCTTCTGGGGAAGGGGTGTGGTGTGTGTAGAGAAATGACTGCAGAAGTATTATTTTGATTTCTTGTCTGAAACGTTACCCTAGCACATAAAGCCGCTGTCACAGAATTGCTTGATCATCACCCCTTCTTGTTGCACATGGTAAGTCAACATCTCCATTATCAGTGGTATTGGATGACGTGGGACAGACTCACACTCTCTAAGCAGTTTCTTACATATCGGAGAACCAGAGGACTTGGGCAATCCCTAGATGAGATGCCCTGAGGGTTGCCATTACAGCCACTCTTTCAGTCACTCTGTTAATGCACTGTAAATGCATATTGAAGGACTGGCAGGTGCATCTGTGCCTGGATTTGATCTAGCTACTTAATCATGCTGCGTTTCAGTACTAACAGCAGAAAATGGTATCATCCTTCAGAACGAGAACCTGGCAAACACTTATGTAAGGTCTGAAGATACCTGGAGCACTTTGGCCTCGCATTTGTCTTCTAACAAAAGGTGTAGTTTCATTGATAAATTAATACCATCCAAGTGGATTCTATAGTCTTAAGGCTGTGGCCATTGCAATTCTAGTATGCTGTATCTGCACTTTTAGGAAAGACGGTTGCTATTCTGGGCAGTCCAGAGACCTTGCTTCAGCGTGATGGCAAAGTTAAGAATTTAACGCTTTATTGTAGTATGCAGAGGACCAAGTAACATAGTGAAGGTACTATTATTATTAATCTAAGTAAAAGGTTTTTGAAACAACTTCTCCCATTTATAGAATTTGACTGAGGAAAAATAAAACCCCTGTCTAACATACTGTAACAGCGTTCCATTTACAGTACGTTACAGTCAACTTTCTGATACGTCGTAGCCTAATCAAACTGCTGATGCTTAAGCCTAAGAGGGAAATTTTTGCTTAAAAACATGCCCATGCTCTGCTAAACTACGGAAAAAAAGATTGATTTCACTAAGTAAACATAATCTATCTGCATGCTAAACAAAAGAAACGCTCAAAATATAACACTTTTAGTCAAATTCACCGTATTTTTATATTCATGTTTCACTAATAATGCAAGCTCTAGTGCAAAAAATCTTGTAAATGCATGCTGTGGCACTTTGCTCGGTTCTTTCCTAGGTTTTATCTAGATTTTAGGGTCAGACGGAAGACAGACTGGATGAGTGAAGTAAGTTACAACATGGGACTGTGGGTGAAACTGTAAAGTTTAAGGAAAAAGTTGATCAAAATTCCGTAAGCTGGTGCTGTTTGTCAAGGGGAACCACACCCTCAGCTTATGACCATCAAGGGGTAATTTTTTGAAAACGTAACCGAAACAAAGGTTTTTGTGGAGATGTGCTTGAGAGTTATTTTTATCCTCTTGCCCTGTTGTCTTATAAAGAACCGGGAAACATTATTTATCATAGTCCAGGGGAACTTCCACTGCTTCCAAGGCTTGTGAAAGGAAAAATGTGCCTTCCTCTTACCAAACTTTCCTTGTCAGGGATGTCCTACAATCTCAGAGTAGGAATACCTATGTTTTGATGGCTTTGCTGAGGTTCAAAGAACAAGAATGGGGAAGAAAAAAAAAATGATCAAGCTAAACATGGCTGTGAGAATCAACCTTTACAAGTTCAAGGTGAACTTAAAGTTTAACCAGTTTCTCCTTTGAGATAAACATGATGGAAAAAGTAAGATACTCATTCTCTTAAAAGCTTATATCCAAATGAAAGTGTCAAAGAAATTTCTATAAATGTTTTAATGCATTATTGAAAGCAAAGCTCTTCATCTCCTGATCCTGTAGTGCTTTGAAAGTGGTTAAGTCCTCCTAAGCAACACTCGAACTTTGTAGTACCAACGTTCAGAGTGAAGAGGCATAAAGAGGAATGGAGAAATCGGTTACCTTGGTGTCCTGGTGTGGTTTACTGGAAAAGATATCAACTCTTAAACAAAAAATACTCTGCCTCTGTGGTTTTCTAAGGAAAACTTTTCCCTTTTTTCTGGTCTTGTTAGCTATTAATCATTGAAATAGAAGATTAAGTTGGGTCACAATTATCTCTTTGGTTGTTCTTCTTGCCATTCACCAAAAAAGCAACTGCAGAAAGTCACATGCTTATTTAAGCAGAAATTAAGTGACAAGTTTTCTTGACTTTAGCATTACTGGCTGCAGTATGGTTCGGCAGAAGCAGAATAACAAATAACTCTATAGGGAAAGAGCAACTCCCTTAAGTGTAGCTGCCATGTATTGTGTATGTAAAATTTTCACTTTCTTGACTGAATTGGATTAGTAAATTATTACTAGCTACACACATAATTACTGTGGCAGCTACTGTCAATTTAACCTTGCACTTCATTAAGCTTATAAAAAAAAAAAGAGAATTCTAGCAAACAGTCTAACACAAACATCAGTTATTTCTCTTGAGCCAATTTGATGGGAAGTGGGGTATTGTTATAATCTGGAAAGCAACTGTGAGTTATGTCTTAAATGTAATTCTACCAAATAAGCGTTTTAAGCTTGACTTTTTCTCCTTGTATTCTCATAAACAACCCAACGATAAGGTTAATTCCTGTTCTACTCTAAGTAGAATGCTTAAATGTGTGTCTAACTTGTGTAGTTTTACACAATTAAATGTCAAGAAGGACTCATGTATTCTGGTGAAGCCTATTGGATGCTAATTTGCGTTTTGAAAAACATAATTTATACCTAGCTTGAATAGATTTTCTGAGGTTATCCAGTGGCTGTAGCATACATGAGGATTTGAACTGGACCTTTTAAATCCAAGCGCAAGGCTTCTAAAAGGGTTCTGTCTCAACTTTCCTGTCTAACATCTGCACTTCAAGTGGTGAAGGTGTCTAATACACAGTGTCTGGGCAGAAGATATAATCTGGAAATTCCCATCTTCCATTCATGTCAATCCAAAGTTTCTAAATTCTTACAGATTTATTTTGAAGATAATTATTTGTAACCTTGTGGGTGTAGACATATAAGGCTTTTTAAGAGCCTGATGTGACTCCAGAGAAATTTTTTCTGAAACTGTTTTTTGATTTTTTTTTTTGTTTTAAACAGTGAAAACCAAGAAATGCAACTTGAATTAAAATGTAGAGCTTTGACAGTAAAAATGAACAAATTTAATTTAACATGCTTTTTGGAATGAAGTAAAGAATGTATCATAAAATCGTACTTTCAGATTGGAAAACCATGGGAGTAGTTTTAGTTCTGGGATTTTTGATTTCCAAACTGAGACACCTTGACTAATTGAGTTGTATGGGTGGGGGATGGGAAGTCTGAAAACAGGTGGCTTTCTGTGGGTGCAAAAAAAGGGCACAGTACCCGCAGAGGCATTTTCATGCTTGCAGTCATGTGTACCCCCAATTTAGCATGCCTGTGTCCCTGGTAACTATTTCTGTCACAACAGTCACTGTGTTTAGCTAAAAACAATTTCTTTTTTGGTTCTTTTTGGAGAAAGATGAAAATTCATACTAGTACAGTCTGATGTCCTGTAGGCAATGGAATTGTGTGACTAGATAGAAATCCTTTCCTCAGGGAGGCTCTGAAACTATATTCAGTGACAGAAACTGCAGTAAGGGTTGAGAAATAATATTGATGAATTCAATTACAGAAATGAAAATAAGATGACACTTGAAAAATACTAGCTTTTCCCAACTGGATATTGCAAGGTATTGCAATATTAGTACTATTGCAAAATGTGGTCAACATCTAATGGCAGAGTTGGGCTTGTAATTTCCAAATAATACAGTCTGGAGCAATTTTTGACCCTTTTTTTTTTGTCAGTTTTAATCTTTGTTGGTAAAGAACTTTTCAAAATATGTCCCTAATGGAAATAATGGAGATTAAATAAAAATAAAAGCAGGTTGCTGTATTGGGAGGAAAAAAAGGTAGTATTGCCCTTGTCTCTTATTCTTTGTTGTTTGTAATTACAAGAATGTTACTTGCCAATAATCTGGCTGACAGTAACCTTTTTGAAGGTTATTGCTTCACAGCCAGAAGAAAGTCCAGACAAGAAAGAGAAATAAATTGTCCCTTCTTAATTTGCAAGGACATCTGCTGAATTTCTAGCTTGAGAGAAGAAAATTGAGAAAAGGAGCAGATGGGCACAAGGGCAAAGGGCACAAGGCATCAAAATACCAGACAGGGCTTCCAGAAACAGTGATTGATATTTTAAGATGCTGAGAAGATAAGGTATCTTTGAAGGTTGACCCTTCATTAGCCCATCACTGGTGTTGACAAGTTGCTTTCTCTGTGTGTCAGGAGCATATTATGCTTTTCCTTTCATCTTTCTATGTACTGATAAGCCCCATAAAAAAACCCAAACCCCAAAATCCCAAACCCAAAACCCTCTTTCTACTCTGTGCCAGTACATATATGTGATTATAGCGAAAGCATGTCAGCCTGCACTGCAGGTCAAGGAGTAATGCATATATTTTTCTCTAGTCTGTTACTATCAAAAATAACCTGTAACCCGTTCTGTGTGACCTGACAGCATAGGACCATGTTATCTCTTCCAGACTGACCATTTTGAGGTAGGATGGTGTGTGTTCTAGGTGTCATTCTTAGTCTCATACTCCATGCAAGGGCCATCTGGAAGGGTTCTTCCCCCCCGCCACAAGCATGTGACTAATAACACTGTAATAGCATATCCTTCTGCCTCAGTTGGGTGAAAAAGCTATGTTATGCAGGAAGATGAGTCTGTAAAGTGTCACAGAATCACAGAATGGTAGGGGTTGGAAGGCACCTCTGAAGATCATCCAGTCCAACCCCATCAGCTAAAGCAGGTGCTCCTAGAGCAGGTTGCACAGGAACGCGTCCAGGTGGGTTTTGAATATCTCCAGAGAAGGAGACTCCACAGCCTCTCTGGGCAGCCTGTGCCAGGGCTCTGTTACCCTCACAGTAAAGAAGTTTCTCCTCATGTTCAGGTGGAACTGCCTGTGCTCCAGTTTGTGCCCATTGCCCCTTGTCCTGTCGCTGGGCACCACTGAAAAGAGTCTGACCCCGTCCTCATGACACCTGCCCTTTAGACATTTATAAGCATTGATGAGATCCCCTCTCAGTCTTCTCTTCTCCAGGCCAAACCGACCCAGGGCTCTCAGCCTTTCTTCATAAGAGACATGCTCCAGTCCCCTCATCATCTCTGTAGACCTCCGCTGGACTCTCTCCAGTAGTTCCCTGTCTCTCTTGAATTGGGAAGCCCAGAACTGCACACAGTACTCCACATGCAGCCTCACCAGGGCAGTGTAGAGGGGCAGGATCACCTCCCTCGACCTGCTGGCCACACTCTTCTTAATGCATCTCAGGATGCCATCGGCCTTCTTGGCCACAAGGACACATTGCTGGCTCATGGTGAACTTGTCCATCAGCACTCCCAGATGCATCAGTTTGGATACTGAGAGCTATGTAAGCAATGATACAAACTCAATACAGTCTAATCTCTGAAATATTTGGAGAGATGTATTTCTTCAAATGATGTTATATCTCAACTATTGTTTGATCATGAACCAGTTCATGGCAAGTTTTTGTGATCGTCATAGTCCATTTCATGTCTGAAACTTGCATGTGCCAGTATCAGTTATCAATATTTGCTTCAGTTCCTTGTGAGTTGAGTATTACAGATTGTAAGTGAGGGTTGTGACTTGGTCCTTGTGAAATGACTTTTGTCATTAGTAATAAGTCAAATGTAGTTCTACTCAGGTTAATGGGAGCTGCTTGTTTCTGATTTGGATAACCAAAACTATGAAAGCTAATTTTAATACTTCGGCTTGCATCCACTATGGGTGCGAGTAGATAGATGTGCAGTACTGAAGAGAGATCTTGGTTATCACCTTTCAGTGTATAATGAGGCAGATGAACTACAATTCGTGTACTTTTGCCTTGAAATCAGACTTTAAGTGGGGTTTTTTTTTGCTTTTCAGTCCAGAACAAAATGGCAAATGAATAAAAACCTCATTAAAAGTTCAGTAGAAATGAAGAGTGACTAGAAAACCTGCCCTTTACATAAAAAGCTTCAACAGGTTTAGAGGCAGCCTTCCAATAAAGTATTAGTCTCTACACACAAGTGTATTACTTGGTTACCCTCTCCTCCTTCCCCCTCCACCCCTGCAAATCTCCGACCCACACAACAAAGCAAAGAAGAAGAATATCCAATGATAAAGATTGTACTATTGTAATCAGCCTTTCAGTAGACAAGACAGGTAAAGGTACAGGTGTGTATTAGCTACTCTTAATTAAAATGTTGTTACAAAAGATTTTAACACTGTTATGAAGCATTTTTTTTCTTGGTGGTGTTTTGAAAACTAATGTACTGCAATCATAGTTTTAGGTTTATAATAAAAAACCCCAACAGTTTATCTACTGCAATGGAAAAATCTGAGAGGCTCTTGGGGACAACGGACTGGAATTTACTCTCCAAAGTTGGTTTTTTTTTTTTCTCCCTTTCCTTCCCCTATCCACAGGTTTTAAGTCAAAAGTCTTGCTGAATGGTTTCCGCTACTTGTGTTCCTTGATGTAACAAAAATTAAGTTCACAGTGGTTCTGTCCAGCTGCTCTGTCTACTCATTCTGGGACATGGGCAGTGGGATCTGGATTTTTTGTTCACTGTTAAGTGAACCTATAGGAAATGGTAAGAGCTGAACTCTGGAAGTTCTTTTTCATGACTGGAACAGATTTCCTCAGTTCTCATTCCAGGAATACCTGTGGCTTTTTTAGAACGCTTTGTGTGTTAATGTTAGTTTTTTTCACGCACACTTGCATGCAAATACCTGCAAAATTATTCAGACCAAAACACCCTAAAATGTCAAAGCCTGCAGAGTTTTTCTTGTATTTCAGAAAACCTGCACCCATTATTAAATATAAGTATTTCATTTCTGACCCAGATTTGTCTTGTTTTTCTTTGCTGTTAGAAGTGGAGTGAGAAAAAACTAGTATGTTTTCAGAAAAGTTATCAAAGATCAGAGATTTTTTTGTCAGTAAGACAACTAAGGAAAAGATACATTTCCGTGATAGAGGGCTCGAGGGTGTTTTTGACAGCTTTTTAAACTATGAAAATAGTTGTAAGGTACATGCCTATTCAGTAGGAATTCAATTAGCTAACTGCTAACTTCTCTTGAAAAGAAAAAATCATATGATCCTATAGCCATTTTAAGTTTGATGTGGGGCATCAGCAATGATCCTAGTTTTAAGTGATGTGACTTTTACCCATTAATAAGCATACCATGGCCAAAGTGCTCTGATAATAAGGATCTCTCTGTGGGGCTGGTTGAGATACTGGCTGGTTTTAAGGGTGGCTGTTTTTTCTGTGCTTGGCTCAACTGAGTACAGCTGCTTGGTTCTAACACATATTCCAATTCATTACGAAAGTTCTATTGTTTCTCTTCCTGTATCTGGCTGCCTAGTACTTCAGAAAGGTAAGTGCATCCTTCCTTTATCTTTTGTACATATGTTAATTTTCAAACCAAGAAAAAAATTGTAAAAGAAAACCAGTTTATAAATACTGATTTTTGACCTGAATAGAGATGAAAGAAAAATTTACTCTTTTGGTTCGCTTTTATTTTCCCAGACTGTTCTAGGAATTAGCTTTTACTTATGACTGATTGCTCTTAAGTAGTTCTGGGAGGATAAATTCAACTTGTATTTTAGATCTTTGTCATTTCCAGCTATTTGTTCCCAGATGAAGTAAAGAAACACTCCTATTGTGAAGTCAGGAGAACTTGCTTACGGATTTCTCAGCAGGCTCAATAAATGTGGAGGGCGGGACTGATCTGCATAAAAACTGGGTGCTGAACACCTGCTTGTTTATACATGGCCAGGTGTCTTATTTCATTTGGAGCATGACACGAGTTTTGCCCAGGACACTATAGTTCCCAGAGGGCAGGTACTCGCACCTCTGCTATTTGCTAAGGAAAAGGACTGTTCTTTATGGGTAATGAAGTCATACTTCCTTTGGGACAAATTTCTGTGTTGCTCTGACTTTCAACAAAGAGCTGCAAAGACTTAAACTAGACTCAGCCAATTTGCTACTTTCACAATTTAAGCCAAATTTTAACTAAAATCAGTTAGTAATTGCTTTGAAATGTAATCCCTTGCTTCATTTCTGGAGTTCAATCTGAGTCCTGAAAAAACCTGCCACCTGTCCTGCTCTGCAAGGTAGCCTGGCAATCCTGGCTCTCCCCTGTAAATTCTCCTGGCTCCTAATACTTCCCTGTGGGAATGCACTGATATTACAGTCTTATGTGCAAAGTATTGAGTTTGAGGAAAAAAACATGTGACAAGATCCAACAACTCACCTGACTGACTGTCAATATTGGTTTCTTTCTTTTTGGTAATGACTAAGAATAGTAAAGCAATTCAAGATAAGAACACTTTGGAGAAGAAAACTATATTTATTGAGGCTCCATAAATCACTATAACATTTCAGATTTTTATACAAGGAATCAATGACATTGAAAAAATTATCCATACCTCATAGGGATTAACATCAGTTATGTTGATGCACAATGTGCAGTAATAGTAATTTTTAAAGTTATTTGATCAGAATTTTTTTGTACTCATGACTCATATTCAGAACGTGTATCAGATATAGTGGAAACATTTTCCAGGAATGAAGTACATGAGCCTGTGTTTCTCAAACAGAGTTGCCAAAACCTATAAATGGATATAAATTTGGATTAGACTGATTAATGGAAAACAGGTCCCTCTTCACCATTGAATCATGCTTACAAAATCAGTGAATGCTGTCACTGGGGCTGGTATGTCACATAAACAGTCAGAACACGGATTCAGTGGATCTCTTATTGTGTCCTACAAATCAGCTTCTGGCTATTTCCAGAGATGTTGTGTTTTAGATTTGTTATTGCTACGTATGCTTTAAGAGTTCAACCTGCTGCTCTTTCCCCTCTTCCTTCCCATCGCTTCAACGCACATTTGGGAAGATGTTGAGCCTTTATGTTCCTTGATGGGATCAGAAAGTCTAACAAAGGCTGCTGCTGCATGTTTTGACCTTCTTATGCCAAAAGTTTTACTTTCACAGTAGGCACATTTGTGCAATTATTGAATTTAGTTTACAAGAAGCTGCCACCTCAGCAATTCTAAAGAATGTGTGGATTAGATGTGTTTTGGAAGCCTCAGAGTAAGGTCGACCAGGTCCTCTGAAGTGTAAATAACAAGAAATAGATTTGGAGATGGTCCAAAATCCTGTTGCATTAGTGACTAGACTAAGCATCTCTTAGTACCTTGTTAGTGAGGAATTCATAGATGAGTAGAGATAGTTTGATAGTAACAAAGTTGCTAAACAAGCAGCAGACTTGGCAGTGATACTACAAGGCTTGTGTTTGGGAAGAATTTACATGCTTTATTGTAGAAACAGCAAAAAGAACTCTCAACCTTCTAACCTCTGACCAAAATGAGGAACCTAAACTTTTCACTGACAAAATCCAGCACTATTCAGTCTCTCTTTTCTTCCAGCAATCTTCCTAAGTTTGTCTTTACAGTTAGATTTACGTAACTTAACTTCATAAGCATTTGTTCTATAGATTGGATTACAAGAGTTATAAAACACAACAGGAGGAGAAACAAATGGCCAAAAAAAGATTAAAAAGTAGAAAAGTTAGGAATCTGAGTGCATTCTGATGTGAAACAAAAAAATAAACTTGTTGAAATTAAATTTACTTTGACCAAACTTGAGTTTCTAACCTCAGGTGACAGTTGGAGTAGTGCAGGCAAAACAGGAAAACAAATAGTGAAACTGCAAAGAAACATTCTGACATCTTGTCTGCACCTGGTTTTGGTAAAAAATAATTGCTGAAGTCTTACAATGAGATGTCACAATCCTCTTCTCCCTGCCACACAAATGGGTGATTTAAAAGATACACAACAACTGGTATGGATTACAAAGCAACTTGAACAGCAAAACACATAGTTCAGGATTATAGTCTCCAAAACTATTGTTCTATCCAGGTTACAATAACAAGGACAGAGTAGGAGAACCACAGATATAATAATGATTTAAAATAACTTAATTATTTAGACCAACCATATCAAGAGAATAAATGCACTGCTGTGACAAACAGCCTAATAGATCCCTGTGTCTCATGTCCAGGAAGGAAATTTGTCTGGTTTAGAGTAATTAAACTCTAATACAAACTTAACACATCTTGGCAAATATTTGTGTATACACTATAGACGTCATTAGCATTTCAGGTTTTTTATAGGTGCACATCACTGACTACAAGACTTCAAGAACCAAGTAATACTTCTAGAAAGGACTAAACTCTTGGATAACTCGTTAAAAAAAAAAGTTGGAAATATAGGTATGCAATACTAATCATTGATTTTCCTGTGACAAAACCAAGTTGTTGATGGGGGCATAGAAATCTTAAGTTAAGACCTGAGGGAGCTTCCTTGTGTAATGATATAGATGTAAATGACAAATTTCATGAAACATGCTTAGATCAGCACGGAAAAAGAAGTACTCAACTACGAATTGAAACCTCAGTTGTGTTCTTTCCATGGACATAGAAAATAATGTGTTTAATTTCAAAGAAAGTTTAGTATTAGAAATGAGTCCAAGAAATTCCTGAATGTAAGAGAGTATCTTCACTAGGACAGTTACAAAAAACCCCCAACCTTAAGGTTACATTTTTTGACAGAAAAAAACCTCCACAAAATCCAACCACCCAACTTCCAACATGCAAATTGAACATAAAGTTAGCCATCTGGGAAATAAGAAGTATTCCCATGCCTCCAGGGTTTATTTTAATTTGTCTCTGGTGAGGACAAAGACTCGGAGCCAGACCCTGGAAGAGGCTGTCTCCTGTCTTTAACGAAGGCTCGATACTTCACACAGTGCTTTGGGACTAATCTTATTTAATGGGCTCTTCTGAAAGACTAGTGTTTCATGGACATCCAGGAGATATTCTACAGGTATAGGTCAGCTCCTAAGCAAGGGAATACTAACTGAAATACACCTTTTAGTAGTTAAGGGTTTTTTTTATGAGTTAAGACAGAAGATGTTGCATTGTTTTTAATGAAATGTTAAGTGTAAACCAGTTTTCAACACCAGAAGCTACTTTTCACTTACAGAAGATCAGAAGTGTGTCAAGTTCAGGACCCTAGGGGAAACTTCTAATTACCTGTGGCATGGTTTCAGTTACCAAAATATCCTTTGAGGACTAGGATACCAAGGTTAGGGCTACAGATCTGTGACCCTATGTGTTTAAGTATTGCTACAAACTTTAACTTTTCAAACAATGAGAGGAAATCTTAACAGCAGCAGGGGTCCAGCATGGTGTTCCTTCTACTGTGCTGAAAAGCTGTGCTAACAAAAATAATGGTATTTAGTGTGACACTGTAAAGTTTAGTTTGCCACCAAAGTGAGTCTCAGGAGGGAAAGTCAGACAGAGGACAAATTATATATTCACTGCATTAAAAATGCCTGTAAATAAGTTAAATCAACAATAACTCTAAATTACCCACAAGTGCTCTATGAACACAATTTTTTTCAGGAGATCTATAAAAGTTAAATCTAGTCATCGCTAACTCGTATTTTGAACAAAAAGATAAATCATTGAATTACCTTATTTTTCTATTATATTACAGTGAAGTGAGTTTGCGCCTAGCTGCAGATGACTGCTTCCTTCATCTACCTAGTGCCATTTCAGGCAATATTTTCCAAGGACATCATTAGTGCCATTTCTATGTTTTTTTCTTGTAGTAATGTGATAAAACACTGAAAAGGTAGCAATGGCAGCATGTGGTATCATTGCTGGACCTGAATTCACATGGGTGTGCCCCTTGGTCCTCAAATCTTTAGAAAAGGTGATGCTGGAATCTGAGCTCGGACAATTGCTTGGTTTATGCAAATTAAAATCAATAAATACATATCTGAGTAAGTTCTACTTGTTAAACAATTATATCATAGAATCATAGAATCATAGAATGGTAGGGGTTGGAAGGGACCTCTAGAGATCATCTAGTCCAACCCCCCTGCTAAAGCAGGTTAGCCTAGAGCAGGTTGCACAGGAATGCATCCAGGCGGGTTTTGAATATCTCCAGAGAAGGAGACTCCACAACCTCTCTGGGCAGCCTGTTCCAG
>VZSC01001139.1:287625-341860 GCA_013398225.1 Steatornis caripensis | reverse complement strand
CCCCCCCCCCCCCCCCCCGATTATTACTTTAGCATTTGTAAACACCATTTGGTATTTTTTTTTATACCCAGGGCAGTGTATAGTTATGGAATTGTGGAAAGAAAGTGAAACTGCGAGACAGAGGTTGCCTCTGGAAATGAACACTGCTATTTGTCAAAATGGTTTAGAATGAGCTACTTTATCAATGGAAAAAAATGCACCAAAAGTATTCATGAAGTTTTAAAGACATTTGAAACGGTAAAGGACACTTGAAAAACATGATAGGAGAGCTAGCTTGTGGATAGTGAAGCAAAATAACACATTAGAAGTACGTCAAAGAAGTACGAGAATATTTATGCAGAGATTTTAAGGGATCAGAATGATCCTGGGTTAATAATTTTTGGAGGGACTCTTTTTTTCTGGCAAACTGAAAAATATATTTCTGACTGCATATGGATATTTACCATTTTGCATTCTAAAATTTCTGAAATGGTTTAATCCTAAGAAAGACTGTCAGGGTCTGCAAGTACCTAGACAATATGTGAACTTTATTAATATTTTTTTAGCTCTCATAAATTTTTTATCAGAAAATGTTTTACTAAAATAAAAACTTTTCAAAATTTCTAATCAGGAGTGCATTTTGGAGAATTTTACATTGATCAAGATGAAATTTCAGAACAGGATAGAATCATATGCTATTCTACTTGGATTTAAGTGAAACTTTGTTTTTAACATGTTGGTGAAAATTTGAGCCATTGTTAAATGTACAGACCCAGTGAGTGAGCTGTCTTTATTGGCATAATATATGTATGGCAGAAGGGTAGGTAAATACCTTTATGTCCTTACTTCAAAAATAGCAAAATCTTACAAATTTCACTTAACAGGAACTTTGTCTTTTGAAGTAATTCATATATTAGTTATGCTAAAAAAAGTATGAATGTAACCACTGTCATATTTACAACTCATTCACACTCCAGTTACTGTGTAGGTGTATGTGGTATCATGTGCTGTGTCTCGTAAGCCATGAACTGTTCGAGGATTTGCTTCCTACAGAGCAGCGGAGTAAAAGTGTGCCATCATGCTATGGAATCTAGGCTGGCACTTAAAAATTTTTTGCAGTATGAAATGCATTATTAACAAACCTTCTAATGCATCTCACCATGTTATTCTGTAAAAGACTATTTTGAGAGTTGCATTTCTGAAGAGTATGAGAAGGCTGTATATATATACATTATAGTACATTTGTTTGTAAAGTGCTGATAATATTTGTTTGTGGGTCTGTGGGAAATTCAGTCATCCTAATGTTGAAAGACAAGTTTCACTGTTTACAACTACAGAAGTGTCAACTACAGCTGTGTACACAGACACATCTTAAAGAGTTCATAATACACACACTATATGCAGCTAGCTCAAAATTCGTCACTGGTTTCAGTGGTACAAATCCCAGCAGGTCTGGCACTTAATGTTTAAGTACCTGGTTTCTGACACTGAGAATTCAGGAAATACTTGCTCCTTGCCTCTGTTTCTGTTCTTAGCTAACAGGATTCTGTTTAGAATAAAGCAATTTGCTTAAGATGAGTTCTTTTCACCTCTTTACTAAATATCTGAAGTCTCTTCTTTTTGTGAGGATAATGGAGGTACTGGATCATTGTCATTTCTTGTACCTTGCCTGTTTGAGTGTATTCTCTGTATTTAAGTGGTCTTCAATGCATTCCTTGCTCTTGCGGTAGGTTAATTTTGCTTGTACTGACAAAAACATTGCTGGTTGGTTGGGTTTTTTTTTTTTTTTTTTTTTGAGAAAACTGTATGGGTTTTTTAGTAATCTTAAATTTTGAATCATGCTAAGCAAAATTTTAGTAATCTTAAATTTTGTATCATGCTAAGACCAACAAAGGAAGGTGTGAAGTTATTTGGAGTTCTTTGGTATAGCTTTGCACTTACTTGTATCACCACAGAGACAAAAACAGTTGCTGAAGAAATTACAACATGCAAAGAATTGAACTTCATTTAAGAAATCACCTGACTAAAGAGGAAGAACCATGGAAAAGAAAAAATTTCTCTCCTCTTCCAAAAGCCTAAAGTAACCCTAATCTAAATGTGAAGGTGATACATAAATTACAGGACGTACAACTTGTCCCTAGGCCTTGCCCATTCTTTGTTCAAAGCAGTATGCTTTTAATACTAAAAAACCATACCAAAGGAAAAGGAAGAGTATGGAACGATGAATAAACTAATAGAGTAGCTTGGGGCAGAAAAGGTCAACTTGTGGTTTGAGCCCAGCCAACAACAAAGAACCACGTGGCTGCTTGTTCACTCCTTCCCCCCTATGCCGGTTTGAGGAGAAAATGTAACGAAACCTGGTGGGTTGAGACAAGGGCAGGGAGGGTTCACTCAGCAGCTATGGTCACAGGCAAAACCAAACTCAACTTGGGGAAAAAATTCAATTTAATTGGTTATCGATCAAAGCAGAGTAGGATAAGGAGACATGAAAAGCCAGATTTAAAAAACAAATAAATACCCTTCCCCCCCCACCCCCTCTCTCCTTCCTGGGCTCGAGACCCCTTGCTCCTGATGTCTCTCCCTCCACCTCCTCCCTCAGTGGCGCAGGGGAACTGGGAATGGCGGGGTGCAGTCAGTTCACCAAAGATTGTCTCTGCCGCTCCTTCCTCCACAGATGGGGAGGGGTCCTCACACGCTTCCCCTGCTCCAGTACAGGGTCTCTCCCATGGCAGACAGTTCCTCACAAACCCCTCCGACATGAGTCCTTCCCACGTGGTGCGGTCCCTCAGGAACGCACTGACCCAGTGTGGGCTGCCCACGTAGTTGCTGCCTTCTTCGAGACCGGGCACCTCTCCTGGTGTGGGGTCCTTCACGGGCTGGAGGTCCATCTCTGCCTTACCACGGTCCTTCATGGGCTGCTCTACCACTATCCTCTGTAGGCTACATGGGCACAACCTGCCCTCTTCCCACAGGCTGCAGGGGAGTCTCTGCTCTGGCTGCTTTCCTCCCTCCTTCCCCACGGACTCCAGGTATCTGCATAGGTGTTTCTCTCACATCTCCCTCCTCCCTCTGCTGTGGGTCTCAATGGCTATTTCTTTGTCCTGTCCCTTTCTTAAATACGTTATCAATCACAGAGGTGCATCTATTGTCTCTGTATAGCCCAGTCTTAACCTGGGGCAAGGGCACCTTGGAGCTGGGGGAGCTTTGAGCAGCTTCTTAGAGAGGTCACCCACCCACGTAGCCCCTTCCTCTGCTACCAAAGCCCCGACATACTGACCCAACATACAACTGAAGCAAGGAAAGCCAAATGGGCAGTGGGAAAAAATAAACACAGGAAGTGAGAGAACTCAAAAACAAAGGATAAGGAAAGAAAAGACAGTTCAGAGGAAGAGAGGTTTCCTGGGTGCATTTATGGGGTTTTGAGTTGCAATTTGAGGCAGATTAATTTCTGAAACCCCAGAGGGCGTAGACTAATCACTTGCTGTATTTGATCTTTTGTGTTGTTTAATTTTGTCTCTTGTAACGTGTATTCTGGATGGATACTATTACTTCCTTGAGTCATTTGGTGATATTTTTTATGTTTGGTTTTCAAGGCATGAAGGACACTTCTTATGTAGTAATAGTTCTACATGGCAAGATAATTTTTTAAGAGGATTTCCCTGTTTGCAGGTCTTGAATGACTTGATTCTCACTTGATACTTGATTATCCAGTTCAATCATACAATATTTCAAAAAGAAATATTTATTACTGTGTATTTTGCCAACCTTGCCATATGGCAAGGTTTAAATTATCAGTACAGTTTGCTTAACTAAAAGTAATTTGCAATAATTATAAAATCTACTCGATTATTTCTAGAAATATCAATTCTTTACTAGGAAGCTTAAGAGAATACATTCAGATGAAGAACAGAATATTCACAAATAGTAGACATGGAAATATAACGTGATAAAACCTATTTGATTTTTTTTGTGGGAAGGAATGGCAATAGAAGAGGGTCAGAATATGAGTACACTACAACATGTTGTTTCAGATACTTCTGTAATCATAAATGAATTGTTTTAGTTAACTAATGCACAATAACCTCACTGCAAATGTGCACGTAATTTAAAATTGGCTAAATGCCATTTAAATAATGACACCACCATATTGTGCATATAAATTGCACATAAATCCTTCAAAACCTCATGAATCTATTATAAAGGATATTAATCTGCTTCAAAAGCAAGGTAACTAAATGGAATTGGAGATGTCATTGCATTTTGGCATCCATTCCTGAGATCATGGACTCTTGACCACAAAATGTTATCATGTACATTGAAATGTCCGGGTTTCACATAAAAGGAGTAAGTGCTAAATGAACATGAGGTTTGGGGGAAGAGAAGGAAACTAGATGTTGCAAACTATTTGAAAGAGACTGGATTAAGCTAACACTGCTTGTGTCCCAGAGTTTGGAAATGAGAAAAATCAAAGAAACAATGGAGAAAAAGAACAAAAGAAAATTTGTATCTTCTTGTATTTGGTTTACATGGCATGGTTTTGGTAGCGAGGAGGTTACAGGGTGGCTTCTGTGAGAAGCTACTAGAAGCTTGCCCTATGTCTGACAGCTACATTGCCAGCTGGCTCCAAGGCAGACCTGCTGCTGTCCGAGGCCGAGCCTGTCAATCAGTGATGGTGGTAGCGCCTCTGGGATAACATGTTTAAGAAGGGAGAAAAACCTGCTGCACAACAGCAGCAGTGGAGAGAGGAGTGAGAATATATGAGTGAAACAGCTCTGCAGACACCAAGGTCAGTGAGGAAGGGGAGGATGTGCTGTAGGTGCTGGAGCAGAGATTCCCCTGCAGCCCAGGGTGCAGGCCATGGCGGGGCAGGCTGTGCCCCTGCAACCCATGGAGGTCCACAGTGGAGCAGATCTCCACCTGCAACCTGTGGAGGACCCCACGCCAGAGCAGGTGGATGCCCGAAGGAGGCTGTTATCCCATGGGAAACCCATGCTGGAGCAGGGTCCTGGCAGGAGCTGTGGCCCCGTGGACAGAGGAGCCCAGGCTGGAGCAGGTTTGCTGGCAGGGCTTGTGACCCTGTGGGGGATCCACGCTGGAGCAGTCTGTTCCTGAAGGACTGCACCCTGTGGGAGGGACCCACGCTGGAGCAGTTCATGAGGAACTGCAGCCCATGGGAAGGACTCACATTGGAGAAGTTCATTAAGCACTGTGTGCCATGGGAGGGACCCTGCGCTGGAGCAGGGGTGGAGTGTGAGGACCCCTGTCCCTGAGGAGGAACAGGAGGCAGAAACGATTTGTAATGGACTGACTGCAACCCCTGTTCCCCGTCCGCCTGCGCTGCTCAGGGGGAGGAAGCAGAGAACTCAGGAGTGAAGTTAAGACCAGGAAGATAGGAGGGGTGGGGGGAGGAAGGTGTCTTAAGATTTGGTTTTATTTCTCATTACCCTACTCTGATTTGATGGGGAAATTGGTTTAATTTATCACCAAAGTTGAGTCTGTTTTGTCTGTGACGGTAATGGGTGAGTGATCTCTCCCTGCCCTTACCTTGACCCAGGAGCTTTTTGTTATATTTTCTCTCCCCTGTCCAGCTGAGGAGGGGAGCGACAGAGCGGCTTTTGTGGGCACGTGGCATCCAGCTGGGGTCAACCCATCACATTCTAGGACTCTTTCTGGCTTCTTCAGCTAATCATTTCTTCTCATTTATGACCAACTTGCTCTTTTTAAGATGGAAATCGTGAGCTTTTATTGTAAATACTAGGGTTAGCAAACACTTTTTAAAATTCTTTTGTATCTCTTTCACTATGTTCTAGGAATCCTGGGAATTTTTATATTTCTATTTAGCTACTGCAGCTGCTTTTCAATTTCTCCTATTTGTCCTGGACTGATGGCTAAGGGGATTGCAGAAGGTGTGTGTCCTTGACAGTCACATAGAGGTCTGCTGGCCCTTTATTACTGGTATAGATGTGTGAGAAAAAAATTATCCAGATTTCAGGGCCAAGCATTAGTGATCACACTTCCAATTAACAAAATAAGGGCAGGAAACAAAATCTGGTACCTACTGTAATACTTCAGAAGTGTCCTACAAATGTCACCAAGATATAGTTAAAGTAGAAATCACTCTATGCTCCCCGACACAATGGCACTTAGCTTTATCCGTAGAAACATTAAGTAATCTTGATTCTTATGTCTATTCCATAAATAAATAATAAGGCTTTTAAATAGTGTTTTTCCAGGCTGAACATGACACTTGCAGCCTTATATTGAATTTTAATTGGTTTTACTTTAACATCTTGTTGTTGATGGGAGACAATTCCATTAAAATTATTTGGACTATTACACTCAGATTATTCACCTAGAGAGACACTTCTGATCAATTACTTTGCTGTGTAAAATACAGCATATAAGGTAACTTTGCAGCATTACAAGAGATTTACTATGTCCTATCATTTGTATAATAAACAGTCAACTTAAATGAACTGTACCAAAGGTTCTTTCAATAAATTCAGTACATAGTTCAATGAATAATACATTGCTGAAGCTGTTTCTAGATATGGCACATCAGCTAATTTTGCTCACTGTTATTTATTTTTAAAATAGCGTTTGATGTTTTTTACCAAAGAGCAGAAACACCAGCAGTTGTCTGGTGTGAATGTGGTGAGGCTGACTAAGCTCCAGCTGCGTGATTGTTTTAGCCTGAAAGAAACATGTTGTGAATTCTTGCAGCCATCATGCATCAGTCCACATTTCACATCACTGTATGCATATTTAATACACAATCCTTTTTGTAAATTAGTAAATATTAATGCATTTACTGAAATGGAGTCTGTATCCCTTCATAGAAATTGATGTGTGTACAGTAAAATTCATCTGCTGTTTTCTACTGCAGTAAGATACTTATTTAAAAATCTAGAATAAATGCATTACTTCATATTCCATGCTTTGATCCCTCTCCCACCCTAACTTACCTCCCACAAAATGACATGAGCTGGGCAAATAGACATTAGCTGCAATGAAACCTAGTAAAGAAGAAGCCACAATACTTCGGGGAAGGTTTGACTCTTCTGTCTATTGATGCTTTGATTCTGCTATTGATTCTGTCTATAACGATGGTTTCCAAGAACAAACACTTATTCCTGTCTCAAAATCTAGACGTGACCCTGAAGTAGCCTGCTTTCCCCACAAGGGAATCGGAGCTTCTTCTGATGTAAATGAATAACCTTCAGTTTTTCTAAGTTTCTCTTCCAAATAGCTTTTTGTAAGAGCCGTTTTACTTCATATCAGAAGATAATTGTAATCCTGAAATGCACAGTAAAGAAATGGTTCAAGAAGAGGAAGAAAAATCTTTTGATTAAATTAAAATCAAACTTTTTTTTTCTCCAGTAGGGTAAGATTACCCCACAGTTGTAAAAATGAAAGCAATATAGTTTATTACAAATACATTGCTGAAAGTTGTTTGTTTTCTGAAAGAAGCACCCTGTTGGATAGAACAGTGGTGGGGGGTGGAGGGGCGGGGAGGGTTGTTTTTCAGGACTTACTGTGCAACTGGTTGACTGTGTATCTACTAGTCAAAAGGACAGGACACAGAAACTTAAAGGAAAAACAGCATAAAGCTGAACATGTTTGAACAGGAAGATTGAATGAAGCAGTGGCTCACTGATCTAAGTCATTCCATTGAAATGAAATGGTCCTGCCTGAGGAATAAAAGTCTAATCATCTGATGTATACTTCGCAAGAAAATACGCTTCACGGGACAAATTTTTGCTTTCCAGCATGACGCTGCAGAGAACTGTGTCCAAATTGGGAAACAGATTTTTGGCTGTGTATGAATAGATAGCTTCTAGCTTCCGTGGACAGCTATAGCAGTGACAAATTGTCTTGTCTGTTACAGAGATGATGAGGACAAAAAAGAACGTAATAAGTTTTTATTTTGTAAAAAAATTTCATGCCGTAAACCAAACCCAGACTGAAGTACTGCTTCAGCTCTATTGCAGTGTGCTCTCACTAGTGCTAGAACATTGAAAGCAGCACCTGTATCACTCCTTCCAAAGGTCTTTTTAAAAAGACATCCTGAATAAGATTATCTAATATAGCAGTCTGCATTCTTCTGGGCCTGAATACTCATCACAATATGCTTTGCAATTTACTAACATTTGATATCTTAGCGTGGTGCAGCTGCTTGAAATTTGACTTGGAAGATGCTTTAATGGTGAGTTCTGGGTGATGGACTTAGATGCTTGAACTGTAAGAAAGACATGAAATGTTATTTAAGCTATTAAATGCCTAGCACTTTTAAAAAAATCACAGTTTAGTATTTTTGTTCAGTCCAAATTTCCCATCAAATGCCTAGAGAATGAGATCCAAATTCCACATGTGATGAGCAGTTACTAATGAAAATAAGTATATCAAAGTAAGGTTATGTAATGCCATTGCAGTTTCCAACAGGTTAGGAAATACCGACTATGTATTCAGGACAATACTTGTCACTACTAAAGTAAAAATTATATTTCATGTATCTTTCCTTTGAAAATAACTTTGTAGATATCCTCTGAGATCCAATAGGTGAAAATGTTTCAAAACTTATAATATAGGGGACAATGCTGTTGACACACTGCAAGAAGAGAACTATAAGCTCATGGTTTATTTAAAAGCATATAGACGACTTGCAGAATGCATTACAATATTCAAACTGAGTTAAGAAAAGATAGGTTTGTATTCATATCTTTCATCGGTTATTTAATCTGCTCTATATAGTTTCTAATTTAAGTACTAATATTACTGCATTCTGTTCTGAAATTTTTCATTTGTTGAGTGAAATTTCTATTGCTTCTTTGTCATTAGCATATATCTTTTTCTTTGCTCCTTTTCTAGTTAACATTCATTTACCTGGTATTTATACCATTTTCTTCCATCTAGAATGGAAATATTTCTTCTACGCTGCATTCACAATCACCATCTTCATTATTAATACTGAGAACAGCATTACTAATGGATTCATTATCATTTTCATCACTTAAAAACAAGTTCATTATCTGATGAGATGCAATTCTTTTCATATGCATTTTGACACCCTTGGTATTCTTTCTTTATAATCTTTGTAGAGAACCCTTTCTCATCATCTATAAAGAAGGCATCTTGTGAATAGATTGTTAATATTCTGCTTACTCCTTGTGATACTTTTCCCTGTTGCTTGTTTGTCAGTTTATGCTTGTGGGGAAAATAAATCCTCTAGCACTTTACAATTTTTTTTTAAATTAGAATGGTTAATTGCTTAGGTTCACTTTGCTGAGCTGGATATTTCACTTTAAAGGTCTTTGAGATCAGCAAAAGATATGTTCTACCAAATAAAAATATCTGCTTTACAATGAGCACTCACTCTCATCATCTCATAAACACACTCATACATTTTAAGGTATCCTTAGAGATGTCTTATATAAAATCTGAATTTTTACCTATTTTGCATTGGTACAGTTCCATTGACTTGGAGTAACTTATACCAGTGGAACTGACGAGGCTGTTTGAGTGCATGTGCACTTTGTTTAGTATGTATAAATAGACTTATAATAGGTGCTTCAGTAGAAGAATTTCAGCTTCATGATCTGCTCCTCACTCTGTGTTTGAATCCAACTATGGAAGGAGATGCATATGGATGTATGCAGAAATTTATAAAACCCCCCCCAACTATAGTTGCCTATATTATAACATATATCTTAGAGAAAATATTCTTGTTTCTTGTGGACCGAATCAGAGAGTCGACTTCTTTTTTAAAAATATGGATTTTAAGTACGCTCCATAAAATCAAAAGGCTAGGTGCTTCTTACTGTAAGTTGGCCACTGACCTAACTGAAAAAGGAATGATCCCTAACTAAAGATATAAACATGGACAATTATTTCTGTAATACGATATTGCCTAAAAACACCCAAATACTTCTAAATTTGTAACATACAATCATGTAATTTTTTAAAATTAAGACATTGTAATGCTGGATAGGAATGTATGATTTAAAGTATTTTAAATTTATTAGTACAGCATAATCACTAAGAAAATACTTTAAGGTCCATAAAGTATTGAATGTAGTAAAAAATTTAACTTTTTCTTGCAAAGAATTATTGAAAATGTAAGCCTCTATTCTACTAGAACTTGAGATATTCAAACCTGTCTGTCACCCTAACACCAATATGGTTTCATTAATTGACTATCATTATGTATTTGGTAGAATATCTGATAGAAAATAATTCTAGATATTTTGTATAAAATTAGATTCATCCTAAATTAAATTATCATTAATCAGTCATTCTCATAACCGTATATTTTGGCTTTTAGTACTTGGAAGCAGAGTCATATGGCATTCTCTGATGTGCTTTAATTTTACTTAAGATGAAACATTTTATTTCTAACTTATTTCATTAAAACGACATGTTGCAGAAAACTGTGATGATTTGTCAATCAATCCAAATCCTGAAATGTGACAAATTAGATACTTTTCTGCTCTAATTAGCATGTATTATTAATGTTATTTACTTGTTAGTTTGTCTTGGTTTGGATTTTTTTGTGATTTCTTAGTATGGTAATTAAGAGAAGAAATTTGAGAAAAAAATGCTCGAAAGGGAGAAAATGAAACCTTACTGTCGGATATATAATGTACCATCCAAAATTAATCAATCTATCAAACAAATTTCCGAATGGATAAGATGACTTTTTTACCACTTTCTCTGTCCTTTTTCTTTTTTTTTCTCCATTGGAGATTAAATAAGACTATACTAATGGCCCTCAATGGGTCATTAGTAGTCATTAGCTATAAAACACTGGTAAGTTTCCATGAGGCTATAACATGGAGTACTCTAAGAAATCTGCAGTTCTAACAAATTAAATTACTTGTTCCCAACTCCACCCCCAGTTTAACAAATATAACTGCAAAAGCTGGGGTTTGGAGAACAGAAGCAATCACAGGACTAGTTACTCTAGTTCTGGCTTCCTGCTCATTTGATGATTGACAACCTCTTCCTCTGTTGGCAGCTGACAGCATAAGAAGGGACATCAGATCTTTGCAAAGATGAGCCACTACCCACTTTTCCCCATGTTCTGGACAGGATTTTTCCCTCCTGCTGAAGAAAAAAATTTGTCTCTCCTTCTCTGCCCTGCTGTTTTGATAGAACCTCTCTACTGGAAAGGAATTGGTGCTCTTCAGTAAGTTCTTTATGTCTGGACAAGTCCTTTTTTTTTTTTTTTTTTAACTTTGCTTGTTTGCTCAGCAAATGTTGGGAAGGCTGGGTAATCCTCATGGGTTCCTTGTCAATAGGTGGTCTAGCAGCAAGTGCTAGGTGAGAAGAGTAGTAAAAGAGTACTAATAATGATCATACAATTTAGATTGGTTTTATATTAGAAAGATGTACTGCCGAGCTCTTGAATCTGTGTAAGGGTCTTACTGATAGGAACCACAGGACACCAACAATGCAGAAAAACAACAGTAACAAGGAATAAGAGGCTCTTATTTAACTGTTTTTCTTCTAGATTATTTAGTAACTCTTCTGAAGTTACAGTCCCTAAAGTCTTAGTCACTCATCACAAAAAGTGAGCTTGAGTTTATTTGCCCTTGCAAGTGTATTTTTTCGAGTTTTTCTATGTTAAGTTTATCTCATGATATTTCATATAGTCTCCCTCTGTCTGAAGCCCAATTGTTCCAAATAAGAATTTCGGCAATTACTTGGGTTAAACTCAGACCAAGATGATGTGACATACTGTAGGAAGAAGATTGTTTCTCTTTGACCTCTTGCTCTCAGTGCAATGAACAATTTTTGCTTACAGAGCAAATTCCTGAACTGCACCTGCATTGACACCAGAAGCAGACATGCAGTAAAATCTGATCTGACCTATGCTACATTTGGCAAAAATCCCAGGTCAACCACCCTTTTTAATGTAATCCCCCCTCACTCCTCCCAAATATAATATATATATATATATATATATATATATATGTATAAACTTTTGTATGCGGATTTCAACATCACTACCACTGCTGATTCTTCAATATTGCTTCTGGATTATTTTTAATGCAGCACTTATCTTAGGCTCTAACAAGACTGCTTTTCTTCCTCCTTTTATTCCTTCTTTATCACAACTTTAAATTTATGCAGGAAATTGTTGAGTGTTATCCCTAATTTCTTTGCTTTTATTTTATTTTTTTCAACTGGGGCTGTATGATACAAAGTTCACCTTCTCCATTAGAATGCTGCAGGTATATGTCTATACACATGCTCAGTCACTCATAAAACTTGAGGGGGAAAGTGCCTTGTCGCTCTGTCCTATTCATGCATAAAGATAATGTCTCCCATCCCCAACACAGGAGGACTGGCACCTAGTCAAACCCTAGCATGTGTTGTGTCTTCAGAGATGACAATGGCAATATTATAAAGCAGAGTTTTTTGTAACTGAAGTTCCTTGATGGCATTTTTCACTTGGAGATTCAGATACTGAGTGAAATCAGTTTATTCAGAACACAGTCCTGGAACATGAGAACAAAATATGTATGTTCCTTTTTACTGTAAACTCTTTTTTCATTGCACTGTTATGTCTTTACCTAAATTACTATTCTCTATCAGCAGTTAATTTATGTTCTTAATATGAACTTCAGAATAGACCACAGTCTTGTAGCTACCTAGCTCAATCGGGGAAAAGGCCTCATGACTTCAGTGAATAACATACCTGAGGCAGAATTTATTTTACACTTAGTTTGAATTGTTTGAATTCATGAGACAAATGCAAAATAAAATCTAAAGCAGAAGGCTGCTGAAAGATAATCTTCATAAAAGTAAGGGATGCAAGTTGGGAAGTTGTTATCAAATTCAAGTCTCAAATGCAGGACATCCTACTGAAGGATGGCACAGGATATTCAGGGGAAGGTGCAGCTGAAGAAAGTGACAAAGGAGAAAGCCGAAGTATGCAATTTATCTTTCCAGTTCTTTGTTTGGGTCGCAATTCTGCAGACCATCGAAGTCAGTGGCACTCATAGTTGATTTTGAACTATTTGTAGTTGTTATAGTTGTACATTCAGCTGGGTTTAGGTTACGATTTTTATTTTTGCCTAGATTGATTTTAGTTTACACCATTGGCTGGTGGCATTTGCAGTTTGGTTGCACAAGTATTTGGACCAAGTTGAGGGTGGAGGTGGACAGGAGGTGAGCAGAACAGTGTTAGTACATGTGCCTTTATGATCAGCAGTATTACCTGGGATGTGAATCCCCTGCTGACATAAGTTGTGCCAGCTCCAGTCCCTCAATATGCTGTGCAGTCTGGCATAGATTGTGCTGCATAAGTAGGACACAAACAGAAACCCTTTAATACATCCACTGTACTGTATTCTCAATATAAATAGCATGAAAAATATCCCTGTTACTACAGAGGACAATTGGATCTTGTTGAGGATTTGTTTTGGTAGTGGATGCATTTTGGGACAAGTCTTATTTGTTTTTTCAAGTCTAAGTAGATTTATATATATATAAATTACGTATCCTCTAATGGTGTAAACTACCCACTGACTTTAGTAATACTATGAAAGGTTGTATGCGCTAACCATGACCTATGAGATATTAAGAAATGAGGGAAGGAGACCAAATATCATAGAATCATAGAATGGTAGGGGTTGGAAGGGACCTCTAGAGGTCATCTAGTCCAACCCCCCTGCTAAAGCAGCTTAGCCTAGAGCAGGTTGCACAGGAATGCATCCAGGCAGGTTTTGAATATCTCCAGAGAAGGAGACTCCACAGCCTCCCTGGGCAGCCTGTGCCAGGGCTCTGTCACACTCACAGTCAAGAAGTTCCTCCTCATGTTCAGGTGGAACTTCCTGTGTTCCAGTTTGTGCCCATTGCCCCTTGTCCTGTCGCTGGGCACCATTGAGAAGAGTCTGACTCCATCCTCTTGACATCCACCCTTTAGATATTTGTGAGCATTGATCAGATCTCCTCTCAGCCTTCTCTTTTCCAGGCTGAACAGACCCAGCTCTCTCAGCCTTTCCTCATAAGAGAGATGCTCCACTCCCCTAATCAACTTCGTGGCCCTCCGCTGGACTCTCTCCAGTAGTTCCCTGTCTCTCTTGAACTGGGGAGCCCAGAACTGGACACAGCACTCCAGATGTGGCCTCACCAGGGCAGAGTAGAGGGGCAGGATCACCTCCCTCGACCTGCTGGCCACACTCTTCTTAATGCACCCTAGGATGCCATTGGCCTTCCTGGCTGCAACGGCACACTTAAATTTTACACATAAATTTTGTAAAGGAAGTCAAGAATTTGAACTAAATGGTCAACAACTTTTTCAGAGTAATCTTAAATAGAAACACAAATAGTGACAAGAAAATATACTCAAAATAAAATTATGAGAACAAAGCTATGTAAAGTATACACACATACATTTTATGGCCAGGAATTCAATAGCAACATTGCACAGCAGATAACTTCATGCATCAAAAGAAACTTCCATCCTCAACCCCCCGTGTTTTAAATTCACAAACATATCCTGTTAGCAAGAGAAATTAATTAAAATATAGATTAAAAATATAAACAAATGTAATATCATAGGATCTGTAATTTCCAAAATAAATTACAACAATTCCTTAGAGATCTATTGATCAACTGTGATGGACCAAATAAAGGTCATGGCTTTAATGATCCAAAGTAGAAATCAATTTCTAACCACAATAGAACTCCAGTCAATACAAGTAATCAAGAACAACACCCTAAAAGAAAGAAATAGCTAACAAAAATTATTCTAATAGAAAAAGTGCTATTGTAAGGTATAAATCTTAGCACCACTCATGTACAGGCTTGGGAACTGAACTAATTGCAATCTCTGCCTGACTTTCAAACCTTCCCAAACTGACACTGCTTTGCTGGTAAGAATATTTCTATCGATATATGCAAAAGCGTCAATGAAATTTGACTTCTGACACGGATGTGAAGGCACACCTGGTAATCACACAAAAAATGAAACACATTTCAAACTGGATTCTTCCAAAGGCTCTAAATGACATCAATAACTAGGCACTCTTAAGTTATCTATGTGCCTTTGCAGACCTATCTTGGGAAACCTTTCTGTCAAATGTTATTAAGAAAGTATTTGGCACCACTGAATACTTTTAGCAGTTTAGGACTTTCCCCTCTTTTTCTGACACTAGATTCCCTTCTTTCTGATGACTTAAGCTTGCATGCCTCTTCTCCACCGTACATGTCCATGAAGACAATGTTGAGAGAACATTACTGAAATGATGTTGCGTATGTATTTGTGGATGAGGTAGCGTATGCAAACACATGATGGATGCCTCCAATTAGAAGGCAGGGAAATGATGGTATTCAGTAAAATCATACTTACTGTCTATATGTATGATCACAATTGCAAGTGTATTTAAGAAATGAGAAAAATCGGTAGATATTTTTATGTACATACACTAGTGGGCTACAGGAATAAAATTATCTGGAAAGGCTGACAAAGATAAATATACTCTGGAAACAAAGTAATAGGACAACAATACTGAACAACCAAAGTATTAAAGGTGTCATTATAAGAATAGAAATAAGCTTAACAAAGGGAAAGTTTAGAGGTATGATCAATTGCTGTCTGAATCTAGAGATAGATGAAAGCAATTCTCAAATATTAGAGAAATGTCCTCACACCAAAAACTAACAATTTTCTACAACTACCTCAACTGTTTTCTCTGGGGTTTGGGGGTCGGTTTCTTGGTTGGTCTTGTTATTCCCAGAATGGAGGGAAAAGAGCTTCTATGCCCTGTCAAGATTGTATCCTCTGTAGTCTTTTACAACATCCTTTCTGTGCCATGGAAGTCACCTGGAAGCTTGCACGGCTTTGAAGACAGGGAGACACCTGCTAGTTATAACAAGCTGTGCCAATGCAATGACAACAGTAAATAATCTTTCTAGAGGAAGCTCAAACATTTCTGGGTCCCTGTTGTAGGGAAGGCATCTATTTCAGAAAGTAAAGTTCCTTAAAGTCTTAAAGAGCATTCTTCCTCCATTTGCTACCTCAGTTTTCCCTATGTTAGGCTAAGGAATTACTTATCTTATTCTCTGGCTACCATAGCAAACTCTCTTTTTATTTGGTCTTTCATTTAAGCACACAACCAACGAAATCCAACCTCCTATACAATATAACGTTTCGTGCTGTTGCTGTCCACAGTAAAGATAAGCAATAACTTAACCTCTTGTTGTTCCATGAACTAGGATTTCCTTTTATATTCTGCTTTTTGAAATGGCTCATAGGAAACAAACTAACAACTGAAGTCAACAGAAGTCAAAGCCTATTGGAACTTTCCTGTAGTAGACTCAGTTCATCAGTTAACTGACAATAAACACAGAATTCAGTCAGTAGTTCATTTGACACCCATTTGTACATTTAGCGCTATCTCACAACCTAATGGAAGGGTTGCACTGGGATTATGAAATACAGACATGCAAAATGGTAAATGTCCTTGCCCAGTGTATAAGGAACTTTCAGTGCATCTTTCATGTAAAAATCAGTTAACCAATTCTTGACAGATACATGATAGGAGAGAAAAATTAGAAGGAAAATCTGTGCTACAAATTACAGCAACTGGATAAAACTGGATAACATTTGTAGGAGGGAAAGCTGGGGCTTGGATTTCTTTGGACGTGTTTCTATACTTGTTGCTGTTTGTGCTGCATGAGTAAAGGAAATCTCTATGACAAACCTGATTTTCAATAGCTTGTGATAAAAGTAACTGAATGTGGGTTGATAAGGGCAGAGGGTGGAGGAAAAAAAAAAGAAAAAGCCTCTGTAGCAATTAATATAAGTTAGTGGTATGAGACAAAACCAATGTAGTTGAGAACAGGCTCTTGAAACAGAGTAGTGACCATTGGAGAGGCTACATTGGACACAAGTAGCAACAAACATCAACTAACTATGCTATTTTAAAGTATGTCAAATGTAAATTACTGTGGTAATCAAGAAAGTTTTTCTTCTGCCATTCATCTGCTCTACAGCCTTTAAAGGAAATTATATCTTCTGCACTGTAATTTCTAGGACATAATTACAATAGAAGACCAACATGCTAAAAGCAGGAAGGATGGGCTGAATTTTACATTGGAATTGAGGTGGCAACAGCATTCCTCCCAGTGAGCATTCATTGCATCAAAGAATCACAGGGCTGAGTAGTGCAATGCCAAGCCACACTTTCAAACTGACAAAAATTGCAAGAATTTCTTAGATGGGCAACCACTGTCCTGTACATGTGACTTTCGCTGTCCTTTATCAACTTGTAACTTCATCATCCCAAAAAAATTGATGTATTAAGCATTAGTAATACCACAGCTCTACAGCCAAACTCAACACAGAAAGTTCATATTTGTGCTAGCAGGACAACTTGTCTTTGTGGGGACCTAGTAGTGTTCCCATAAGGTATTTCATTGTTTGAGGGGAAAAAAAAATTACATGAGAGTTTTAGCTCTCATCTTCTCAAAAGTATTTCTGGTTAGCTTCTGAAAGATAGTACAATACTTATGCAGCAACTCCTTAGAAGCATATGCCTGTGCTGGAGAGTGGGATTTTTACAGCCCTTTTCACAGTAGCAATTCCTGACCTGTTATAAGGGAATTAGTTTTGCTACCTGAGGATAACTAAAGCTATGTCACTCTGATGTCAGTTCCTCTCTGGCATGTCCTTGCTGAAAATCTCTCCTATGCATACCAACCTAGAGGTCCTATGTAAGCTTCAAATAAGTGAATACAGATCTACAGAGACCCAAATGTTCTCTTATTGTGTGTGAATAAAATGGGTCATTTTGCTTCTCTTCAAGTGCAGTGTATCATCCTCTCATGAGAACAAGGTTTCACAAGTTTGCTTGGCTTCTAATATGTTGTTTTTGCTGCTTAATCCACATGCTTCTCCATAATAGCAATGAAGAGCTGGCATTATCTGTTCCGTTAGTAGCAACAGACTCACAGACAATAAGATATTTTGCAATATAAATTTGGATAGCGACAAAATTACATTCAACAGTGAGGGTTTAAAAATAGTTAAATCCCCATTTGTAAATTGTGGAATAGTCCTCTCTCAGTTTCAAGTATAGAAAAGACATGTAGACCTCATTAAAAGGACCAAAAACTGCAAAGCATATTACTCTCAAACTATCCAGATTACTGTCTTGATTCATTGTAACAGCAGTTCCTGTTCAGACTACTAAGACTGAGATTCATTTCTGCTATAGTAGCATTTCTGTTCTAAATCACATTGCTCAAAGGTTTATGGCTTAGTTACTTAAAGGTGTCCTTCAGTCAAAAAAAAAATCTTATAAAGATTGTTTACCTTTGTGTACAGATACAGACATAGGTTTACGTTTTCTGATTTTCCAGTTACAGAGGGAAATAACAAGAGTATAGGAATGTGTTCAGGAGCACTGTAACAGTAGCTCTACGTAAGTGATGTCAGTAGTAAACAATCTGAGGTTTTGTCCTTTGAGGAAAAACTTTGCAATGAACCGTTGTGGTATTGGATATTAAAATGCTCTTCAGTAAGGTATTCTTCATGTTGTCATTAGGAATGTCATGTTTGCTTTATTGTGCATCAGGGTTAACCTTCCTGCAGAACATTAAAAATCAACTTATTGTTGTAGGTTAAGGACTGGATTCTTGGGACAAGGAAAGGAGAGTAATTTGACACTGAGGAAATGATGTGCAAAATGGACATTAAAAAGATTCTTGTGTTACATGGTTCTGAAACTGTTCAGTATGGACACTCTAGGAAAACGTGGATCCTTGTTCCCTCTCTTGGTCAGTTTCAGAGTGTTCATTTCTGTTCATCTGCTTGTCTTTATTTTACTTAACCCTTTAAGGTTAAGAATATCTTTATAGTATGTCTAGGAAACATCAAATGCAATGATGCTTTGTTCTCTCATCTGACCTGTGTGACATGGTAATGCAAGTTATTGGAAAAAACCCCCAAAAAACAAACCAAGAGACGTGTGTTGCTCTGGTTGTGTTGCTTAGAACAGCAACATACTGACAGCGTGAAATAGAAACCATTAACCATGAGATCCTCAGACATCCTCTTGTACATATGTGTTGCAGGTTGACCTGGGTTTTGGATGGGCAGGACAATGGGGTTCCTTTTCCTTTTTTATATCTTCATGTAGGTGAAGGGCGTGTGTTATGTGTAATCTGAAGATTTTCACACTACTTGGCAATCTAACAGAACAGTAAAGAGGGAGTTGTATAGCTTATCATCAGCAACCCACGTTCCCTGGTCAGGAATGAGTCTTAGGGAGGAATTGTTCATGCTTGTAATATTCAACTAGGTTTCTGGTATGCTTGTATACCAGTTTGCTTTGGCATTACAACATGCTTCTTTATTGCAAGAACTTCTTGTGATACTTCTAGCTCCCAGAACAAAGATCCTCCTAAACCTTGGTTCATCCCATACTCTCAAGAGAAAGAAGACAAATTTCTTCAGTTTGAGATAAAGTTCCCATAACATGACTGTACATTTTCTACTTCTTTTCTGCATTTGACATTTTTCAAATTTTGGACAACTCTGTTTTCCATACCTTTCTCCTTTTGTTTCTTTTTGATGTTGATGATCGGTCACATTGCATCCCAAATGAAGAGTTTTGTTACATGGTCTTGTTTGGAACTGTACTTTCTATTTTAATGGGCAAAGTAGGACATTTCAATAAGCACAATAGAAAATAGATAACATACTTCTTATGATTTGCGGATGAATCAAACAGCTGTCTGGCATTTGTGCATTTGAAGCCTCCTTTTCTTCAAATTGTTTAACAAGGGGATGAGGGATTGATTATGTACAGTAAATGACTTTTTTATTTTCTAGTGTACATAACGTATCTCAGAAACACTCAGTAGAAGCTTACTAAATGAAATTTTCTTTCTGAAAGCCTTTTCTTTTCTAACTGACTCCCAATATTACTATTAACAGGGTATTAAGTGCTGTGTGATATGAAATATAAGTTGTTGTAGAATTTTTATGCCAGTGTGATACAGTAATCTGGTCAGCTCATGTTACGTTTTAATAAAAAAGCCACCAAATAGAACTAATTTTAATAAATATAGTATAACGTAACATATATTTTACCTCGTTAGTCTCAAGGTGAACTGAAACTGTATTAACAGCACGATTTAGCATTTATAATGTGCTTTTATTAAGACACACTCAGTAATGCAACTTTCTGAAATTAATCACTTTTATTTGTGTGTTTTTAAACATCTTCAGGGGGAGTTGATACCATTCATTGTTCTGAAATACTGAAGCCAGTTACCGTATTGTTCTCATTCTGTTGAGGACTATTTCACCATGCTGTACATTGCACACCTTTTAAATAATTATCTTCTGATTTTAGAGACAGAAGGAGACTATACAATAATATAACATTTTCCTAAAGAAAGTTTTCGCATGAGTTTTTCTTACTCCAGAACACAGACTTGCGTTATGACAGGGTGCATATGCAAGTACCTGTTATTGAAACTTGTATGGCTAAGTTAGCCATTTGCTGTGTTGTCACTGCCCAGGTCAACAGAGCTTCCAAACTGAGTTTTCCTGCTGTCTCGCAGAGAAAGAGATACTGGTGGGATCATCTTCCTCACATGCAGTAGCGTGAATTTGTTACTCTTAGGTATGTTGGCACAGGTCTTCCTCTGGGATGCTAGTAGTGGGGTGTCCACCAGTGACTGGGAGAAAGGAACTAGTGGTATAATTCCTAGCAGGCATGTCAAGGAAAAATACCGTGGTTTAATTTTATTATAAGGGTTTGATTCATAAGAAATGGATGAAGTTCAGGAGAATTCTGATTGCAGAATCAGTGCAGATTTCCCTCTCTAGTTTCTTTTCCTGTTACGGAAATCAGAGAGAAATATAAGGGTTGTATAATTACAGCAAGTAAATGACATGTCCTTAGCAACTTTCGTCTTGTTTCAGAAGCCTATCATAGTAGTGACAGAGAAGATGGCTTTGCTTGTTTTCCATCTACCAGAATCCACTCACTCCAGCAGGGCCAAATGGTCTCTTCAAAGAATCTGTGCTTGAGAGCAAAAAAGAGAAAGTTATTTGTGATTCTACAGAACTCACTAAGGATGGACCCTCAGTGATACCATTGTACCTGAGCACAGACTTCTGGCTTCACAAAGCAAAACTGCTGCTAGAAACATTCAAAAGCAAGCAACAATTTACTGCTAACAGAAAATAAGTAAGGGTTGGAATAGATCAGTGTCGCAGGATTTTCTTGGATGTAAAGATCCTGGTTAAAATTTCTAGACTCAGACATCACCAGTGAGAGAAATATGCCCATTAAAAACCAGAGTCTGCATGACAGATTTGTCCCGGGTGCTCTGAGTAAAAGATGCATGTGGCAGCAGCAGTGCTATTCGGTAGAATGGAAGCAATAATAATATTATTGTGCAAAAATTAGAAGTGAACTGAAACTATAAATGTCCAATGTGGCAGTCTTGGCTTTGTCCCTGTTGAACAAACAACTATCCGTCCAGATGACAGATTCTGCTTCTCCTGAAGTCAGAGCAGTACCAGGGAACTTACTAGTAAGGAAACAGAGTAAGAAAACACCAAAGCAAACTCAGTTGACTTAATGTAAATTTGAGATCGTAATGAGGTGGGTGACAGATCTGTGCTGCAATTTTGATCAAATTGTTTGCTTTGTAATTAAGCATTAGATATTTTTTGTCATTACTTCAGAATGAAGTTTTAACACACAAACCCTAGAATTGTTCTGAGTGAAACATGTCTGCGGGCAGTTCTCCCTGCTATTCAGGCCTTGGCAGAAGAACATTCAATTATATGGTGAGATTTTGGCATGCAATATAGGGGGTTTTAAAAAAGTCAGAAATATTTTCACTTGAGACATAAAAAGACCAGAGTTTTTAATCATAAAAGGCAAATTAAAAAATCTCAGATATAGATGTCTAGGCATTCCAAATCTGCATGTTGATATTCGATCACTGAGGCTAGAGGCTAGAAGCAGTTGTGAGAAATCTTAGCTCCTTTGAAATATCACAGACCTAGCAGTTGGCATGGTAGACAGTGTATATTCCAAATCTGGAAGGCATCTGACAGCATGTCATGTAAACTGTAACGGCTAAACTGAGAATAAGTGATATTCACATAGTTCACATTGTGACCATGTGAAATAAGACTATACCATTCTGGGACTCTGAATCACAGAATGGTGGGGGTTGGAAGGGCCCTCTGGAGATCATCTAGTCCACCCCCCTGCTAAGGCAGGTGCCCCTAGAGCAGGGTGCACAGGACCGCGTCCAGGTGGGTTTTTGAGTATCTCCAGGGAATCAAACTCCACAGCCTCTCTGGGCAGCCTGTGCCAGGACTCTGTTACACTCATGGTAAAGAAGTTCCTCCTCATGTTCAGGTGGAACTTCCTGTGTTCCAGTTTGTGCCCGTTGCCCCTTGTCCTGTCACTGGGCACCATTGAGAAGAGTCTGGCCCCATCCTCTTGACACCCATCCTTTAGATATTTGTAAGCGTTGATCAGTTCCCAAGCTCAGTCTTCTCTTTTCCAGACCAAACAGACCCAGATCTCTCAGCCTTTCTTCATAAGAGAGATGCTCCAGTCCCCTCATCATCTTTGTAGCCCTCTGCTGGACTCTTCTCCAGTAGTTCCCTGTCTCTCTTGACCTGGGGAGCCCAGAACTGGATGCAGCACTCCAGACGTGGTCTCACCAGGGCAGAGTAGAGACAGGTATTTTTAAATATTAAGGTACCATGAACCAATACAACAAAAAAGGATTTAAACATGGTGTTGCTGGTTTCTTCTAGAAAGGCAGGCCAAAAAGTGATGATAATAGCCATAGTACAGGTTCCATCCACGAGATTACATCAAATTTTTGTCCTTTCAAGGAGCTATTCTTGCTTATACTTTGTTTTGATCTAGTTAGCACAAGTTAAAGACCTGTGACTTCAATTGTGAATTTTTTTTCCTTACCTCTTTCCCTTGTAAAAGACTTGACAAAGTCTATGACCTCTTTCTTGACCCATTTCATAATCTCATGTATTAAAACAGATATTCACAATTGCTGGCTGTATCACAGATCTCTAAATGTGCTGGATACAATTCGCCTATCACTTACATGGGAAGTACATAAAGTAGAAAAAGGTTGTTGAAGAAAATTTGGCTTAAGCAGAATCTCTGCAAGGTTGCTTATTGCTCAGAGTCAAAGAAAACAGAAAAATATAATATATAGGGCTCATTAAGAAGCCTCTGGGGGTCAGGCTGAGGTGGGAATCCTGAAGTGCAATGTCATTTGTGCCAAAATCAACATTCTAACTATTGATGCTGCTCCTTAATAGAGGAAGAAGTTAAGAAGAGACAAAAGGTTAGTGTGTTGACTTTGGTAATAAGAAAGCTCTATGATGAATTATATACAGAAAACTGTGGTGCAACTGCATTATTGACAATTATTTGATCTACAATTGATTTTTATAGCATTCTGTTGACATGCCCTACCCTATTTCATGTTGCATGCAATAATTGAGGGGTACAGTATCTGAGAAAGCCTTACACTTGGTTAGTCCCTGCGCTTTCTTTTCTTATGCTGGACTGATTTTCTTTGTTAGGTTTTTCTTAAAAGCTTGTTTTCTCCATGGGAATTCTGTATTGCTTATTTCTAATATTTTGAGTCAGATTATAAACGAATGATTAACATCAAAAGAGTACAAGTTTGAATTAGAGTAGAGCCAGGGAGCTCAGCAGAAGGACTTCTTTTTATTCAATAGGTTGTGAAGGGAACAAAAATCAAAAGAAGTTACATGATATTCTCTTTTCTGCTATTTCTAGGGTTTTTTTTCTCCAGCTTCCTATTTAATGAAATGTATTAGCTTGAGCTTCAAAGAAAATAAAAGGAGCGGGAAACACAACAACTTAAATTTCTTTATGTCCCCCTTAGTACTGGGGAGTATAGAGGAAAAAGAATGTAACCCACCTATCTTTCAGTGGTCTACGATCCAGAGGCCACATTTGGCCCCACCTTCCATTTTAAAAACAAAGTCTATATCACTTTCTTTTGAGTCATATTGTTAGTATCATACGTATTTTTAGTCACAATAATTTACTCCTTTTGCTATCTATGTTTTATGTATTTTCTGAAATAATATCTAAGTCCCATTTTTTTCTAAAAAAGGATTCAAACCTGGATCTCAAAATGTGTCATTTGTCCAATCTATTATCTACATATTGTGCTCATCATAGTTGTTATGTGAATTAAAAAACCCCTGTAACCCCAAATTTCTATTTTTCCATCTTGGGCTGCGTTCTGTATGTAGAAAGAATAATTCCAGTAAGTGCAAGCATAGCAACATTATTGGCAAACTGTGGTTTTCTCTTCCCTCTCAGGCAATATTGCTCTTCAATGCTTTCTTTTGTATCAGTGTTGTTCTTTTTGGCAGAATGGATTCCACCACCATCCAGTCCATTACTCATCCTTTCTTGCAAAGACAGACCAAGGCTTTGTACCACTCTGAGACAAATAATAAATAAAACTTGACTATTTTTTTAAATCCACGCTTTTAAAAAGCTGTAACTCCGCCAATGTTAAGAGGACTGCACAAAACTGTGAAACCACATTAGAGGTTGGTGCTCTTTAAAGACCATTGTTTCTAGAGTTGACTAATCTGAGAGCAACAGAACAATAAAAGGAGAAACGCAGATCTATAATACTACTGTGATCTTTGACTGTAACTACATGTCTAATAACTCTTTGTAGTCACAAGGTCTTCAGACAGTGATGCTAGGTGAAATAGTGTTGAAAACATGCATAACATTTCAACTTCCAGAGTCTTGGAGTGTCCTTACAATCTAGATACAAAAACTCATTACCGATTTTAATACCCATATGAATACCTCTGACTATTTCTTCAAATATGCATTGAGAATTGTATGAAGCATGTTCTCAATGAGGCCTCAGGAGCAAACTTTAAAGACGAAACTTGATTAATGCTTATTTTCCATACAAGCATGATAAAAAGGACTAACATTCTTACTTCTCAGGTGAAAACATCTATATTACTTTGCTTGCATTTAACCCTTGTATATGCATATTTCTTGTAATAAAAAGACATCTGATGTGCCTTGAAAATAGTGATCTCTCTCTTCTAAATCTGGCTAGACATTATGCTATCACCTTGTAGACTTGACTAACTGCCAGGATATTTTCTTGTTATTTTTCTTCTCTCCTGCATCTCGGATCTGTTACATGTTGCTTATAGGGGAAAACAAAAATTGCTAGTATTGTTTCCATCTGGGTATTTAAATTAACAAACCTGTGCTGGGAAAATGGTACTTCTTCTTTTGAGAGTTAGGAGGAAATGAATTTAAACTTTACATCTGGTAACAGAAGTTTGGGACCCTATTTATCATATTTGTCCTCAGGACAACAGCAGTCCAACACAACAGTTTGCAAGGAGACTAATAGATTGCAAGGAAGTGTAGCCCCAGGCAAGAATGGATGGATAGGACCTCATCTCCCATGCATTTCTTTTTGCTGTTCTCATTAGTAAGCAGCAATATTTTCTGTGACTCTTCTGGGAAGGCAGCAGAATTATCAATAATATGATAATATAATTCCCCAAAGAATCATGGTCTGGAGGGACAGAATGGCTATCCTTTGATTTGTTGTTATGCTTTGTATTCAAATACAGTACAGATATTCAGGATCTGTAAGTTCTGAAGATTTCATTCCATTTTGCATTTAACCCATGATCCTTTTGATTCATCAATCACATCTTAAAATGCTGTAAACTGTGAATCTTCAAATCTATTATCTCACTGTTTCTGTTACTTTTCTCTGTGGCAGAAGATGCACTGTTCCCTGAAGTTTTGGAAAAACAAGTACTTTCCTGAAAGCTGCACCGCAAACAAATTTTACTTGCTTCCGATAGAGATGAGGATATACTAGTATAAAGCCTGTACTTCAGCAAAGATCCTCTGGAATACGATGTTAGAGGCAAAAGCCACAATTCCTTCCAGCTCTTAATACATATATATATTTGTACACATCTGTATATATCTGTTTTTATGCACACCTCTCCATACACTGTATCTTTATAGCCCTTCAGCTGGAAAAGTTTGTTTTCTGTCAAAATGCTTGAAAAGATTCATTATTTACTTTCCAAAGATTACTGTAGTTTGACCTTGGCCTATCAGTTCTTAGACAGATTTGACTGCAATGCTCAGAAAATAAATGTCTCTGCCAAAACCACGTTCTAAAATGTAACTGACAGCTGCTTTCTTTCCAAACCTTCTCCATTAAGAACTCTTGAGAAAAACAAACAAATCTAAACCTAAAACATAGGAGACATTAACTTGTCTTGGCAGAAACTTGGAGATTATTAATAAACCATAACGTGAAGAGATTGGCTCTACTCTGCAGGGACACCAGGAATAGTGATCTTTCCTGAAGCGCATTACTAATAAAGGGGATTGCTGGTTTCCAGTTTCTCTTCATTTTTTGTGTACATGGTGTTAATAACCACCTTTATTATTTCATCCAACTTCAGCGTATTGATCCAGCTGTAATGAGTCCTTGTCCTGGGAGAGGCAAGCTAGTTGTGTTTGTCGAGCATGTCTAGCTGACTTTGAATTGCAATATTCGAAAGGTTGTTTTGGTCATATGGTATAGCTAAAAGTTGCATTACCTGGGAAATTTTTCCATTTCATTAAGGCGAGGTTTTCGTTTTTCCTTGGTTCAGAGCTCCTATATCATCCTAAAGAAGTCTGCAAGTCTCAGGACTGTACCAAATGTCCGAAACTTTGCCTTGCAAAAAGAATAAATGGCCTGAAATCATCTTCCACACCTCCAACACCCTCACACTTACATAAGAAAAATCAACTTTTTTTCTTACTTGGACACTTTCAATTTTCTCCAGAGTCCTTCCCCATCCAGAACCAGGGATTACCATGTACATAAACATAAGAAAAATCCCAAGACCAGTCAGGGAATATAGCCTTCTGGCATCATTGAGTGTGACTGCAGAAACATGAACTTGTTTATTCCCACTTATTCTTGCTTTCCATCCATTTTTTGAGAGAGACATGTTTTTACCCTCTGATTAAATTATTTTTGTTTATCTTGTACTTCATAATGAATGTAGAGGTTCATTAATTAAAGTCATTTTAAAAAGGAGATCAAAGACATGTCTATTCTGCTTAGACATTGCTGAGTCTAGCACCAACCATGTTGCTTCTAGGTCTGAGGAGCCATATAGGTGCAGGGAGAGTGATTCCAGGTCATGAACTGATGTTTTCTCCAGTCACAGTATGATGGAGGTATGTCTGCAGTATGATGTGTGGCTATAACAGCTGAGTAAGTGGAAAGGTAGAGAAATCTTCAAATAGTAGTCCCTTGCACAGCCAAATGTGGTATATGACTGATCTTGGAAGCAGTAGCATGGTAACTAAACACCCTTCTCTCCCAGTCCTGTCCACCTCTCTGTCCCAGTGACTAAGCACACATTTTTCAGTAGAAAAAACTATATGCTGTTTGAAAGTAGGACTTAAGTTCTCACTTTTATAGTTGCTTTATGAGAATATTATCTAAGGCTTACGTAACAAACATTAAAATCAGAAGTTGGTACAAACACTGACCTCTCAAACTTTGGAAGACCTCTGGACCAAGACTTGGAAGCTAGTCAGCACATTTGAAGCACATCACATATTTCAAATTCGTTAAAGACAGATAAAAAACAACCCTAAATTGCAACCCTAAACATTTTCAAATAGCTCCAACCTCACTCTTCTAATACTGTCATACTTTTTATCTCAGTTTTCCACAAGCACATAGAAGATTGCTTCTGTTCATGCCTAAAAAGGATTCATTTTGATAGGATTGAGTATTCTAGTTCACGTTTAAAAAGAGTCGCTATCCAGAAAAAGGTTTTCTTCCCTTACCACTTTCTGCCTCATGGATCTTAACACAGTAGTCATTACTAGAGGATACAGGTCATTTAAGAATGAAAGAGGAATCTCTCTCACTGCTTTCTCTGCTCATACAATATCCACGCTTAATGTCTTTGAACATGACTGTAAGTGACACTTCAGCTTCGTTCTGTACCTGAGGCAATTCTCATGCCCTTTTTCAGTGGTTTGTAGAAATTTTTATGTAAGATGTTTTCTATAACTTCTCTAATATTAAGAGAAAAGGGGAAAACTATGAATAGAAAAAGGAGATTACAGTATCATAGTCTCAGGCACAAAACTGGGCAGGAGAATCCTATCTTCCATTTACTACTCCAAAGCTTATTCAGAAATTTTACTCTAAAAAACTCACATCTCTACTCTTGCACTAATTTCAGCTCTTTTCTCTATTTTCCTCTAGCAAAAAAAGCTTTTAATCAGAATATTCATCATGTGAGCGCTTCTTTCATACAGCCAAGGTCAGAAAAGAGATTCATTATTATCACCACTTCCCTCTTTCTCTACCCACCCTCCCCTGCACTTTTTAATGTGCCTTTAGCACCACGATAAAATATACGGTCTTGCTCTGTTTTGTTCTTATTACTTACGGATTTTATTTTGATGCTTTTATCAGTGTTGCTGGCCAATTTTTGACTTATATCCTTTAGTTCAACTTGAAATTAATGAGCAGTTCCAGAATAAAAATCCATTTATTGTGTGCTGAAGCAGTCTACCAATCTCAGGAAGAATTCCTCTGAGAAAACAGCTGGTTTCGTCTTTCTCTGATGAGGAACACCAGTGGTGTACACGTACTCAAATAAATGGTAGTTCTTTCATCTCTTTCCAAGTACCGAATGGGATCACCACCAAGAGGGGTGTTCTTAGGGTTCTAGGTTCTGGGGTGGCTTTTTTGGTTTTGGTTTATTTTTTAAAACTACCTGCAGGATTTAGATAGCTATTCTAGTGTCTTTCATAGAATCATAGAACAGTTTGGGTTGGAAAGGACCTTAAAGATCACCTAGTTCCAAACCCCTGCCATGCGCAGGGACACCTTCTACTAGACTAGGTTGCTCAAAGCCCCATCCAACCTGGCCTCAAGCACTTCCAGGGAGGGGGCATCCACAACCTTTCTGGACAACCAGTTCCAGTGGCTCAACACCCTCATTGTGAAGAATTTCTTTCTAATACTGAATCTAAATCTACCCTGTTTCAGTTTAAACCATTACCCCTTGTCCCACCACTAAATGTCCTTCTAAAAAGTCCCTCTCTAGATCTCTTGTAGGCCCCTTTAGGTGCTGGAAGGCTGCTTTAAGGTCTCTCCAGAGTCTTCTCTTCTCCAGGCTGAACAATCCCAGCGATCCTAGCCTGTTCGCTCCATCCCCCTGATCATCTTCATGACCCTCCTCTGGACTTGCTCCAATAGGTCCATGTCCTTCTTATGTTGGGGGCCCCAGAGCTGAACTCAGTACTCCAGGTGGGGTCTCATGAGAGTGGAGTAGAGGGGCAGAATCGCTTCTCTTGGCCTGCTGGTCATGCTTCTTTTGATGCAGCCCAGGATATGGTTGGCCTTCTGGGCTGTGAGTGTGCATTGCTTCTCATCAACCAACACCCCCAAGTCCTTTGCCTCAGGGCTGCTCTCGATCCATTCTTTGCCCAGTCTGTATCTGTGCTTTAGATTGCCCCGGCCCATATGCACGACCTTGCACTTGGCCGCGCAGCTTGGTGTCATTGGCAAACTTGCTGAGGGTACACTCAATCGCACTGTCCATGTTGCTAATAAAGATGTTAAACAGCACTGATCCTAATACCAACCCCTGAGGAACACCTCTCATCACTGGTCTCCACCTGGACATCGAGCCATTGACAGCAATTCATTGTCCAGGGAGTAGTCCATCTGTCAAGTGAATGTCTCTCCAATTTAGAGACAAGGATGTCATGTGGGACAGCGTCAAATGCTTTACACAAGCCTAGGTAGATGATGTCAGTTGCTCTTCCCTTGTCCACCAACCCTGTAACCTCGTCACAGAAAGCCACCAAATTTGTCAGGCATGATTTGCCCTTAGTGAAGCCATTTTTGCTGTCACTGGTCATCTCCTTATTTTCCATGTGCCTTAGTACAATTTCCAGGAGGATCTGCTCCATGATCTTGCCAGGCACAGAGGTGATACTGCCTGGCCTGTTATTGCCTGGGTCTTCCTTTTATCCCTTTTTAAAAATAAGGGTTATGTTTCCTCTTTTCCAGTCAGTGGGGACTTGACCAGACTGCCACAACTTCTTAAAAATGATGGATAGTGGCCTAGCAATTTCATCCCCTAGTTCCCTCAGGACCTGCGGATGCATGTCATCAGGTACCATGGACTTCTGCACCTTCAGATTCCTTAGATGGTCCCGAACCTGATTTTCTCCTACAGCGGATGGTTCTTCGTTCTCCCAGTATGCCTTTGCCTTCTGTGACTTGGGTGCTGTGGCTTGAGCACTTACAGGTGAACACTGAGGCAAAAAAGTCACTGAGTACCTTAACCTTCTCCATATCCTGGGTAACCAGGTCTCCCGTTTCCTTCCAGAGAGGGCCCACGTTTTCTCTAGTCTTCCTTTTATCATGGACCTACCTGTAGAAGCTTTTCTTGTTGCTCTTGATGTCCCTGGCCAGATTTGATTCTATTAGGGCTTTAGCTTTTCTAACCTGACCCCTGGCTGCTCAGGCAATTTCTCTGTATTCCTCCCAGACTACCTGTCCTTGCTTCCACTCTCTGTAGGCTTCTTTTTTGCATTTGAGTTTATCCAGGAGCTCCTTGTTCATTTATGCAGGCCTCCTGGCATTTTTACCTGACTTCCTCTTTGTTGGGGTGAATCGCTCCTGAGCTTGGAGGAGGTGATCCTTGAATACGAACCAGCTTTATTGGCCCCCTCTTCCCCCCAGGGCTTTATCCCATGGGACTCTACAGAGCAGGTCCCTGAAAAGCCCAAAGTTGTCTCTCCTAAAGTCCAGGGTAGTGAGCTTGCTGTATGCTTTCCTTGCTGCCCTAACGATCTTGGATTCTAGCATTTCATGGTCACTGCAGGCAAGGCTGCCCTTGAGCTTCGTGTTCCCCACCAGCCCCTACTTGTTGGTGAGAACTAGGTCCAGCATAGCACCTCTCCTCATTAGCTCCTCTATCACTCGAGGAAGTTACCACCAACACATTCCAGGAACCTCCTGCTTGTGCCCTGCTGTCCTCAGTTACAACCCTATAAATACAGAGTAATTTCATAGAACAGAGTGAAATTGTTCTTTTTTTGGCATTGTTTCCTCTGAAATCCAATACCGGCACCTATTCCCACCAAATTTCACAGAAACACACAAATACCTGTTGCCACCCCACTTGTTCCTTAGAACATGTAGTAAGTCAAAACCATAGTATATAGAGTTTGTAACCTTTTTCAGATGACTAAATGGAGTAGAGTATAATGTTAATATAAATCACATTTCTTGGAGAGGAAAATCTGTGGACTTCCACTACATTTTTCTTAGAAAAATGTACTTTTTACTTTTTACTTTTGTAAAAGTGGTCCATCTGACAGAAACTGTAAGAGAGCAGCAACATTTTAAAGGTAAGCAATTCAAGCTTTGAATTCAAGAATTCAAATAGAAGCTCTGAGCTGAGGCATTTTGATAACAAGATACACTATGTTTTGCCACCTGCGTAGTTTGGGTGGTTGTCTGGGAAATATGGAAATCTGTGGAATTGCATGTAATTAAGTTTGCTTGTTTCTCAGATGTCCTTAACATGCCGACTTTAATTGTACAAGCCTTGTAAAGGGTATCACAGGAGGCGGAATTTCAGTCCCTGATCATCTTCTCACAGAGGTCACCCTGCAGCCCTCCTCTCAAAAAACCCCCTCAACCTTGCCATCTACAGACGATTCAGTGATTCTTTTTTATTATTTTCCTTGGTGCTTGAGTAACTCCTAATGGCCTGTTCTTGCAGTAGCAATCACCAGGGGCATGAAGGAGAATGGCAGATCAGAGAGAGTGTTTTGCTAGCAGGCATTGCTGGAAATTCAGGAGTATCCTGGGGCAAGGCTCGGGGTGATGGTAGAATGACATGCAGTTGTGATCCATTTTACTACATAGAAATGTGCTAATACTTAAACATCTACATTTGGGAAGAATCTACTTTGAGCGGCAGTAATACTGTTGTTCCTGCAGTAGCAATTGTCTTTCTCTCAAGAAAAGAGCTAACAAGGAGATAAACTAGAGGGATAAAATATATTCAAATGTTATTGTCACCTCTTTGCACCTCTATATTGAGATGAGTTAAAGCAATGGGAAGGAAAGTTAATAATAGAAGTTGAGCCTTGCAAAGCTGAGATGAGATCTTTCAGAGTACAGAGTAGCAGATGTTTCTTTAGTCCTTGCTTCTTTACTGAGACTCAAGATTCAACAGCATTTTAGCTATCTTATTGGCCTGAGGATATGGGGCATATTGTGTAATGGCCATATTGTGTAAATACTGCACTGCTGAAATAAATTTTTCTGGCTACTTTTCTAGGCTAGCATGGGAGAGCTGATGGAGGAGACCAAATTCTAGTCTGGTAAAGTTTACGCGTTGCAATTCAGATTACAAGATGTCTTTCCCCCATTAATGCTGGGCCCTACTCCTGCCATTACTTGTTCCTTTCAGGGTTTACAGTAGTATTTAACAGTTGCTGCAATTTACCATCATCTGTTTAATGTTTTTATTCATGTTTGGATGGTAAACAGATTCACAAGCCTATTTTGCGGATTAGTTAATTTCTAAACATCCCTGATGAACTCTCTTCAGAATTCCATTTAACAGAGCCATAATTACTCAGCTTCTGTGTGCATCTATAGCACCTCACAGGCTGCTGAGACTCCAATGTAAGCCAAGGACACAGGAAGAACTAGGAGGTTTTCATTCCTCTTAAAGTATTATTATGCAGTTTTCCAATGAGGTAGTTTCTGAGCAGAAAAAACCTTGTAATAGTAGCCATGGCTTACTGCTGTAAAAAAGGACTATGGCATCCTTTAAAGAAGAGCAAGGCCTCCATCACTTGAGTAGAACATGAAGTAAATGTAATACTTGCCTTCCTTTCTTACTATTCTGTGGCAAAGCTCTCCAGTTTTCTCATCTGGAAGAGAGGGATAGCAATACTTCCCTTTCTTAATGATGTTTTGAGAGCTGTAAATAAACAACCTGGATGTGGACTCCTTGGTTGGTAACATTTTCCTATGAGAACATGCTTGTTTTGCTACAGCTCTTGGCCAAAAAACATGAGAAAATGAGCTTCTAATTTATCACCACCAAAGCTTCTGGAAGGAGAAGTCATAATCAATTGAGATATTTTTAAACAGGGTGCTCTCCTTCAAGAGTTTGAATGCTGTTAATGGAGCGTAGTCATTCAGAGTGCAAGTCATTGCTTTTGCTGGCAATTCTACTATATCTTGGGAAAGAAGTTGCCATTTCACATGATCTCAATGGTCGTGAGGCAAGCACATACTTGCAAAACCACAGTCAAGCATCTAATTATAGACAACTACATAGTTATAAAAGTCATATTAATAAATCCTACTTGAACCTGTACAGGTTAGGTCATCACAATGTCTTAAAGGGAGGCTGTTTTAAACTTTCATATTTTATTTTCACTTTTATTTAGACAAACCTAAAGAAAGTACAAAAACACACTTGGAAGGACCACATAACACCCCTACAGGAATAACCATAGAAAAACCCCAAGGCGGCAATTATATCCCCCTCAGAAGTTCAAATAGATTAACTACTGGCTTATTGACTTAATGGATCTGACTCACTTTTGAACTAACGCTACTTTAGAAAGTAGGAGTTTTGTGAAGAGGTCTTAGTGTAAATGGCAATCATGTTTGAAAAGAGTCAACGTCTCAGTTTCGTCTTGTTTGTGGTAATAAAAAATTTAAAGCATCCTTGCGAAATTGAATATACCTGATCCTCTGTCACATTAAGGTCACATCAGGGGCATTTTATCCATTTCCAAAGCAGTTTAATTGGGATTGGCCACTGTCAGAATGGATAGATTTGTAAGGAAGGAGAATGTAAACATTGGAAAGCACAGAGTTCTTGTGTCCTCTGCTATATGATTACAAAATATTTTACTATCTTTAAAAATAGAGGTTGTTAGAAACAACTACATTATGTTACAAAACAGATTAAACCAAGACATTAGACTACACTGTAAGAACATATTTGCAATGCAAATGTAAGCAGTAAGTCACTGATATGTAAATTTACACTGAAATCTTATAACTGAAGACATGTCAAATATGATATCTGTAGACAAATTAAAAAAAAACTATAAAATTATTTTTTCTTTGAAGGTGTTAGAAATTTTTTTCACTTCTAAAATTTCTTATTTTAAATATAATTTTTAATGTAACACATTTGAATGTAATACATGGTACATAATGTATTATAATTCTTTTTGGTTTGCATTTGCCTTCTTTGTGCATAAAAGGGTCTGGAAAGGGGCAATAAGGATGCAGGGAAATTATTGGCTGGAGAGGAAAATGAACCAAGAACCAAAAAATGGTTCATAGTATCTTCACTGCAAGAAAGAAGCGGGAGTTATTTCAATAATTTTGAGTGGTTCATGCTCTTACAAAACAACTCATAAAGTATGTTCTTATGCACATGCTTTGTTATGATGTATTTTGTTATGAACATGTCATCATTGCTTCCCCTAACATGAAAAATAGAAAGCCAAAATGGAAAGTGCAGTTGCACTTTGAATTATATTAATTGTCCCTTCTATGTTTGCAATGAGAATACAACTCTATAAGAAATCTTCATTTACACAGAAGGTAAATTTCTTGTAAACTATGGATAACTGTCTCTTCCTCTTGAAAAACACCTCCACACATATGACTATGTTAGAATAACAGTTTGAATGTGCAGTGCCATAATATCTCCTTAATTGGCAATCTCAGTGAACAATTTTGGTCCAGTTCAACAGCTTTCTCAAAACAGTAGGAAGTTATTTTTCCTTTAACTTTAAAAAGACTAAATTACTTAAAATACTCCACTGTACAAAGATGCAAGAACAAAAATGTGATTCAGGGTGTTTGACCTTTATTTAATCTTTGCTTCTTTAAATTTTTAGTTGGCAACTAGCTCAGAGTTTCACAGTTAATTAATGCCTGCTTAAACACTGTTTAAAATGTGATTTTTTTTCCCCCTTGAAAGGCATTTCTAAGGCCAAAGTTTTGTGTGCATTTAAATTGGCATCAACTACCCCTCTGTCTGAAAGAAGCAGTTTCTCTTTGGAGGTTAGGTCTGCATAAATAAATAAGTAAATAAATCTAGCTGGTTTAGATTTGAGCACATATCGTTTCTCTGCCCTATTTCATCGGGTAGGCACAGCAGTATTAATGTCAGTATTAATGTGCGGAGGCAGAGTAGGGATACTTCTTTAGGAGATAGTGTTGAGGGCAACACAGCTCAGGGAAGTTCGGGAATTTTACTTGAACTGTCACCAATCAACACGAATTTCTGATCACTGATTTTGATATTGCTGAAAAGCACAGAAACTCTTACACAAAACACTTGAGCAAAGACCTATTCTCCCCCGTTCCAGGCTCAACTTGCCATATTTTTGTCACAGAGAGACGAGAGCTGGGATATTTTTTGCCTCACACACGTTTGTTGTCCTGCCCTAGGCTCCACATTGAGCAGCTCAGTCGGCTGAGCAGACGAACAGAGGATATTATTGCCCTGCCATGTTTTGGGGTTTTTTTATCACTTGGATTTTCACAGGGATTACAAAAGGCACACACTCAGGCATTTCACATCCTGATTTCAAGCCTTCACTTCAAAACATGAAAGCTTTCCACCATAGTGTAAAGCACTATATTTTTGTCCCCTGAAAGTAGGCTGAACTATTTTAAGTGGAACTTGAAAGAAAAATAAATCAGCCTGACATAGACATGCAACATAAAAAACTTCAATCTCAGAGTTTAAGTTTGTCTGCTGTTGTTTCTAGGCTAATTTAGGCCAAAAATGATGAAAACTGTTTAAGCAAAATTAATTTTAGGGGAAAAGACACAAACTTTTATAAACTCTCTGTATTCGTACATATCCTAAATTTAGTTTACTGAAATGAAATTCTTACTATGGGAAGTTTCCGGCAACATTAGCTGGAGGAGGGGTTTGTGTTCCAGGTAGATCCTATAATGATGAGACAAAGTGTACTCTCAGTTTATAATGCATGCAGAGCTGTGTCTTGGTAGCTGAATGAGCCAGGGTATCAAGTACTTAGCAGACATAGCTGAAGTGAAACTTTCAACAAAACTCAAGTCAGGTGAAAAGTTTCAAAAATATGGTAGCAATTATCAAAATACAGGCTGATAATACATCTGAAATTTTTTATTTTTTGTCTTATTTTATTTTAATCCAAATTTCCTGTGTTCATGTAAAGGGAGTTTTTTTTTTTTTAACTGTGAGAAGGTTTTATTCTCCATCAGTGGTACAGCATTCACAATAACAGCTTCATTATGTGGAATGAGAAAGAAATATGATCTGTAAAAATAATATTGATTCCTTATGAGTATATCAAAAAATGAAAAACAGTTACCAAACTTTCAGCCTGCTCCTTTATATCACAAAATTTACAAAATCTAATTGAAAGCAGAACTATGGCAATGTTTCAGCCGAAGTAACATAAGGAAATTTAGTGTTAAGTATTCAACATCAAGTACCTAAAGGAACTGCTAAACGTTATTATACTGTACAAAGTTTAACCAAACTTATTGTTCCCACAGCAATTTTAATTAATACTTTATTGTATACTGGCAACATTTCTGAACAACTGTACTTGTCATTGTTATGTCTTCATATGATCAAGCAAGGCCATATGGAAGACTACTTGAAGATCAGTGTGAAATGGAGGACTAAAGTGAGGGGCCAGAACTAGTATTATCTATTTATGCACTTATTACCATACATTTGGTAACACTGAACTGGCAGCTGTTGAAGACACATGAGCCTATGATAATCTCACTTCCTTTCCCCCTTTTACTTCTATTTACATGGTATTAAATTTAATCAAGTTATTGTATAGTATGAACTATACACTTCATAAAATTTTGTAGGATTTATGGAAATACTGAGGAAAAAATAAACCAGCCTAACATCCCAAAAGACAAGGATTAATCAAAGAAACCGTCAGAATCCTTACCCTACTTGTATTTGCTTTCCCTAGAGCTTGTTCCGGTTTCATAAAAGACACTTTGATTCTTATGGATTTTTAATCATTTCAACCTCATATCTAGTTAAAGGAGAAGAAACTCAGTAAATAAAGTTCTGGACCTCAGGGTTCTAAAGAAAGCTTGGAAGTTTGAACCTTAAAAGCTCATGAAACTGTAGATATAATGATAGGTAAGTAGTACCTATATGGGGATATATAAATATATAGAGATAGGTAACGAAAATTATACATGAATGTATTTTCTAATATTTGAATGTTTGTGGTACTGTAGAATTATTAACCACTCGGTTCTGCACAGTACATAACAGGTGTAGGAAATGAAAAATGAAAATGAGAACTAATATTCTCTTCAAATTCCACTTCTCTGGTAATTGGCAATTCTGTTCTCATTGACTTCCTCATGATTTACTTAACAGCTTCACTGTTTAATTTGAAATCAACACTCTTTAAAAGACTATCTTAAATATCATTCTGTGCACTATGTTCCTGAAAATGTGTTAAAAACCACAAAAATCTTCTGTGCGCAAGGCTCTCACTCCCTTTTCCACTTGGTATTTTGTGCTTTCCATAAACCTGCCTGTTGGCCCATCTCACTACTAAATACAGCTTTTTAACTTATTTTTAAAACATCAAGAAGGACAGGTATTGAAAACTTGCTAATTTCTGGCTACAATCTTAGGGGTGGATGGACTTTACTGAGGCGTCATTGCAATATGTACATATTCCTAGTAGACTTGCTGGAAAAGAGTTTTCAAAACATTTTGATGGAACCAGAGGAAAAGAATTCATAAGATCTCTCCCTGTCCTGATAAAAGGTTTATTTTACACCAATTTTCTGATTTTTCTCAGTCTCCAACTGATGGCATTACAGCGATGACCAACACCCAACATACGACTTGCGGCTTATTGGTGTCCTTAAGGTCACAAAGGGATAAACTGTCTTACTGAAGTGTTCTTTCTAAGGAAAGAGGAGTAGGAATTAACACACTCAGGGTAGAAGAATGTACTTCTACCTTTTTTCCTGTTGTCAGTGAGTAATTGGCAGCTATGTTGTGGTGGGTTTCTCCTGTTGGGGCTTCTGAGGAAGTACCTTTATCTGATGTTCACAGTAAGGTAAACTGCAGTTATTCCGTCGCAGATTGCTTTGGAAAGCTGCTAACTTTAACTGCTTATTTTAAGAGATAACATGAGAGGTTTCCTGTTCATTAAACTGTGGAAGAGTTACTCAAGTTAATAGTTGTAGTAACCTCCGCTGAAGTCTTTATGTAAAATTCAGTGACAAGTATGCAATTTACGGATTACGGCAAAAGGATAGTGTCCTAGGACTTGTTAAACACTCTTCTTACTATAAAAAATGCGATAAATCTGTAAGAAACAATTTCCAATTGCCTACTAGAATAACAATACTTGCAAATTGATTTTATTGTAACTTAACTGTTTATGTTATTTAAAGAGCTAAATGGTAAGAAAAATCGAAGCTGCAGAGCTAGGCAGAATGCAGTTGACGTGAGGTTAAGAGATTGAGGTTTTCTGTTATAAATAATAATAAAGCTAATATAACAATATTAATGTTTGATCATTGCTGTTACTCTGGAAATAGAGATCAAGGGATTAGTTTATCCTTACCGTATCTGGTTTGGGCATTAATAGATTATTCTTCAGATGGCATTAACCAGAGCAAAACCTGAGCCCTCATCAGCAGGGGCTTTGCAGGCATTATCTAAAGCAGGAGTCTGTTCACCACTGCTGTGAATCTCCTGAATCAGGAGAAGAATTCAGACCTTAACTCATGCTTTGGTAATGCCTAAATGGTGCTTTGATTCCATTTATATCCTTTTCTGTTCCTATCTGCAAACATTTTCAAACTTACCTGGTAACTAGCCAGACCTTGTTCATCTTTGTCATCTATTCAACATTACTTCTCATAGTCCATACACATCAAACTATGTACCACTTGGCTTGGAAAGAACTGAGCGGCTTTGTAACCCCATGATAATGGGGGGCAGTTGTGAAAAACTGGAGACAGCGACTTCTTAGCAGGACTGCCCTATGGAACTTTTAGTTGGTAGTAGCTGAGATTTCAATATGTTTTTAGGATCAGAATGTTTGCCTGCAGTCAGCCTGAACACTGTCAGAGTGTGCAGTGGTGTTGTTGCTGGCTTTACTGCCACGTAAGCTCACTCTGGTGATGGAGAAGTGAACCAGATTTATGTCTCCATGTCTTTTGTTTAGGTGCCATGTTTATGTTTAAATTTTGGAAATAGGAAATCATCTTCCCTCCCTCTCTGAATTTCCTTGGTTTTCAGCTTGACTCCAACTGTTTGCTGCTGTTGCGTGCACGTCCTTTCTGCTGTGTCTTTGATCCTTTTATACTTTCTTCATTAAAGTTATCTTTAGATTTGTTTGTTTGTCTTTAGACATCAGTCAGCAGCAATGCCTTTGATGGCTGGATCACTCTGACGTTTGTCTGTGAAAATACAGTAATTTTTCCACAGGGAGGCACCAGTCTTCTGATTTGCTTTTCTAAATTGCATAGCCCCTCGCTGGGTGATGTTGCAGAGGACATGCAGCAATCTCTGGATGCAGCACTGGTTTCTGGGCTTGTAAAAAGCCAGAATCCACACTGTTTTAGAAACTCTAGGCTTGTTGGAAAGATGCATCCAAATTTTGTTAGAAGATTTTTTTCCTCCTCTTTTTCTTGGAAGATGAATTCTTATTATGTTAGTAGCTAAGATGTAATGACTTCTGAAGAATATTTCTTGCAGATTTATCATAGCTATTCTGAGTGAATGTTATTCATTGACTCCAAGCCAGGGACTTACTGTAGATGAAACAAATAATTTGAATATTATTTTTTCAAAATGGAGAGGAACCTTGACTGCTTTCTAGTGTGCATTTGTGTGCACTTGCGTAGACGTAACACACAGATGTATCAAAAAGTCATATTAGGGTTGGAAACAAAACGAACGGAAAACATTTCCTAGATGCTTTTAAAAAAATAATTGTATCTCATCAACAGTCTTTGTAGTCATGCTTCACCAACAGAGTAAGTGCTGTACGCAATAATCCTACCTACGTAAAATCATAACAAGAACATTAAAAAGACTGTCCTACTGTATTGTAACAATATCCCATGGCACTGTTCACTTTTAAAAAGTTATCTGCATTTTTGTGATACGTAGATAAGTATTTTAAACAGTCAAAAAAGTCTTCAATATGTTCTGCTATTTTAGCCTGTTCTTTAGAGTCCAGGAAGAAAAAAAAAAAAAAAAAGAGGTCAGGGAGGGATACAATCAACTTTGGAGAATAAAATGATATCTTCTTGCTACGTTTCAGGAACAGATAATTTCTCATTTAGAAATCTATGCTTCAGGCATAATTCAATAAAATATATAAAGCTTTTGTGGCCTTGTGAGATTCTGTAGTGCAGAAACTGGATATATTTTTATTGAACCTATTTTTTAGAAATTTATTGAGTAACAGCCATGAGGTTCTGTTTCAGCTTCAGAGCAGTGTTGCAGTTTTATTATAGTAATATCCAATCGTAATGCTCTGTTTAAGGCTGTTCAGACATTTGTGCTAAATCCCCTCTATTCAGAAACTTTGTTACTAAGTCAAACAGAAGTCTGAAGTTTGTTATAGAATGGGCTTTAAAAAAATCTGATCATGAGCAAATGTTGATGTATTATGAAAATGACAGATTATCCATCTTTCTCCCATCTCTTCTAATTTTAACATTTTAATTCATCCATCAATTTATATACACCTTGGTTTTGTGTCTTCACACATTTGTCTATGTCATTTACTTTTTGTTCCCAACAGTTAAGGCACTGTTTCAAATTTTCTCCATCTTCCTGGGTATCTTCAGGTTTTAGGGTTGTGGGGTTTTGGGGGTTTTTTTAGCTATCCATAGTGCATTACCAGCAAACAGACAGTAAGAGGTACCGAGAGAGGGAGGAGCCAAGTAAGACTGGAAATTTTTAGGCTTCTGAAGAACATTTCTTAGGGATCTGAATTTGAAATTGTGGGCAACAAGACTGCAGTTGTTTCTGCTGGCATCTCTTTTTGGAGATGGGAAATGTTTGCTCCTGGAATTTCATGCCACTGATAATAACTGATTTCTTTTAATCAGATTTATTCTGAAGTAGATATCCAAAATACGTTGTTAGGTTTTCTTTTTTTCTGTAAAATCTTTTTTTTTCATTCTGCTACACAGAAATCTCTGCACATGTTATAAAAATGCTGCAAAATACTTTTAGATAAGACCATTATTCCTTTGGGTATATTTACATCTTGGGGAAAAAAACGCACTGTAAAAACATTCATAAAAAGTCTGCTTGTGAGAAGATTATACTCCTGGAATGTATTTGCAAAGGAAAAAAAAAAAGCCAGAGTTTTTGTTTTTTCTAAGTTTAGCAATAGCATGCAGAAATGTATGACCAGTAGTTGAGAAAGAAATAAAATGAGAACTAACACAGAGATAAGGAGGTACCTGTGATTTTAAGACAGAATAGTTGTGTAATATTTTTGAATTCAGAAGTTATTTGATTTTTGATTCATGGCAACTTCTTTTTCTTAAGGCAAACACTATGCCAATATTAGTCCTAGAAACTTATTTTAAAGCAACACCACCTTTTCAGTTATAATCCTGTTAACTTAATACACATCTAGTGGACAACAGTAGGTTATTTAAAGGTAGTGTTTTAAGCTGTTGCTTCTTGTCTCATACTTTATTAAAAGGCAACATTGCTATTGCTATTTCCCAAAATCTCCATGCAGTGAGGTGCCTTAGGTACCTCAGCGCAAGATGACGTTTTGCTGTTGTGTTTTAAGATTAGGTCTCCTTCTGGGAACAACACTAAGATTAAAGAAATACAGTATGACAATGAAAATGAATGGTTATATAAAGATATTCCATAAAGCTGTGAAGAAAACCTGTCGTATACTTGGCTATTCTGATGGCATAGCTATTAGAAAATAACTAGCCTAAATCATGTACATTGGCCAGTTATCCTGTCTAGACGCATCCTCGTATACAAAGCAGTTCCAGGTGAATATAGCTATGATCTCTCTGCTGAAAACAAAATCCTTGAATATGTTCTCTTGTCCAGCTGGAGAGGAAATTGTAATTTGCTCACATAAGTAGACACACATGTTGATTTTGGAAATCTGCCTCTAATTAGCAGGTGTTTAATATTCCAAATGTATTTGTTCAGGTATCCACAAGTAAGTAAGCTTCCACTGTTACACGGTATGCAAGGAAATTCTCATCCATAGCTTAGTAATGCAAAGTGAATTCTATTACGAACAGATGCTGAAAGAGCAGCTAATGTCCTGAAAAGAAAGTCTTGCAGCTGTTCCACAGTCTTATTAATTAAAAAAAAAAGTAGTTATGAAATAAAAATGCAGAATAAATTGGGCCTTCTCATAGGACAGAGGAAAGCACAGCAAATTATAGAGCCAGTCCCTGATGATGTAACTGAGAGCTGCTCGTATCTAGTGGAACAAAAGAAGAACAGTGAAACTGTGGACTGATATTACATAGGCTGAGCTTTTATTACCGTGTCTCTTCCTATGGTGGCATAGTGTGTCATATCAAAGGCGTTCTAAATTTATGGTACTAGATAACCTGCCAGCAGCAGGAATAGGTATGAGTCCTCTTCATCCATATTCTAGTAGAAGATTAATGCAAAGTATTTTAAAGAATATAATCTGTGCTTTATGAACCATGCTTCAGTAGTTAAAAGCCAGGTTATACAGTTGCCTAAAGAAAGAAAAAAAAAGAAAAGAAAAGATATAACGCACCTAACCAGCAGATGTATTGTTATATGCACTGTGGCGTAGCATATTGCTTCACTATTTCATAATAATTCTCCAGTTTAGAAGGATCACTGCACCACTGTGCAAAACAGTTCTGAAAAGATGAAAGGGAGATAACGAAACCCTAAAATAACAATATTTCTAACACTAAGTCAATAATTGCTAATCACTATATTTGCATTAATACTTTGCTGGAAGAGAGTTACAATCCATCTTTTGCATATGTTAATTATTTAAATAACTTCTGAGAAAAATCTCAGGAAAGAGTTTCAAATAAATTAGCTACAGGTAAGATCTGGTTTTGGTGACTTTTTTGATGATGTCTTATTTGAGTCTTCAGTGGTTCGTTTAATTGTTTTTTCCAGGTTTTTACCTGATATTACAGGTTAAAATGATTGATCAGACATGCTTAATGTCTATTACCAAAACCCACAGTGAGCTGAGTTTTAATTTGAGTGTTCCATACTGCTTTGTGTAACTACCAGGCACAAGTTAATTATGGGCATAAATTAATGAAGAGAGAAGAGGAGATACCATAATAGATGAAATGTCAGCAGTAAGCTAGATAAACCTGGGAAGTAGGTATTTGCTCTTATTTCTATTCTGTAAATAAAAGATACATCTTCTGCACCCATGTTTGATCCAGTGTCCTTTTGCTAAGGGTAAGATTCTCCTCATTGTATCTGACACACCTGAAATTCAGCCCATGTGAATCTTGTTAGTTGAGAATTGTTAGAAGTTTGTTTTGTTAAAAGTAGGCAAAGTTCACAGTTGAATCGCTACCACCAAGCAGAGATTTCAACAGCAAAAGCTCCGTTTGTCTCATGCCATTCCCAAATCAACTTAAGTAACTGTTTGTAATCTTTTCTTTAAATGAAAGTCAACCTTGTATGAAATCCTCCATAATACTGACACCTATGACTTACAGCTAAATAAGTAAATGTAGTATTGTGCATCTTCTCCATGTTTCCAACAGACCAGAGATCTGCGATGTACAAAGAGGTTATTATCATGCACATCTTCTGCTCATCTTGAAGCAGATGGATGCTGTCTTATTAAAATTGCCACACTTTCTGCAAGTGACAAAGCCCTCATGTTTCCACATGTTGGTTTGTTCCCGAAGGAGGAAGGCAAACAGATTCTGTTGCTGCTGATGCTGGCACTGTTTCCATTCCATTTTGCATGAAACATAATGGCAGATGTGTTGTGCTTAGAAGTATCATGACACTTCCCACATACTCCCCTTTAAAAATCATGTGGCGTTTAGAGGAGAGTAACAGGTTTCAAATAATAACAATTAATTTAGAATTAGAAAGCTGAAAGTGCTGGGTTTGCTTTATTGATAGAAGAAAATGTTGATAGGTAAACAGAAAATCTCCTAGCACATCAAAAGTGTTATCAGGAAATTGTGTCATTTCTGCACATGGGATAAGACATACCAATCTTAATCTGTAGGCAAAGGATTTAGTAAGGAGGTAAGCAAGGAGTTTTTAAGAACAGGTCACACATACATCTGCCTAGGATGTCCTAGGTATGCACTTCATCTTGCCTCAAAGGACAAAGATGAACTAGGTAATCCCATTTGATACGTTTCAACCCAGCACATCTTTGATTTTTGCATCGATAGGTACTTGCCTGGAAAGCCTTTGCTGTTTGAAAGAATTAATATAATGAAACATAAAGGAAGGTGTTGCCCTCTAAATGACAGATATGTTTGAAAGACAGCCTGATTCCCTGGAAAAGATTTTGGAAGGTCTCCACTTCTTTACCTTTGCTCATCACCATACTGCTCTGCTAATTCATACAAGTCGTTTTTAATGTTATTTTTTACTGAGTGCCACATAATAAGAAACACAGTTATAATCTCAGACAGACTTGTGGTTGCTACTGAGAAAAGAACAGTCTAATCCTCTACAGGCATTAGGTGACTGTTCACTACCAAAATGTCTCTTGGGACGTTCATACTGATTATTTTATTTTTTAAAAATCAGTGATGCTCTTTTTTTGGTAAACAAGTACTCTGGTTTGTTTAGGAAATTTGGGGTTTCACAAAAGTCAGTGGGAAGTTGTCCTTTGTTTTTAATAGTGTCCAACAACCTTTTCAGTTTGTTTTTAATCTTTTGAAATGAACTGGGTCTTAGCTCAGAAGAATTTTCTTGGCCCTGATGTTGTAGGTCTATGATTTACTCATACAAGTTTGAAGAAGAAAAGTATCTTCGAATCTGACACTATTTTTTAAGTAAGGACAAAAAGAAGTCTCTACTTTATGGATCTTTCGGGGAGTATAATTTTTTTTTCAATTAAAATACTTTTTCAATAACTCCACAGGTGTGACAACATTCAGAAGGTCTGATATTTATTTCACTATATCATAACAAAGTGAGTATTTTCAGATAGTTAGCTTCAGCCTTTGTTTCAGAAGAGGCATGCAACTGTGCTGGGAAATAACCAGATCCTTCATCATCCTTTAGTTTGACTTGACTCATTTGGTGTGAATCTTGCAGATTTTGGGAGCGTAAGGGATTTTCTTTTAAATAAATATTCTATCAAAGAACTCATCTCTTCATCTAGGCTTACTTTTCATAGGTTTGACTGGTTTTGTTATTGTTTTAATTTTTTTCCCATTCCTTATGAAGATCTGTGGATGTTATCTCCATTACACAGCAACTGGTATTGACGAGTGTTGCTATACTTCTAATTGTAACAACTGACATAGCATAATATGAAAGGAGTGTCTCAGGAGACTTTGCCTCTGTCCAAGCTCTGTTCAGCAGGAAAGCAGTGTTGAAGCCAAGTAATTTTAAGCCACCTGTATCTTTTCTAGATTTCAGGCCGTTTGTAAGCAGCCTGTAAGGAATGATTTCAGCAAACAGAGATTAGACTCTCCCAGCTGTCTTGCATCAGTGTGCAAGAGGAATGATAATATAAGACACGATACAAAGGCCACTGTAATTATAATATCCAGGAGTAATCCTTGTCAGACTTCTTAGCCAGGTTTATTGATGCTTATAGAAAGGAAATTAAACCTGCACCAGAACTTTATAGAGTATGGCACGGTCAGCGAGGGAAGAGTTCATGTGAGGTGATGAAAATAACTTGAAGTAGCTGAATTTCTTTCTTGAAACTTATCAAATGGTCAAGCTTAGCAATGAAACCTAAATTTCTTTGCCTCACCCATGGTTGCTGTTTTCATTTTTACACTATCCTTTGTGTGGTTTGCAGACAAGTAAGGGAACTGTCACTTGCTGCAGAGGCAATGTATACTGATAGTTAAAAGTCGTACCAACACATACAAAAAAGTGTTTTCATTTCCATTTTCTTTGTAAAGGCAATGCGTGTCCTGGTACATCACGTCATTGTATTCTCAAACTAAACCCTTCCATGTTGTGTGATCTTTATCTGTGTCTGAAATGATTATCTTTTGGGATTATGATGTGTATTGTGATAGTCCATTCTTTCCTCCCATTTTGGTAATTATTAAATTCCACAGTTTTATCACTGAGCCGAGACTTCCAGAGGCATAACTTCTCCAGTGCAGTGACAAGAGATAATAAAGCCAAGGCTCAGTCATATTTATTTTTTTTTGTCTCAGAAATGGTGCTACTATAGAATATGCAAGATTTAAACTGGTATTACTGAGGGGAAAGTTTGAATACAATCTCTCTAACTGCTCGTTGCTTTCTCTGTATGCATCTCACCATCTGCTTGCAATTGTTTATTTTCCCCCCTTCTCTTCATACTTGGTATTCTGTCTCTGAGAAGCCTTTGAAGACTGTACTCCTGTCTTCCTTCATTAACATGTCAGAAGGTGCAACTGCTGGGACTAAACAGGCATTGTGTATGGTTCAATGGAAATTGTAACTCATGAGAGCATAGGCACCTCATAGTCATGAAGTACCTTTTGCAGACTGTCACTCTGGGTGCCATCTCGTGGCTGCACAGGCTTGTAATGATTGCAGGTTTGCCTCTACCTTAGCATGACGGGTACCCTTGAAATAAATTTTTTCCTAGCTCCTAGGCTTTCTCAATAGTAGCCTTCTAGAAAGTTTTGAGCTTCTTTCTAAAACTTTTTTCATTACACTTAGCTATTTTGTTCCTTTGTTTTTATACTTCTTCACCCTTGTCGTTGTATGTCTCTGTGAGGCTCCGCTGACACTTCAAGCCTGAGTCATACTTGGAATCCTTGAATTCTCTGTGTGCTCTGGAGCCCAGTTTCAGACATAAAGATTTTGCTACACTGGTAACACAGCTCTATCAATAAAAAGCGTTGCTGGACTTTGATTCCCTTGAGGAGAAAAGGCTTCTATGGTTTTGCTCTTGCTTACCTCATAGGAAATGCAAAGTTTGTATGAAACTATTTGCTTTGGCAGGAGAAATAATTTCCATTCTTTTCTTATAAGTCACAAATATTTTTGGAGAGGTGAAATAAGTACATATGTCATTCAGGTGAAAATTTGCCTTAACAAAAATACCTACAGCATAGTGTAATGCCAACACAGATTTCAAGGCTGTTAGATATGGCGTTCAGTGCACCCAACACAAGGTTGTGATACAAAGCATATTGTTTCAAATAAACTTTCAGAACCTTTTATTTGCATGTGAAAACAGAACCAGAGACAAACAGATGTTTTAGATCTTTATTTCCTAGTAAGTGTTCTAGACTTTTGAAAGTGTAAATTTGCAGATAGTAGCCCATCCAGACACCTGAGGGAATATGAAGCTTGGTTTTGGTTTATTATATCTATCAAATACATGTAAGCTGGGATATAACATGTCCAATAGTCACTCCATTTCTTACATGTGGGGCAGCTAATTGAGGAAAAGACTTTACAGAAATGAATTTCAAGGAACATAATGGGAACTGCTGCCGTGTACAAGTGTTTTCAGAAAAGAGATTCTGTTCAGTGCTGTACATAGCTCTTACATATCTAATTAAACTACTAATATGTTTTTAGCCTGGCTATCTTCATTATTTTAAGATCAGATGAATGCAGCTGAAAGAAGTTTTCAGACCAGAATACCTGAAAGGAGTTTTCAGACCAGATATATATTCCTGTGGACATAAAGATGTACATTGAATTCTTTTCTTATCTTGTCAAAAATCAGGTATTATTTGAAGTTACCCATCCTTTTGCCAGTTTAGAAAGTTCATTTACCAGTAGAAAAATTTTCAATCGAAGACAGAAGTGTACTTTTTTCTTCTGAATAAGAGTAAAAATAAATCTGTAATAATAGATACAGTTTAAAAGTCTTTTTTGGTTTATAGCATATAAATAAACTAACATGCAGAAGAGTTTAGTTTTCTCAAATAAATTGTCATCAATGATTCAGAGGGATACATGAATAAATTATGCCTAATCAGCATCACATTTATGGTCATTAAGCATGTTTCTTAACAATAAATATTAAAATTAAGTAATTTTAAATAACCATCTGTTTTTGTACATTAAATCATGGTATTCTTTCTGTAACTAATATTATTCCATTAGCCTTCCAGGCAAGAAAATAAAGCAAAAAAAATGAAGATGCCTATATATGAATCCATCACCAAAGAAAAACAAAATGCTAACGAATATTGAGGAAACAGGTAATTGATGAGTATTGTGAGTGAGTGATATGGTATTCAGCTTTTGAACGGCTGAACAAACAAAATATTGAGAATATGCAAAGATTAAACTAAGTTTGCTCCTGTCGGGACGTAACCTTCCATGTCTGAGTTATACCAAATGTTTGTCATGTGGCATTTTAATAAAGTATAAATGACATTCCGTTCCCAGTCAGGTTGTAAACTATCCTGAATATGATATATCATGCTAGACTTCTAAATATGAACTGTTGGTGGGGTATCTCAGAAGGGTCCATTACATTGCCTGCGTGTTGCAATGTACGCAGCTGGGAATACGGTCTTGAAGCCTATAGATCACTGATGTATTGAGGATGCCCGCTTTGCAGTTTGCAATATGAGAACCTTGTGGTAATTGGTTTTGACTTGACGGGACCACCTGAGTAATGTTGTTACCAATGTTTGAGTTGCTTGCCCAGTTTTGAGAGCAGGTGGAGTTGATGGTATTGAACAGAAATTGTTTATTGTTAGGAGAATAATTTGTCCGATGTGTAGATGGAGGGGAATATCTTCAAGGCAGCTAGTCCAGTTAAAAGACTTCAGTGATTAAATTATCCACAGAAAGATACTTTTCTTGTGTTAACACCTTTAGGTAAGTAATTTGCATACATTATGTATTTATGTATCAACGGAGATATCATAGATCATTTCTTCCAACTTCAAACATTGACCGCTATCTATCCTTTACTTCAGTCTTTTTCTCATCCAGGATACAGTGGAATGGTCACTCCTGACCCTGACTGTTTTGAACATATTTATCTTGCATTGCTTTCTTTGCAGTTGTTAAGTAGTTCAATTTGATTCGTTTAAAAAGTTTTGAATAGGCTAGGTTGTAGTCAAGATCCTCTCTTTAATCAAAATATCTATGCACAGTCTTTTGGTGCAGAGAATGCATTGGTAGTAGAAACTTAAACTGAGAAGATCTCACTCCCTGCATGTCCGCTCTTCCCTCAAAATCCAGCTCATTTCACTGCTCAGTACAAACAATATTAAGTGACATGTAAAGCAAAACCTGCAATGGATATAAAAAACAGTGCTTTTCTTATTAAAATATAACCCCTGACTTTTTCAGCTTAGATACAACCTAATTGATGTTCATCCGTACAAGGCTGTTAAATACAATTGCTAAAGCTGAATTGAAGGTGTATACCTCACCTATAAAAACATACAGTAAAAAAAAAAAACCCCAAGCCCTTAAGATTTTTGAAAAGGAACACAAGACCAAAACTTTTGACATCATTGCAGTGAACTCATGGTTCTGTTGGAGGTGAGTCTAATTTCACAGTGGACTTCAGCAAGCAGAATTTTACCCCGTGAATTTTCTTTCCCAAGCAAAAGAAGGAGGAGTTATTTTAGTCAGAAAGGAACAAATTTAGAATTGGAAACTGGTATAATAATTAGCTTAAAGAATCGCAACAGCAAAATCCTTTTGTGACTCTACCTTATCGAGCCTTAAAAACTGGTGATTTTTTTAAGGACTCTGATGTTCAACAACAATCTCAGGCTGGGAAATTCTTTGAATTTCTCTCCATTCCCTATTGATAGACCCATAAGATAACAAGGTAAAAGCTGAAAAGACCTGTCAGCTCATGTCGTCCATCTCTCTGCTCATTCAATGCTCCTCCTTACTGTGCATCTTTAGCACTTTGCAAAAGCCAGGTTTCAGTGACTCACCAAGCTCTATTGAAAAAATATTGCAGAGTCTAATACATATAGTCAGGTGTATGGAGCATAGTAGCAAGGGCCTCATTCTGGTCTGTCTCTGGTTTTACAATGAACACCTTACTTTGAATTATTTTTATCAATGTCCATGAGAAGAGAGACAGAACAATTCAAATGCATTGTATTCTTAAATAAGATTCAGTTGTACTTAATTCAATAATAATCTTGCATTTATTCATTCCAAAAGTTGGTTTGGATGCAGCATTCTTAGGCAAATACTTCATAGTACGATTAGCTCTTCTGTCTACTACTTGTGTGTTGCGTTGTTTGAGGAATATGGATTTAAAGAAAAAACATCAGTTGCAATTTTATCAATTGTGTACTGCAGAGATCCTTTGGGGATTAGCAGCTCATTTTTACTTATAAGTCAGGTTTAAGGACATGTTTTTCCTCGTTATTCTGAGTAGCTAAAATCAGCAAGCGTTGTCATCGTTGCGATCATTGTCATTATTATTTCACAGTAAAGATCACATTGAACAGCATTGAAAGGTCAACTACTTCATTTCCTCTACAGTAACACTCCAAGTGCCTCCATAATTTTCCTTTAGAACAAAGTGGGTGTTCATTTAAAACCTCCTTGCTTTGCAGGTCATTCTGTATAAACATTAATCTTTACGTTCCAGAAGAAAATACTGTTTATGTCTGTGATGCTTTGACGGCAAGTTAAAATGGATAAACACTGTAAAATGTCTTTACATTGCCTGTCTCTTCAATAAAAACAAGATCTGATAGGAGATGACCCCACATGAATACACAGATAGTTAAAGAAATTTGCTTCATGAAAACAAAATAAGGCAATGTTTTCTATCCTGCTAGAATATTGAGTAAATAATAAGTTGAAGATATGTTTTTTTAAAAAACATAAAATACTTTCCGACCAGTCTGAGGTAAAAGATGAGGTTAAATGAGGTTATTCTAGCAGAGTTATTTGAAGAAGTAAGATTCTCACAGAGCCAAAAGGATTCAGAAAGATTTAAGAAAAAATAGTTTGAATACTGCCAGTCAGTCAGCCTTAAAATCTGCTTTAGACAGTTTGAGAGACCCAAGCAGCCTTTCTGCATTTGGATTTGCTTTGGCAGGGAAGCCAACAAGGTGAGCTCTCCTTGCTCTGTCCACTCAGGGCCGCTAGAAGATCCTGCTGACAGCAAATACTCTTGTGAGACATTCATTGTCTTGCCCCGGCTGTTGAACTGGAAGTAGGATGGCTTATAGTTCAGCATGCTATTCCGCACACATTGCTACTTCATTCTGACTCCTCTGCAACCTACTGTTTCCTCCTTGCTTTTTAATGTCAACAAGAAAAACACAAAGTAAAACTCAATAATATCTATTTATATCTGTTTGTAACAAAAGCAAGAGAGTCCTACAATCTGCAGTGCTGTGAATAATACAGCTAGCTGGGGAAATTACTATGCTTGACACTCACTCATGCCCCGTTTTTGAATATGGAGTATTTAAAAGGCCAATATAAGAATTAAAATGCAGCAGGACTTTTTATTTCTATTTACTTTTTTCCCCTCTACACGCTATCCCTCGTAGGTCTGTAAAGGTCACACAGCTCATTTCTTCACAGTAAAGGAGGAAGAGTCATTTTGTTGAAGATATTTGGATTAGTGTAGCACACAAAAGAAAATGAAGATGAATAGGGTATTTGTGGTGGGTGGTGGATGTCTTAGATTGCTCTGGTTTTGACCTTAGCATTACTTCACTGACAGCTTTAGTTCAATTCAGACAATAGCATTTCAAGCTATAGGCAGCTATTAAACCAAAGAGGTCTAGAAAATGATATTTGAGGTAAACAGTTACATGAAAGAAGATGCAGTTCAGTTGCAAAGTAGGTGCTGTAGGTGACATTTTTTATTTCATAGTTTATAAATATCTTCATAAAACCCTCAAAGTCTCCAAAACGTATAAGCCACATTTGCATTTGTGATAAACTTCAGAAAGTGTCAGAGTTTCAATACAAGTCAAGGACAGGACATTTATATTTCAAGTCAGTCCTTTTACAGAATACTCGGCATAACCACCTTGCAGTGATGAGCCTTTGTGAATTAACTGAGGTTTTCCCATGCAACATTTGCCCCCCTTTCAGAAGCAAAATCTTCCAGAAGAGTTGCACTCTACCGTGGCAAGACAACAAGTCCTAATTTCAAGCTGGTTTGCTTTTAATTATTAAAATTCAGGCTTTCTGTATAGTTTGGGTAATAAAAAATATAATGCAATCTTTTATATACATAGGATTTCTCTCCTAGCTCTTCCTTCACAATTCCAGTTATTTGTTATGAAAGTTATTTGTTACACACAATCTGATATTCCTTAAAAAAAAATTGGAATTTTCAGCTAGAGATAACTAAGCAGATTTTTATCCTTGGAGTCCTTTTACAAGTCACAGACTATAAAATAAAAAAAGAATAACCCAGATCTTTAGTACGATCTTTCCCTTGTGATTTAGATTCATAGAAACAGACCTATTTTCTTTGTTCTCTACTCCTCAAATTGTGTTTGTACTGCACACATTTTGCACAGGCAGTCATACAGTTATGCTTCTACTGCAGTTTCCAAATGTTGTGATTATTTACCCAGGGGCAAGACCCTCAGAGGTATTAAAAATCAGTTTGAATTGTACAGAAGTGCATGTAAGGATCCGTGTCAAGGTGCCTTGAAATACTGAGACCTAAACACCATCTGGTTCTATCAAAAGCTAATGTGTTAGACGAGTCAAGCAGTTCTGAAAAATCAGGCCACTTAGAGCTTCAATATGTAACATGCTGAGCAACTCCTGCCCTTCAGGATCAAGCTGCCTTTAAAAACTGAAGTTTGAAATGTTGGACATAATTAATTTTCTGCTACCATTAGTTTGAGGCCAAACAATAGAATACAGTTGCAGATCCAGGCTTTAGCTCGATACAAAGGACATTGTTGCTTTGAAATGTAATATGCCTGAAGAGAGAGTTAGTCCCACACTCTTTGTTCCTTATGAGAATTTAAATATTTAATGTGGGAGAATGTAGAATTACATTTTAAGTCTATGTACTGAATATAGCTATCTAAGTCAGTCTTATTACATATTTCTTTGTTAAATTTGTTCTTCAGAAATCCTTTTGATGATTTATTTCCCATGTCAACAGCCATTACAGGGAACATCACTGAAACATTTCATGTTATTGTTAATTTTTCATTAGGTTTTATTATTTTAAATTGGTGCACTGTTGCTAAAAAACCCCATACGCTTTATTAACCAAAACTACTAATGTCATAAAACCACATGGTATAATTTCTGCTGAGGGTTTTTTTTTCAGTATTTTGTTTATGTTTATCCTTATCCAAGCACATAAATAATGAATGTTTCTTTCAGTAGGCCTTTGCAGCCTAGTCCTGAAATCCCTGTCTGTCGTGAAAGACTGCTGAGATCCTAAACCTGGTATCATCCAGCCTACTATTACTTTTGAAAGATTTTGTTTATACCATGTACGTTTTCAGCATCACTGTTTGTGACTTTCACTTGTCCACAAAACATATGTCTGTATATACTGTCTAAAAGAAAATAAGAGGAAACTGGAAATGATGCTCTGCTGGCAGTCACCTATTCTTTCATCAGATAGATACGTAATATTTGACATAACATTTGACACTGTCTCCCACAACATCCTCACAGGTAAGCTTAGGAAGTGTGGGTTAGAGTGGAGAGTTAGGTGGATCGAGAACGGGCTGAATGGCAGAGCTCAGAGGGTTGTGATCAGTGGTGCAGAGTCTAGTTGGAGGCCTGTGACCAGCGGTGTTCCCCAAGGGTCAGTGCTGGGTCCAGCCCTGTTCAACGTATTCATCAACGACCTGGGTGAAGGGACAGAGTGTGCCCTCAGCAAGTTTGCTGATGATACAAAGCTGGGGGGAGCGGCTGACTCACGGGAAG